>JACVVK020000037.1:1772500-2175000 GCA_018292915.2 Batillaria attramentaria | reverse complement strand
TGAAGGCTTAGGGTGTGTGTGTGTGTGTGTGTGTGCCGGTGTGTGTGTGTGTGTGTGTGTGTGTGTGTGTGTGTGTGTGTGTGTGTGTGCGTGTGTGCGCGCGCGCGCATCTGCATGTTGTCAACTTTTGCTTCCTGGATTGGATGGAGGTGATGGCTGTGGGTGGGTGGCTGGCGGCGGAGAGGTGGGGCTACGTATGCTTAGTTTTCTTTCTGTTTCTTCGGTTTTTCTTGCTTGAATGTAACTATGAGCATAGCACAAAATTCACTCCTTCTCACTGACCGCATGGAACTGCAAATCAGTTTACAACAATCACCAACCTTCTTTCGATTTTCATGTGTCGGTTAACTCAATTCCTACCAAGTAAGTTTGGGGTTGTGTACCAGTGCCCCCCCCCCCCCCCAAAAAAAAAAAAAAATTATGTCTACGTGGATTTAAATTTGGCTCAGTGTGAGTCTTGCACTTTGATTATACTCGTCTTTGTTGCACTAAGAGCTGTCAAGGAACCGTTAGTTTTGCCTGTTTTTCGCATACAGAGTCAATAACGTGAGATACTTCTGCGCGGAATGCGTTAAACGTGGAAACATGGAAACATGATTAATTAGTGCTTAGTCAGAGTGGGACACTCCCAAAGCATTGAGTAATACCAACATGCTGACATAAACGAATTATAAGCTACACCAACAAGCAAAATGCAGCGTGAAGAGACTTCAATCAGGTGACGCTTCACTGACGCCAAGTGATGCGTGATGGAAAGCACAGAGATAAACCCCAGCGTTTCCACGTTGGTACCCCCTGTTGATTTCGCCGATCTGAAACAGCTTGTACGAAGAACTGTGACCGAAAGTTACTTGGAATGGTGACAGGTAAAATACATTCTTAGTCAAGTTACTGCTTCGCACCGTAAGGTTGAGCCGGCCACAACAAGAGACTGACAGGAGGAGATGCTACAGCCTGGAAGGTGGGATGCTCCAGTTATTCACTGAAGCAAAATAATGTGCCAGGAGGCAATTAAAAGGTATACGAGACGCGAAAGCACCCGTTCACTTCCGAAACAAAGTCCCATGGCCTACTTTCATGTCAGTCAATCCTGGCTTTAAGAGATCTGAGGCGGAAACAGGGTCAGAAAAGAAGACAAACAAAATGGAAACTCAGTGAAAAGAAAGAAATTGCTCAAGACGTGATTGAAACAAGGAAACTGGAACATCGTGCAAACATAGAGCTGTTGAAAGTCTGGGGATGAAACTGATGCTTGCTGTAGAGTTTCTGGGCGTAAGATACCTTTTGCTTAAGAAAACATCGCAAAGGAAATCTTCTAGAACCCGCTCGCAATAGAAGACGCGGGAAAACAGGACGCAACAAACAACCCTAGGGGCACGAAAACGGAGGGAAACGGGAGACAACTCTAGGCGAAGCTGGGAGACACGACAGAGGGTCAATACCTCGCGGTCTTTAGAAAATGGAGTAAATAGATAAGTAAGGAAATAACGAACAAAGTGGTGGTGTGTAAACTGTAAGTCATTTGCAAAGGAGAGCGGCTTTGAAGCAGCACCGACTGCTGGAAAAAAAAACAAAAAACCCGTATACTGGGTACACACACTCAATCAGTGAAGATGTTGCATCCTCATCAGCCGGTTTGCCAGAGTTCCTAATGTTCTCTGCCGGCTAGACTGACTACTGACTGTATCAGGTGATGACCGGCAACCAGCATTCACTGAGGGCGTCAAGCATTCTAATTGTCACTGTCAAGTTGTTTTTTTCCGCTTGACCTATGTCTAGTAGTCGGTTTCACCTTCCAGATATGTGCAGCTAACGTGTAAAAGTTCCGTCACTAGCTGACAATAGACGAACCCACTCAGTCGGCAAGACCCACCGTGTACTTGGCGAAACACAGTACGTCCATGGTGCCGTTTTATGGATAAAGGGGTGATTTCAATATGAAAGACATTGATGTAATGGTCTTCTTCCTCAAATGATTCAATGGACTTGCTGCAGTCTTTCCATGTTTCAGTCATATCCGTCAAACTATACGTGCTTCCCTCGTTTTAGTGTCTGGCAAAAGGCTTGCCAGACCATGCCATGTGTTGTGCTTATTATGCAGCTGGACGCGATTGGCTGAATTCTGTTGGCTCAGCACTTTTGGCTGACAGGAATGTAGTCGTCCATACAGCCGACACTGGTATAGTAAATACTTCAGACATAGCGGGATAAGCGGAATTAAATTTCTATTTCGTTTGTAGAAAACGGAAACAAAACATTGCGTCCCACCCTTACCGTGCCATGTTTGATCAGAGCCCTACTCTAGACTACTGACTCCGATCTGATATCAGTTCTGGGCAGCCCCCAGACGTCCGCCACATTGTAAACGGTTGTAATGGCCTGCCCGCCAGCCTCCAGCCAGTCTGGGACCTGAGAGACAGATACTCACTGAAGACGGTAGACTTCCCCAGGCCACACCAAGCCCTTGGTGATAGGCCAATGAGACCCCTGGCCGACGCGATCGTCAGATCAGATCTGACAAAATGGTTTTAATGCCAAAGAGCGGGGGGACACCCCAGTGATGATCCAAAGGCAAAAGTACGGATGACAGAACAGACTGAGGCACTGAAAAACAAACCCAGACCAGGCATCTGAAAGCCAAGCAGAGATCCTCTGACGTTGCCCAAAGCTAAGCAAAACAGCCCTCACACACCCCAAAGACACTCGCCCAGCCAAGCAGCCAAAGACACACGCCAGGAACAACTTGTCCTTAAGGGCCAAAAGCCATAGGACGTAAAGCAAGCTAATGATGATGATGATGATGATATCAGTTCTAACATGACCCTTACCCTATCCAGTTTACAGAGAGACTTTCCCTTTCCCCAAATTCCCCTTGAAAGAGATTCATGAGGCCCTCGTCTGTAGTAAAAGCCATTAGAATCAAAGACAACTTTATTTATCGGCGAACCGCTGTGTAAGGTAAATCAAGACAGCAGGAAGGGGCGTAGTTTTCGCTACCGGTGATTTACATTTTCCAGAACGACTGCCAGGACAGAAAAGCAAAACAAAGGAAAAAGTATTTTCAGTCTGTAAATCAGGAAGTAGAGGTGTGTGTATAGAGGGGGTGGGTGGGGTGGGTGTTAACTCTGTAGATGTTTAACGTCCAGCCTAAGTTCTGTCCACTCCGAGTGTGGGGTGGGTGTGGGTGGGTGGGTGTTTTGGAGTTTAACATCCTTTTTTTGACAACGTATGGGTGATACCAAAGACGATGCGACGAGAAAAAAAGGCCAGCACAGATATTAGGGATTCGAACTCACGGCCCGGGTATTGAGAGTCCAACGCTCTACCACTCGGCTATCCCGGCTCCCCTGTCCACTCCGAAGATGACTTCAAAGTCGCGGGGTCCGATGCATGAAGACAGATTGACTAGGACTGACATAAGTCCGAGGCTAGACTGACTAAGCTTAGCCGCGTGTCACACGAAAAACACGGAAAAACACCATGTTCGCTGTTTGTTTGGACTAAAAACACTCCCTTGTGACGTCAGCCTAAGATGAGTTCACGACTATGATAGTGACTTAACAGTGAAACGGACGATAGTCCCGACGTAATGAGTCTGAGACTAGGGCGAAGTCTCAGACTAGTCTAGCCCCTTTTCGTGCATTAAGTCCGTGGAAACTAGGGACAAAAAACGCCCAAAACAGCAGTTCAGTTCAATCCAGTACTTCATTGTCCCATAGACAGTACTGATGTGGCACTGAGGCAGGGTGGGTGGGTGTTTGGGAGTTTAACATTCTTCTCCACCGCATAAGGGTGATATCAAAGATGGGGCAACGAGAAAAAAGGCCAGCACAAATATTTGGCACCAGCCAGGATTCGAACTGAACTCATGACTGATGTGGCAGGGAAGGAATTGTATTTTCGTCGGAAACTGACTGATAACTGCGGCTCACTCACTCAGCGAAAGCCGTGCAAAAAAATGGCTTCATTACCTGATCGGAGATAGCAGATGATCTTATTCCGTATTTACTCCTAAAACCCATTGAAACCCATTTCCTGGTACCAGCAGGGGAGCCGGGATAGCGCAACCGGTAAACCGTCGGCTTTCAGTCATGGTGCAGGAGAGAGCTGGAGTTCCGGCGGGACGCCAAATCGTGCAACATCCCCCCCCCCCCCCTCCCCCCCCCCCCACCGTTACCCCCGATGAAACCAAGCAAGAATCAGAATTTTAAAAAACAAAACCGAAAAATTCAGGAAAATGCTGGAAAAAAGGGAAACACCCCCCCCCCCTCCCACAAACAACAACTCAGTGACAACAACGAAAAACACCTAAAGAAATGGTTTACAAGTCTGGGTTGCAAAAAACCTCTTCCTGACTCAAAGCAACAACAACAACAAAAATCACATAATAATTATTATGTCTTGCCTTACAGAAGTTTTCGAGGGGAAATCCAATCTCCGCCGAGCTCCACGGTCACTCTTTTACACCGAACTACCTTCCAATAATGAATCGGTGGAGTTTGTTTGGAGTTTATCACTTGAGCCATTACGTCGCTCACAGATGGCTGAAGCAATGTTAATGCCCCACTGAACTAAAGACGCGACCGTTGCGAACACACTTGTCTCTCTCTTTCTCTCTCTGTGAGTGCTCCAACACACGGAAAAGCGTGTTTATTCAAGCGAGTGTCAAACGGCTTGCCGGAAAGTGTATTTTCAGTTCACTTGGGTACAATGAACGCAGAACCACAATTCGCGATCGAGCAGATTTTCCTCACTAATACCAGCATTGAGCATAGTTTTGTCCGGGTGTCAAAAAGCAGGTGTACTATAAAAGTAAAACACCTTAAAACCACAGCCGTATATCCGCCTGCATGAAAAACAAAATATAATAGTAATAATAATAGTAATAATAATAATAATTCAGTATTGTATACCAAATTTCTTGAATCGGCTCAAAGCGCCGCGAACTGAACCCAACACACACGCTCACGTCAATCACACGCATTCTCTCACACAATCAGTGGACACGAACACATTTACGACCACGTGGTGAAAAGGGTCAGCTCAGCTATTTAAGTTTCGGAATTTAGAATTGCATTTATTTTCAGATTTTGTTGGGCTGCACGTTTCCCGCCGCAAAGCAGAGGGGGAGGAAGCCGGAGTACCCGGAGAGAACCCCCGTCTCGTTACCCCGTCTTTAGTGACACCCCTACGTGGTGGAAAAGGACATTAAACCCCCCACCACCCACCCGCCTAGCCCTCAGACAAAACCAGACACAAATATGTGTACAACTCCTACTACACTGAATCGCACTGTTCCCGTTTATAGACAGTAATTTATAGAACCTTGATAGACTGGAACGCCAGGCCGATTGCTGAACTTCATACAGAGGAGGGAACCCAGCTAGGAAAAGAATGCTGGCCCTTTGATGATCCGTCATCTCCGCGCAGCACGTGACTGTCTGATGATATTATGACTGGCCATGTGGATCGTGTCTCAGCCAATCGGAACTGCCGTTTTGTTTACCTGCAAGGCCGAAGCCATTACAAACCACGGGAGAGAACAGAGTCTTGGCGAGGCAGGGGTCCAAAAATTGAAGAGGAGAATGTTCAATACTAAATTAGTAAATAGATGGGATCTCCCGCTAGATCTGATTCAAACGTGTGTATTGGAGCTGGCAGCTGGAAAAAGACTCCGGGTACAGGTGGCTTTGAACATTTACTTTACCCATAAATTCACGTCATCGGTTACGTTTCAGCTTGCATTTTTTTTTTTTTTTTTTTTTGCTGCCCCAACTCTTTGCCGGCTCCAGTGGTGTTCCTCCATGGTAATGGATGGAATCCACGGAGGGCTCGGAAGCTGGGGCAATGTTTTTTTAAAATTATGCATGATGATGGAGATGAGGACGATGGTAAGATGATGCTATGGAGGTCCGTGTGGTTTGGGACTGCGGGACAGGGCCGCATTCCACGCTTCCTGTCATAAATATCCCGGCATGAACCAGGCCCGGGAACTACAGCACCTGCGTTGCCGGCCGTGTAATCATCCACATCATAAGACGTTGTCTTCAAGGGAAGCACCCCCAAAGTCGCACCCGTGAAGTGGGTGAAGCTCGGCTGTGTGGCAACAGCCTCCCCATTGGGCCCATAGCACACCCGCTCTGGGTAGGAGCCGACCTAGGTAGGAAAACTCCCGCTTGCCTCGGCTGGGACTCGAACCCGGGTCTCCCCGTCCATAGTCCGAAGTGCTAACCACTACACTACGGGGCCGGTTGCATTCTTTTTTTTTTTCTTTTTTCCAGTGCAAGATAAAAAGAACCCCGATTGCTCAGTGGATTCCTGTGGAGGAGAACTGAGCCTCGAGTGGGTCTGAAATGAAGAACCCAGTGTAGCTAGTTACCCTTTCCTTCTTTCAAGCTGATCTCCTCTGACTGGTTGGACGGTTCCGTTACCTTTATGTTCTGTTTAGGCGAGCACGTTTGTGAGCATTACTTCTTGTGCTCTACTGTGTAATTTTGGCTAGCGGCTAACGAGCCTGTGTGTGACATCATTTTATACGTGAACCAAGAAAAATAAAAGGCCCCCCCCCCCTCCCCAATGTGAACAAAATAACTATGCCCGGCAGCGGCCGTGACATATGAGTTCCAAATGTTTTAAATGACGCACTGTCTGCGCGTCTTTGTCTTAGTGATGACGTTACTGGATTGACGGTGTTTTTGTGAACTCGTAAACGACTGAGTGGGTTATGAAAAGTCATATCTCCCACTTTGGCTGTTCTGTTTTCTTACTATTTTCGTAACACGTGAAACACTCGAAGTTGGCTCGCTGAAAATTTCCACTGGCGAACGGTGTAATGAGAATTAAAGCATGCAAACCTGAAAGAACAAAGAAGTTAGGAAAGTGGAAGAGACACGCAGTGCAGGTACGGGATGCAGGCTTCGACTGAAGACAGTTGACCGGGTCCGTTCAGTGGGCCCTTTGGGTCCCTCGATATTCGAAAGAATTGTTAGGAATCATGCCAAAGGGAATAATTCTTCCTTACACATGTTTCGCAATGAATCAATGACAGGACTGCATAACGTTTACTTCTCCTATGAATGCAAAACATCAGGCAGTCCATTCTATGATGACCACCCGGAAATTGCCACCTGGACGGTTGCCATGTGGACAGTTTTTACCGAGGACGATTGTCGCCAATGACGACAGAGGATAGCCACCCGGATAGGTCGGGGCGGTCGGTGGTCTAGTGGTTAAGAGGCTTCGTCACCAATGCGAGAGGTCAGGTTTGAGTCCCACTCGGGACGAAGAATTTGTCCTTCTCGTAGGTGGCACCGTTCATTCGGGCCGATCAACAACCAAAGAAAGAAAAAAAAAGAGGTTCTCTCCGTATACTCCGGCTTCCTCCCCCTCTGCTTTGGAAGTGTTCATCCCACACACACACACACACAAAAAAAATTATAAATTCCGAAATTTTAATAGCTGAGCTGACCCTCCGCACCACGTGATCGTAACTGATGTGTTCATGTCCAGTGTGTGAGAGAATGCGTGTGGTTCACGTGAGCGTGCGTGTTGGTTTAAGCTCGCGGCGCTTTGAGCCAATTCAAGAAACTGGGCATAGCGCCCACGCAATACACAATTATTATTATTACTATTATAAGTGCGTCCGGACAATTGCAACCAGTTGTAATAGTCCGCTACCCCACAAAAGAACACTCAGTGTTCTTCGAAAGCATCTACTTCAAAATTCTGTATGCTCCACTTCCCAAAGCCATAACCGAGCAAGCAACGTTTAGTTTATGTTTTTCAGGTGCAAGTTTATCATCTGTGGAATATATTTCACAGTATCCGCGCGGCTGTGTATCTGAAAATAATGATGCTTTTTCACAGGCCTTCAAGATCCGTCTTTTCGCCTTCTCTGATTGAAGCCGACGGTCTGCGAAAATGATGCGTGCAGATAAATTGCCGAACGCTTTTGAGGGAAAAACACAGGTGCCTCGATTAATCTAATCTTATTCTGCCTCGTAAGTTCTCATACACGAAACTTCACTTTTGTCAGTGTAGTGGCACTTGTCTGCCTGTTCGAGGGCGGTTGTTTCTATTGGTTGGAGAAATTATTTCGAATGAGATTTTTTTTTTAAATGGCATGGGTTGATAAATCGGTGTTGGGTGTGCTCATATCTTGTCACCCTGTGTGTGTGTGTGTGTGTGTGTGTGTGTGTGTGTGTGTGTGTGTGTGTGTGTGTGAATGTGTTTCGGGTTTATTGCTATTTTACATTTGGGTTTTTTCTGTTGTTTTTGTTTTGTTTATTTATTTTTATTTGCTGTTATTTTTGTTTATTAAAGAATGACCTGGAAAAGTCCTGTCTGGGAACAAGCCGTGGGAGGAAACTGTGCAGACTCCGATTAGTTCGAGGGTTAGTTAGTGTCAGTTAACGAGTGATTCATTATGTGAGTGAATGAGGGAGTGAGTGAGGTACTTGAGCTTGCTCATGCCTCCAAACAGCAAACACATGATGACCGGGACAGGTGTGTAGCAGACAAACTTACTGGACATCTGTTTCTCCTTTCCTCACCTGCCCATCGCTTTATGGCCTGTCAAATTCGTTCTATCTGTCGATGGACAACCACCAGAACGTCAGGTGGGAAAAAAACTGAGATAACCTAATCCCTGATGCGACTTTGCCAGAGAGAGATACGTCACTCTTTTGGCGATATGTTAGTCCTGCGTCACTTTTAGCCAGATGTATGGTCAACGCTCTGTTATCTGTGTTTACCGCTCAGCTCTATCAGAGTCAATATAGTTTATCTTTAGTTTTGGAAAAGGAGGGAGGGGATGCATTAGGGCATGTGGGGATGATATTGTGGGGAGCTCAGCACCACGGTTACGACGAAAACACACTGGATTCGTGTTGTTGTTTTTGTCCAAAACCGTGCTTGCTGTAGTTTGATCAGCTTGGGCCACATGCATTTGGATCTAGTGACTAAGCCATCACGGATCAGGCTACGAGGAAGGTATTCCCCTCTACGGCTCTAGTAATTTTTCAAGAAATGCGTAGTGGAAATAGCTCTATAGCACATTTCGTATCCCACGTTTTAACTATTTTTCGGTTTTGGCCCTGTATGCTTCTTCTGCGTTCCCTACGTTCCGACAGTTTTCATCGCTTCTGTGCACACTGTGAAACAACACTGGGACCTCAAAGTTGTTCGCAACTGTCCACTTTCCTTGTCACCGAGTATTTTTATTTTTTCCTTCTTAGGTATCACTTAGCTCAGCTCGGTCTCGGTTAGTCATGGTTTCCCCTCTCCTGAAATCGAGGATGTGTCTTCCCCGAACACTCATGGGTTAGCCCGAACTAGGTCTCGGTTAGCCCGATTTGGACGTCGTCGGAGGGGCATAGAGAAGCGACGGGCCCGGAACAGGGTCGGCCAAAGCTGTGTCCTTGCTTACTGGAAAAGGGGGCAGGACCGCAGAATGTGCTGCAGGGTCTGGTGGGCTGTTTCGCTTTGGCAGTCTGGTGAATGTGTCGCCCTGTACGCGAAAATCAGGCAAGATTAATGGTTCCTTGGCGGTTCTCACTGCAGCAAAGACGAGTATATAATCAAAGTGCAACACTCCCAAGTCAATTTTAAATCCATGTATACGTAAGTAAATTGTGATTTTTTTTTTTTAATCGAGGCCACCGGTGCACAACCCTTAACTCACTTGGAAGGAATTGAGTTCAGATCTCCTGCGCTCGCGTGTACGGGAGCGAAGGTGCCGAGAACACAAGCGTAGACCACGTGCAAATTTAATATGCCACGTAACTGTGGCGCATTCTTGGTATTCTTCTCGGCCAAGGGAAATCTCTTCCATGATAAAGCGAGTACAAGAAAACGGGAAAGGCCTGCGTTCTCTGCCCGTACTTACAATTTGCTAGTTATCCTAGACTAGCCGATGCACTGTTCGGACCGGCTCTCCATATATTTGAGGGTCCTTTTGTAAATGTGGAGGGTCCATACATCAGATTCTGTCTGTTACGCACAATGGCTCAGCGGAAATGCGATGCTGCAAGTGTCCGGTGCTAGTTACAGACCGCTTTTTATTCATCGGGTTTCCGCGAGAGAGTTGGAAAAATACTGTTTGTCATGGCGATACCAAAAACGTGTGTCCCCTATGACGCGCTGTTCTCAACTGTGTACGTCGATTTAAGCGTTGTGTGCGTAGAAATACGCACACCTGTGCGTAATCGGGAACACTGCGATGCTGCATTTAAAAAAAAAAAAAGACCTACCTTTTTACCCAGTTCTGACTGTTACTTGTTTCCACGATAAATGAGGGGGAGCCGGGGTGGCCGAATGGTAGAGCGTTGGACTTCTAATGCTCGGGTCGTGAGTTCGTATCCCGGCTGGGGCCAAATATTTGTGCTGGCGTTTTCATCGTTTCCCCGTATTTGATATCACCCGTATGTGGTGGAAAAGGACGTTAAACCCCCAAACTCCCACCCACCCACCCACGATAAATGAGCATGAATTTGCGGCGTCTCTTGTATGTCCTAAGTTTATGCTGCCAGTTTGCATCATTTGTCACAGTCCAACTTACATTTTTGTTTTTGTTTCTCAAGTAGTGCAGGTACACTCAGCCGCGAATTAGTCTTTGTTGCTTGCGTGGCTAGGCTTTAAACTCACTCACTCACTTAGGTAGATCTTTTGATCTCCTCAAAATATCTCCCCCACCCCAGGGCCGCCCCCTCCAACTCCGTCCCCACTTCCTCAACTTGATGAGATGCTACCGAGGTTACGTTCCCAGCATTCCAGAATCGCAATGCCCGATAACGCGAGAGTCAACATCGTGTCATCGTGTCGAGGCGATGTGGCCATAGAAGGCGTCTCTGTGTTCGTGCGCTGACTTTGAGTGACCTCTGCGACATGGAGGTTCTTGGCGTAGTTCGGTCGTCACTGAGCCTAGCTACCATTGCCTGGCAACGCGGTGGGCGTGCGGTTGTAGATCAGCTGACTGGTGCACGTGTACGAACACGTATAGGTCACCTAGTTGTCTTTCCTTCCCTAGTTCGTATACTTCAAACTCTGTAGACTAGAGTTTGTTGCACGCTACTGGGAAAACACTGTTGGAAATCTTCTGTCCGTGGCGCATTCAAGTTCGTGAAGCAGGGAGCAATACAGCAAAACTGAAACAAAGAAAAACTTAAAAAGCATCTTACTGTTGAAAAGATGGTTATGTGCGGGTAGATGAGTGCTTCAAGCGTTGATTTGCGATCTTGCGGTCAAAATTTGTACCAGTTCGATCTTTGAATTTTAATCGGAAAATGTTCTCTTGTCTTCCAGCACCGTGACCATTCAACTTAAGAAACGTTGGCGTAAAATTTTATTTTCTCGCTCCACAAGTTCGGCAGTCCTAGATATATGTGACCGGGTCGAGCAGTATCTTCCCGATCTTGTGTTTTGAGCGTCTGTCACAAATCTGTCAACGCCTCTGGGGTTTTTCCCCCTTTGCTGGCGTCTATTTACCGCAAGTCATCATAGAAGACTTTTTAGCTGCTCGACGCAATCGCAGTACGGAATCAAAACATACGCGTGCTTACGCTAGGTCGTCGACACTTTATCTGCGGAAAAGGAGGAATTTTAGAGAAAAATGTCAAACAAGACAGGCTTCTTGAAACACACGGAGTAAAATGGGATTGCAGGTCTTCAGCAACGAAGAAATACATGTATATTTTCCATACCAGAGATCATTTGTCAATTTGCCAATGAAAACGTCGCGTTTTTACTTGAAATCTTCATATCATTAGGAACCACTTCAAGCCACTATTATGCAGCGGTCTCGGGCCTTACGGGAAGGCGCACGCCTTACGTAATAGTAACTGACTTGAAGTGATCCCTACTGGTGTGCAGTGTTCTTTTTAACCAGCATTATCCAGGGGCGCCGGAAGATGTTGGGGGGGAGGGGGGGGGGGGGTAGAATCTCGGAGGGGGGAACGTTGCTCGAAGAAAGTGAAAAGCGGGGGGGGGGGGGGGGGGGGGCGATCAAATGCTGCGTAGACAAAAAACCTTTACGAACAAGGACGTTGCCCGAAAAAAGTGAAAAGCGGGGGGCAGTCAGAGGTGCGGACAGCATTCGGTCCGCAAAAACAGAAGTTCTCTGTTGGGTAGGATGAGGGAGAGAGCACTAACTAAGAGGGGTAGGGGGAGAGGTAGGGGAAGGGGGGGGGGCAAGACCATGGCTTTGCCCCCCCTCTAGCCATAGTCACCTGATTTTCCAGGGGGGGGGGGGGGGCAAAAAGACACTCTTGCCCCCCCTGCTTGGGTACAGGGGGGACAGCTGCCCCCCCCCCCCTGCCCCCCCGGTTCCGGCTCCCCTGTTATCATACAGCGGGCAGGGGTTGGTCGGGATTGGACTCTTGAGAGTTATAACTGGTGTGCGTACTCTCTGTCCTTACTAACTGAATCATATTAATTCTACTTTTTTATTTATAGTAGTTGTCATTATGATTTACAAATAATGCTTTTGTCGAGTGTGTTGCATTGTGTGGCTTCTCACATCTCAGTGACCACTAATGGGTCACTGCTGTACATTTTTGAAATTCTTTGCATTGGTAATATCATTATATATGAGACCACTTTTTCTCTGCGTAAGGTTCTGGGAAGGTGGGTGGGTGTTTGGAAGCTTACCGTCCTTTTCCACCACGTACGGATGACATCAAAGACGGGGCAACGAGAAAAAGGCTGGCACAAATATTTGGCATAGGATTCGAACACACGACCCGAGCGTTGCAAGTCCAGCGCTCTACCATTCGGCTATCCCGGCTCCCCTCCGTAGGGTTAAAGGTAGTATAATTAATAGCGAATAGTATGCAATAACTAATAGCGAATAGTATGCAATAACTATCGTATTAAAACTGTTCTATTTGAGAGTACGCATATGAGATGCAATTGTGAGACTCTCTCTCTCTCTCTCTCTCTCTCTCTCTGTGTCTGATTTCCTTCTTTGGTAAAGCTTGGTTTGGTCTTTATCCTGTATAGAGAAGGCAATAGAGCAGAACTGTAGGTACCAGGAGGAATTTTCGCAACTTCCTTGATGGGGTTCCAGACTATTTCCCTCAGTGCTTTTGTGCAGAACGAAACCAGGTCACAACTCGTTTGAACCCTTCGCACCTGCCCTTTCCAACGACGAGCACGTGCAATCGTGAAGGCGCCTCCAGCGACCTGGAAACGCCATGATCACAAGAAAGGTTCATCCCCACTCACTTTGCGTGGGGTTCTCTTACCTTTCCCCTTTTCTCTTATCGCCCTAGTGTTTGTTTCCGGGAGGCAAGGTATGGGATTTTGGAGAGTCTGCGAGAAAATAGTGTGTTTTTTCACAGTGTTTTAAGTTTCTGGGTCATTGCTGCCAGAAAGAATGCCGGGAGAAATGGGTCAGAGGCTGACAGGTAAAGCTCTGGGTGATTGAGTGGGATTATCTTGTAAGAAGGGGGGGGGGGGGTTAGGTGGAGGATGGATCTGTCTTTGGTGCCATATGGCAGAACTTTGAGGGAACTGAAGACCCCAGCTCTCCCTCTCTCTCGTAATCGGTTAGTCGTTTTGGGGGGGTGTGGGTGTTTTTGTTTTTTGTTTTACTACCTCGGACATATTTACAATGTGTGTGTGTGTGTGTGTGTGTGTGTGTGTGTGTGTGTGTGTTACTTAGTTGTAGTTTACTTAGTAATTATAGTAGCCCAGCAAGGACAAGATGTAAAACAGGTCTGCGCGCCTAATCTTTTATCCATGTAAAATTGAGTTTCGTTCGTTCGTTCGTTCGTTCTCTCTCTCTCTCTTCCACCCGGTTACGATAGTTCACTGATTAAAAACTGCGTTCAAGATCTGAGGGTTTAAAGGCACAGATACCGAGGGGAAATTCTCAGGTCATTAAGAGAGGGTATTTTATTTTTTTTTACTCAGTAAAATCTTCAATGCGCAGGACCGAAGGGAACTGTTAAACAGAAACGGATAGTAATGGAGAACGCTGTGTAACTTTTCCTAGCGTAAATTTCATTTATTTACTTATTCATTTTTTTATCGAAGTTATTTAGGGAGAAGTTGAAACTAGGATCGGGAGTTACATCCCTTTGTCAAATATTCAGACGGTGAAGTAACCCTTTTTCTCGTGATCCTGATTCTGTCGAAGGAGACATAAAAATCCGCCAACACAACACGCCCACCTCTCTCTCACTCTCTCTCTCTCTCTCTTGTTTGTTGTCAATGTCAAAAAAGATGTTGACTGGCGTATGATGGCATTTGTTAGCACGTGTATCATGACTTACCTGCCAGACTGACATTTCTGCTTCTTCGCAATCTACGTGAGAACGTGACATTTTGCAGCGGCTTCACTTCGTGGGGGATGGATACAGACAAATCCTCCACTAGCCCCCCCCCCCCCCTTCCCACCCGACCTCCATGCACCCCACCCCGCCCCAGCTGTTTCTCTTTTTCCCTTTGAAGACTTTGTTCTTTGGCCGCCAATGCTCGGGCTTTGAGTTCGATTTCCTGCATGAAGCAAGATCAGTGCTGGATTTTTTACCTCACTGCCGGGTCTTCGATGACCTTACGTAGTAAAAACAACAACAACAACAACACTCAATATTTCGCTTCAATACTTCGTTGTTTGCTGTTCGGGCTGTTCCATTCTCGACTTGGAGTAAGCCATTGAGCTTTAATGAGAGCTCAGGGAGGTCTACTTTCGTTCCGCTGTGGCTCATCAGTCATTCGCAGATCGTAATGCTGTTTGCCCGAGTTGGCTGAAGGGTTAATTTCCTGCAGCAAACGTCCTCGCAGATTTTCAACTCGAGTTTTGTGTTTGTCGACCTTGTCAGTTTAAATGCTGACAAAGTGTTTTGTCTTAAAGCGGATGTGCAGGAATGGGTTTGGAGTGCAGTTTGCAGGCTGACGACCTTAGCATGTTGTACACTGAACTTGTCAGCACTCTACATACAGTTGTTCAAGGTGTAGGGTGTCTGAAGGCAATTCCCAAAACTACCAAGGTGGCGTCTTGCCGCCGTTAAGGTAAAACAATTTTTATTTGCATGATGATGAGGAAGAGGAGGATGGAATGATGACGCTATGGCGGTCCATGTGGTTTGAGACTGCCCGACAGGGCCGTACTCCACGCTTCCTGTCATAAATATCCCGGCGTTAACTTGGCTCGGGAACTACGCTACCTGAGTTGCCGGTCGTGTAATCATGATTGGGGTCATAACAAGGGGAGCACCCTCAAAATCTAACCCGTGAAGTGGGTAAGTCTCGGCTGTGTGGCGACAGCCTCCCCATTTTGGCCCATAGCACACCCGCTCTGGGTAGGAGCGAAATCCCGCTTGCCTCGGCTGGGTCTCGAACCCTGGTCTCCTGGTCCGTGGACCGAGATGCTAACCACTGCACTACGGGGACCGGTCAAAATTAAATTTTAGGTAGAAAAGTCCAACATCATGTTTTCAGCCGAACTTGATGTGAAGGGCCCGTTTCAAATATATTCACTGGCAGCTTGCATCTTGTTGCAACCCCCTGGCATGCACCGTGCCCTACAAAATACAAAAATCACGAACAACAATCACTACAAACCAGCACATTCATGCGCCAACTGAACAGGATCCTTCAACTAAAACACTGCATTTGACCCCATGGTCTGATTGGGTCGGTCATTACGTCGCTATACGTCAAACTATTAGTATTTTCTGGGGCATCGAAACGCTGCTATTGGGAAAAAACACGCTTTCAGTGAATCTGAACAATCTGGCGTAATAAGACTGTGTCGGAAAACCTGGCTTTCACACAACGCACACCTTTCTCCCCCCCCCCGATCACCTGATGCGGGGGAATTTTCCCGTATCATTGGGAAGCGAGGCCTCGCTTTCAGTTCGTGCCACTCCCGCCGGGCAGCGCGGCGGCATGCTAGTGGGTATGAAATGGTCAAGATCGTAAGTTTTGGAACTCTGTGCCCGGCTTTTGGTGACACTCTAGCTGGTTCGCGATTTGGGGGAAATGTGTTATTGTCCTTCAAATAAGCACTGATGTTGTTCAGTTGCGTTCCGTGCCTGAACATTCCCAGGATGTGACCGTTTTCAAACACCACATCGGCAGCCACCGTTCGTGAAAGTGGTTCCACAACTGTCCTTGTTGCGAAATCTTTGGGATGGGAGGAGGAGGGGGGGGGGTACCACTGGAACCGGCTGACAAGGGGTTTGGGGGAAGAAACAACAAACAGGGAGAGAAAAACATAACCAACCAACCAAGAGAGAAAGAGCGAGAGAGAAAGGGAGAGAGCGAATGAACGAACGAACGCTCGAATCTTTAATTTATTTTATAACAGTAAAGGATGTTGGTCGGCAGACCAAGTTTTAACCATCCCGTTGTTATTAATACACTTGTAAGATGCAAAACAAACTTTTTTTTTTTAAATCTGTAATACATGCAAAGTGAAAGTAGAAGTAACAAACCTGTAGAAAGGCCCTACGAAATACATTGTATATAACTAGTTACTCATTAAAAACTAAAGTGAAGGAAGGAGTGTGTGTGTGTGTGTGTGTGTGTGTGTGTGTGTGTGTGTGTGTGTGTGTGTGTGTGTGTGTGTGTGTGTGTGTGAGAGAGAGAGAGAGAGAGAGAGAGAGAGAGAGAGAGAGAAGGATTACGATGCTGACCATTTAAGCGTTCTCCAGCCCGTGCCTACAGACCTGCTTGGCGAGAGACGTGCCTGTTATACCTGATGCTGCCGACAAGGTAGTTTTTATCCAAAACAGCGAAACGTGTGATCTGGCTGGAATTCGTCTGGGTTGGGGTCGGCAGAATGTAGAAGAGGTGTTGATCTGCACAGTGCGTGCATGGAATCGCTCCGTTTTACTGCACGTGCATGAAATACGTTTGATATCAATGTGGTTGTTTTCGAAGGTCGGGTGTTTTTTTGCGTGTTTGGGATGGTTGTGTGATTTTGCCATCGCAATAGTGATTGGGCTTCTGGGGGTTCTGAAGTACATGTACTCTGAACGTTTTGTTTTGTTTTGTTTTGTTTTGGTGGGCTTGGCTGGGGTTTGGTGCCCTGGTTTTGTTGGGTTTTGCTTTGTTTGTTTTGTAGTTGTTGTTGGTGGTGGTGGTTGTGGTTTGTTTTGTGGGGTGTTTTGGGTTCATTTGGGGGGGGGGGATTGTTTGTTTGTTTGTTTTGTGTTGTTTTGTTGTTTTTTGGGTGTGTGTTTTTGTTTGTTTGTTTGTTTTTGTTTTGTTGTTTCTTTTTATTTTGTTGTTGTTGGGGTTTGTGTTTTTTTTCTTTTGGGGGGGGGGGGGACTGAGAGGGGGGACTGGGGGGGGGCGGTTGTTGCTGTTCGATTTTTGGTTGGTTGGCTGGTTGGTTAGTTGGTTGGCTTTTTTTTTTTTTTGGGGGGGGGGGGGGGGGGCGTGTTGGTGGGTTCGGTTTGGCTGGAGCTTGGCTCGACCCGGAGTTTGGGTGAGTTGGGATTGGTTCGGATGGGCTTTGTTGTTGTTGTTGGTAGGGATGTTGTTGTTTGGTTGGTTTTTGTTTTTGGTGGGGTTTTGTTGTTTTATCGTTGTGCGTTTTTTTGGGGGGGTTTGCTGTTGTTGTTGGTGGTGGTGGTGGTTTGGTTTGTCGTTGTTTTTTGTTTGTTTGTTTGTTTTTTGTTGGTGTGATTTTGGGTTATTTTCTTTGTTTTGAATTTTTATTTTAGTTTTTTGTTGTTTTTATTAACTGCATGGTTTGTTCTGTTCTCTTTGCTGATCGTTTAAGTACTTCGGTTCTTTTCCTTCCAATTTTGTAGGCTGGATCTTGCATGGCACTCGTTCGACTGAACGTCTTTCAGTTTCACTACACGTATGGGAAAACTGAAGACTGGCGCGAAGGATTTAAGTGGGTGGGTTTTTAGGGGTTCAACGTCCTTTCCCACCACACACGGGCGATATCAGTCAAAGCTGGGTCAACCCAAACCAGCACAAATACGTAACTGGTTCACAGCCGCGGGGATTCGAACTCACGACCCGAGCAATTACCGCCCAACCCTGTACCAGTCAGCTGCCCCGGCTCTCCCCGCTCTCCATCTCTGCATGCCACCTGCATAAAAATCAGTGTGTGTGTGTGTGTGTGTGTGTGTGTGTGTGTGTGTGTGTGTGTGTGTGTGTGTGTGTGTGTGTGTGTTGTACGTTATACTGATACGTTTATGTTTTTTGTATGGTATGTATAGTTTATGTACGCGCCCTGAGCTCTTGTGAGGCTGATGGGGCGCCACAAATACCCATTATTATTATTATTGTTGTTGAAAATAGAATGCTTAATGGAAGTTTGCTATTTTAGGGTTTTATGAAGTTGCGTTTAGAGACAGAGAGAGAAGTTAGAAATTGTCACTGATAAACACTGTTTCCGGGTGTCCCTGTCATGTTGACATCGACCGGCGATTTATCTGTCACGTAAAGCCGAGTCAGTCGTGAAATTGTCTTTCAGTCTAACCGGCGCGGCTATTTTTACGAGACCACAGCTAAATATGCTTTGACTCACGTGTCGGCAATGTCAGTCAGTTGGCAAACAATATATTCACTGACCTTAAGCCGTCACGGTTTCTTCAAGTGAAAAGAAATTCATTCTCCCACGCATGCTCAAAATACATCGCCTTCGCAATGGGTGTGCCGTGGAATCGTATATTGTATACAATACACTGACGGTATGTGGGCTACTATTGACACAGGTACAATGCGTCCGGGAAAGTGCGGTGCACCTCTGACGGACACACCCGACAAGTTCCTTATTTGGTACGACATGCGAGGTCGAAGGTCGCGTGCCTTTGCCGTTCATTCACGAAACTGGTTCCCTCAGTGTCAGTCTCCGAGCCTTGAGCCCGTTCCGATTGGCTGAGTGTTATGACGTCAGTGTTCGCGCCGTGGGAGCTTCTGTCGTCTGCTCGCGCCGGCTCTCTCGTGTGTTTGTGGGTTGGATTGGAGGGTTTTTTTCCACCGCATCGTAATCTTGGCTGGACCTGCTTCTGCTATCAGTGATTCCGCGAGCTTTAGCGAGATAGGTACAGGAATGGGCAGGCGAAACAGAAGAGCACACTGTAAGATTTAGAACTACGTACCCGGCCGCTGACAGAAAGACCAAGTGGAACGAAGAATCAGCGGCAAGAACCGAGTGGTCAAAAGACCAACGTGAACTCGGCTGTTGTCAGGGAATGCAAAAACGTGTGTACATTCTTCAGTGTGGAGGTTTGCTGTGTGAATGCGGACCGAATTTATCAACGCATCCATGTGTTACACGGATGCTGAGACAGTGAAAGTTTTCCAGAGGTTCGAGGAAATCAAAATGGGACATTGCGCTAAGTCGACGTCGGATGTTTGTTATTACAAACTCAGGTAAATTTTCTACTATGTGTTTTTATTGTCAAATTAGGTTTTGAAGTTATGAACACGTTTTGCGAGAATTGTCTTTTGATTTTGACTGGTTAATTATCGGTAAAAGAATTAATATGAAAGCATCCCCATGTTTATAATTAAGTGGTGCCTCAGTATTTTACGGTTGAATTCCGGAATCAGGTTAGCATTATTGTAAAATTTTAATAATGGAGGTAATTCTGCAATAACTTTCCGTCTTACAGCTGAAGTTACACAGCTGTTTAGGTAAAAGTGAGAAGCTTCTTCATGACCATACTGCATGTAGTACTGTTCACCGCATCATTATAATCACGTTCACATTATAATCATTATTTCTGAATGTTTACTTCTAAGTGCGTCAAGATGTTTTATATATTTATACATTAAACAAGCATCAATAGTTTGTTGTTATTCCTGGTCAGTACAGGGATTATCCTGTTTGTTTGTTTGTTTGTTTGTTTGTTTGTTTGTTTGTCCTCGGCGGCGGAATTCCGAGAAATACCAATATAAGATGCTGTAAAAACAGCGTCCGGCAAAAATGATGGAGCGGAGATACATTTACATAAATCTACTGATACCCATACAGAGGTGTTCACCTCTTATCTTACCTTCACCTGCTACGGTAGGTAGCCAGCCATCCGAGGAATTCGACCAGCGATATGCCCCTGGCTCTCCCCCCCCCCCCTTTCTCCTCCTTCCCGGCTCCTCTTCGTTCTGTCCAGTCACCATCCGGGTTCCTCTGCTTGAAGGTCCATTCCAGGGCCACGTCGTAAAATGTTCTATTTATTATCCGCTAGGGGGGCAAGGGGGGGGGGGGAGGAGAACAAACATATGCAATATTGCTACCTGTGGCAGAATTCATACATACGTATAAACCTAATTCGTAAAAGCCCATGGAATTACTTGAAATCTTCAGGGCCCGTATCAGTGTAGAACTCGAGGTTAATTTAACCCACGGCTACGGGCCTAACCCAGACTAGGACAAAAGAAACCCCAAAACTAAATTAAATAAAAAAGGAAACGAAGAAAGAAGGCAAAAATCCTTCTATAACGGCTTAGGCACCATGGTGGAATGGACCCGCTTCCTGATTTAAAACAACAACAACAACAAAAGAAAGAAAATTTAATTCTAGAGGTAGTTTAGTTCGAGTTTAGACTCTAACCCGGGGCTAAACTCCCTAACCCCGACTTTTACATGCGGGCCCAGAGCACTAGAAGCTACTCCAATCTCCTGCCGTCTCGGGCCTAGTGGGGAAGGCCCACGCCTTGCGTAATAGTAGCTTGAAGTGGCTTCTACTGGTTGAAGCAGTGGCTTGTTCTTCTTAACCAGTCTTATCATATAGTGGGCAGGGAGGTGGTCGGGGTTCAGGCTCTAGTTAGCAGTTTGCACTGCGCAAATGAACTAAACAAAAACAGACAGATACAAATATCTTTGCTCACAGACCGTTCAGAGCTGTTATGGTGATGTCTAACATCGTATGTCCCACTTGGACAGTTACTCTGTCTTAAAGGCTGGCACTAACCCAACAGAGTGAAAATCAGAGAGAACAAGTGAGCCAAAAATGAGGCGTCTACTGTAGTGTTGTTGTCACTCACTGACTAGAGGAGCTTTGGTCCGTTTCATTTCACGTTCGCGGTGCCAGCAGACGTTAGTATGTTGCTTTCAGATCTCTACTTATCGTTTAGATAAATCATTTAGCGCGTACATGCGCGCTAACACAGTTTTAATATTCTTTACAAAAATCAGAAACACCTTGTTCATGTCTTGGTAAAATGTTTATGTGCATCACGTTGTAACTTTTAACCGAAAACTTCGATTTTTGAAGTCGGTGCTCTTTCGAAGTTTCCTTTTTTCAAACCATTTAGAGTGTATCACAGATTTTGTCAAGGCACCTATGAGTTTAAGAAGTAAAGAGAAAGTTTGGTCTGTAACTGAGAGATCGCGGGGAGGGGGGGGGGTAGTTGCAGAGAGGGACTGGTTCTGTCTGGACATGCGTCTTGCGGCAGCGGCGCCACTAGTTTTCCCCATCCCACTCCGTGTCTTTTCAGATTTTCCTTTCGCACAATGGTTCCAGTGTAAAAAGAAACTTCTAACCAAGATTCGGCAAAGAAATCCACGTTAAAATGTTACACTGAATTTCTGTTCGTCACAAAAGTCTCTCTTTGTCTTCATTTATCTCTTTGGCCTTAGACCTACGCCTTTTCAGTTCTCCTGTTTTTCTTTCGTTACACAATTCTGCGTGGCTCATTTTAAACTTGTTTGCTTGATCCATCAAACAGTGGTAGCTATTGAGTCGGGCGTAAACAGCTTAGCGGGTCTAAGCTGCACATTCTGTTTTCGTTTCTTCACTGCGATAAGGGTCCTTTGCACCAGTTTTGATTTTCTGCTGAATACCGGCGCTGTTCCGCTGTCTAGACCCTTCGCAACTGTGGCGCCATTCCTAGTTTTCGACTATCTGCCGCAGAATTCGAGGTTGTTTTTTTTTTTTTTTTTTTTTTTTGGGGGGGGGGGTCTTGTTTTTGCTGTTTATTGAGGTTGTTCTTTAATCAGTCATTGTGTTTCGCCCCGAGCGTAGGTGGAATTTTGTTTACTCGCAATGCAAGATTCTCCTCTGCGAGGGTGGGTGGATGGCTGCTTGGGGGTTTAACGCCCGTTTCCGTCACGTACGGGTAACATCAAAGACGGCAACTTGAAAAAGGCCAGCACAAATATTTGGCCCCAGCCGGGAATCGAACTCACGACCCGAGCATGCAAAGTCCAACGCTCTTCTACTGCTCGACTGTTGCGGCTGTCCTTTACTCTGCGAGACTTTTACACAGAGTCATACCCCCCCCCCCCAAAAAAAAAAAAAAAAAAATTGGAAGCGTGTCAGTTTTCGTTGGTTGAAGTTATAATTGGCTTACCTACAAGAGAGGCAGACAGACAGCTTTTGCTTTTGCTGTCAGGAACAGGCAGATTAAAGAAGAAGTTTGTTGAAAAATTGAATGTCCCGTGAAAAAAACTTTAACAATTATTTCAAGTGGTTTCGGAAGCGTTCTTGCCAGGCAGGACTCTCTCTCTCTCTCTCTCCTCTCTCTCTCTCTCTCTCTCTCTCTCTCGTAGGCGCGTGGTTTCATCTGAGAAATCGAATTTTCTCACAGTTTAGTTTCCGAAATAAATATTTTTCAAGTCTTCTTAAAGGTTTCGAAAGTGTTATTGTCAGGCAGTTTTTTGCCTCTCTTTCTTACTGTTTTCTTTTTTCTACGCTCGTGGATTCATTGGAGAATTCAAATTTTCTCATAGTTTTTTTTTCAAGTTTTCAGAAGGTAGTCTATTCAGAATCAGGAATGGGCGAGTTTTTTTTTTTTCCTTCAAAATAGTTTTTATTTTCTCCTCCTGTTGTTGCCAGACTGAACCTTACATGGAACGAAGGCATTTCCGCATCCTCAGTCAGTTCTTGCAGTTTCTGGCAGCACGTGCAAAATGCTGAGGTGTGGCACGTGCCTGAAACGCACGTGCTTACTCCCGCTCCACTTCCCCACCTTGCTGCCAGCGGCCTTATTCAAACACACGAGATCTAAGTTGGCCTTCTTTTTCCTCATGACTCTACAGCTGGGCTAATCTGAAGCGTAACCAAAATGTGCATTGGCGTATAGCATACAATAAATGTGGCTTTCATTTCATGCTGATTGGCTGCTTACTTGCTCGGACTGCCCATCCTATTGGTCGATTACCTGGTCAGCTGGTTAGCCCAGCGGGTTGTCATTGGTTATTTTGGCGTGCTGGTTGTTCATTGGCTGCCACTTTGGCCAGAAGACCGTCGAATCAACTGCGGCAAGTGATCAGCCATTCAAAAATGATTCAGTTATCATTTGGGCGGTCGGTGGTCCAGTGGTTAAGACTTTGTCACCAGTGCGAGAAGCCAGGTTCGAGTCGCACTCGGGGCGAAGATTTTTTTCTTTCTCGTACGTGGCACCGTTCATTCGGGCCGACCGTCGGGTATTCTCACCGAGTACTCCGGCTTCCTCCCACTCTGCTTTGGAAATGGTCAGCCCACTAAATTAAAAAAAAATGCAATTCTAAAACTCCGAAACTAAAATTGCTGAGCTGACCTTACGCAACACGTGACTGTTATGTGTTCATGTCAAGTGTCTGAGAGAATGCGTGATTCACGTGAGCGTGCTTGTTGGGTTTAGCTCGCTGTGCTTTGAGCCAAATATTTGGGATAAAACGCCTACGATGATTATTATTATTATTATTATCAGTAAGAACACCCATTTTATCTTGAAGGATTTCAATGTATTGAGGAAATACCAACATGTGTTAGAAGAGGGGAGCCGGGATTGCCGAATGGTAGAGCGTTGGACTTCTAATGCTCGGGTCGTGAGTTCGTATCCCGGCTGGGGGCAAATATTTGTGCTGGCTTTTTCGTCGTTGCCCCGTCTTTGATATCACCCGTATGTGGTGGAAAAGGACGTTAACCCGCCCCCCCCCCCCCTCCCCTCGTCAGTGTTAGAAACACCCACTCAGCCTTTTTATTTTTTCTATGTAACGTACTAGATTCAGTGCGTGTTAGTGTGCGTGCGTGCGTGAATTCGCGCGCGCGCGCGCGCGCGTGTGTGTGTGTGTGTGTGTGTGTGTGTGTGTGTGTGTGTGTGTGTGTGTGTGTGTGTGTGAGAGAGAGAGAGAGAGAGAGAGAGAGAGAGATACAATCTTTTTGTCGTTTATCACTTTCACACCTCGTTCTTGTTTCCTTTCTTCATCTTTGTCTGGTGAGTTTTCAGAGACGTGTGTTTATTTAGATGCAAGTGTCTATACCTGGTGACCCCTTGAGAAGAAGAGCAAAATATTACCCGTGTTTTGCTCTGCGAGAGCTGGTAGTTTGTTGTTGTACGCTCTGTGCAAACCCTCATCTTCCTGCTCGGTTTTCAGGAAAAGTTTGGGTACAGTCTGGCAGATCGCAGATCCCGTTCCCTGCTCCGGTGGAAGGAAAATATACACGTCATCCTCTCTCTCTCTCTCTCTCTCTCACACACACACACACACACACACACACACACACACACACACACACACACACACACACACACACACACACACACACACACACACACACACACACACAGACGCGCGCGTTTGTGTATGAGCTCCATTGAGACCTCTGTCGCGTGCTCTCACTCTATGATACTGATGAGAGTCTATGGCGAAAACAAAACCCAGCACATCGATGAAATTCCTGCTTTCCACATCTCTCTCTCTCTCTCTCTCTCTCTCTCTCACACACACACACACACACACACACACACACTCACACACACACACACACACACACACACACACACACACACACACACACACACACACACACACACCCCTCTCTCTTTCTCTCTCTCTCTCTCTCGGGGATCCGGGGTGGTCGAATGGTAGAGCGTTGGACTTCTAATGCTCGGGTCGTGAGTTCGATCCCGGCTGGGGCCAAATATTTGCGCTGGCTTTTTCATCGTTGCCTCGTCTTTGATATCACCCTGTGTGGTGGAAAAGAACGTTAAACCCCCAGACACCCACCCACCCACCCTCTCTCTCTCTCTCTCTCTCTCTCTCATTTTTCCTGTAGTGTTGATTGCCGCGCGACCCCACCATCATCACGGATGGATTTAGTCTGCCATTGCAATACTGTCACAATGCATTTGTTCCACCATGAACGTTACCATCAGCTTTGCTTATTCATATTCATTAACTGTTTCGTTTCTTCAACCTGTATTGCAATAAACTTGTTTCAGTCAAGGATTGTCTAGGCACATCAACATTGTAAAGTCGGGTGTCTGTTGTTGTTTGTTTTAAATCCAGCTTTCTTTGTTCAGTTCTGTGATACAACACAAACTTTGCTCGGACAATAAATTAAAATTCCTTTCAGCTGAAATTGACTGACCCACGACTACGTTTACATACATACGTGTGTTGTCAACAAACGTCTATCCACTGACCTCACTAAGGACATACAGGGTTAACAGGGTCCGGTTACGTTTGCCTGCCGGCTGTGTCGACTCATCCCGGACGGCAATGTGACTTGATTGACACTTACCTGGCGGTCGCACGGTTACGTCTGTGTGTCGCTGCATGGCTTGTCAAGTAGCTTGGCGTGTCAACAGTCTCGGGTGTTTTGGGGGTGAATCATGGCCAGGAATGAGAGAAGTTACCTGTAGTTTTGTTGTCATTGCCCTCAGTTACCAGGTCGCTCGCACTCACACACTGACTCCACCCTTGAAGTTCTTTGTGTGTGTGTGTGTGTGTGTGTGTGTGTGTGTGTGTGTGTGTGTGTGTGTGTGTGTGTGTGTGTCTCTCTCTCTCTCTCTCTCTCTCAGTCTCTCTCTCTCTCTCTCTCTCTCTCTCTCTCTCTCTTGAGTCTTGAAGCTCTCTCAAGCTTTATCATGTTTTTATCGTGATCTTTTCAAATACCACCGTCATACGAAACAGTTCTACAAAATAAAGGTTCATTTCATTTCATTCCAGTTCCTCTCTCTCTCTCTCTCTCTCTAACACACACACACACACACACACACACACACACACACACACACACACACACACACACACACACACACACACACACACACACACACACACACCAGTTTCCCTAACACTGAAAAGCAAACTAACAAATCAAACCAAGCCGGCTTGCGTTTTGTACATGTATGGACAACTCTTGTGCTTGTCAGGTTGGTGCGATGTGGACTATGCTCTCTCTCTCTCTCTCTCTCTCTCTCTCTGAGATATTTTGAGATGGGTTAACCATATGGGGATAGCCATTATGTATGTCTGCAGGTATAGTTTATTTCCCAGGCCGCTCTGCTCAGGTGTGGAAATAAATAACACTCATCCTTTTCTAGGGGTTGCTATTTCTGCATAAGCCAAGTTGCCATGATTTCTTTGATAATTCGGGGGGGGGGGGGGGGGGGGAGCCGGGACAGCCGAATGGTAGAGCGTTGGACTTTCAATGCTCGGGTCGTGAGTTCGAATCCCGGTTGGGATCAAATATTTGTGCTAGTCTTTTTCTCGTCAGTTGCCTGTCTTTCATATCACCCATATGTGGTGGAAAAGGACGTTAAACTCCCAAATACCCACCCACCCAACCTTTGATAATCGGATAACATTCATGGTTCACACTGGTCTATATCTACCGAAAATCCGCAGTTTGGTGAATGAACACACACACACACACACACACAATGATGAAACTTTATCTTTATCTAATCTAATCATTTGCACTGCAGTCGTTTTTTCAAGGTTTTTTTTTTTTTTTCCATAACCACACTGCTGGTTGGTGAACAACTAAGGTCACATCTGGTCTGACCTGTGACGACCTAGGTCAAAAGAACTGCAGATGATGAAGGAGCAAAGTGCATGGCTTGGCGAAGTTGTTTTCCTCCTCCACACCGGCCCCGCCATTTGTTCGCATCAATAAGATGCGCCGCGGCAGTATACCTGTTGTCCTAATGGCGGGCCAGGGTGCAAGTTCATCCGTAAATCTGTCAGGGATGGGTCTTAACCGTTTCTCGTGCGCGCCTGGCAAGGTCGACCAGGTGCCGAGTCTCACGTGCTGCAGTCAGAGGCACTGAGGGTTTAAGTGCTGGTCAAGCGATAGACCACTGTATAAATAAGCGGTTCTCATTAAGATGCCGGTTTTCTCCTTGGGGTCTTGTATAACAGACCGAGAAATTTCGTTAATTAGGCAGTGGTGGCCTTGAATTTTCAGCGCGAAAAACTGATTTGCTGCTATATCTGTTTTTAAATCAGTTACCCCCATATTTTGCTGTTTCCCTTTTTTTCCCTTTTAGTTTCCTTTTTCTGTTGTTTTGCCTTTACCCCATTTGAATTTGGATGGGGGTGTTTGTGTCGTTGCTTTTGCTGTTGTTTTAAGTGTTTATTGGTTGGACGTTTGTTTGTTTTTTGGTTTTTTTGTTGTTTTTGGTTGTTGTTGTTGTTTTTTGTTGTTGTTTGTTTGTTTTGGTTGGTTGGTTGTTTGTTGTTGTTTTTTGGTTTTGGGGGGGATGGGGGGTGGGGGGTGGTGGCGGGTGAGTGTGTGTGTGTGTGTGGGGGGGGGGTCTTTTCTTTTTTCTTTCATAGGTCTGTTCTCTAAAATATTTCATAAAATTATTACAACAGCTGCGTGTGAAATTAAGAAATTACTACCAAACGATTATTGCGCCAGCGTCGCTATATATATTGCACGTGCATGTGTTGCAGGTGTCTGGTGGGCGCGGCCGGCAAGATGAACAAGGTGCACGTGGACGAAAGTGAACCTGCCGGGGGTAAGTTATATGCCAGTTTATATACACTACAGTTTTCATACGTATACATCATGTGTGGTAAAATACCATATAATGCGATGATTATTTTATTTTATTCACTTGGTAAAGTTATCATCGAAAATCGTTGGCGATTGAGTTACAAACCACACTACACACGTGTTGAGTCTACACTGGAAAAACTCAAAACGTAAAACAGCCAAACCAACAGTCGGTCACAAGTGACTCAGTAAACCTGAAAAAAGAAGGGGTAGCCAATGAAGAGAGGATGCTCGACAAAACAAAAAACAAAAATAAAACAAAACAAAAGTCTGAGGCATCCTGCATGCAACTGAGGCTCCAAAAAAAAGGGGGGGGGGGGGGTGCTCAGTTCAGTCTCCGTTCAAGTTGCAAGTGCAGGTGTAGAATACGTGTTCTGGCCAAAACACACACACACACACACACACACACACACACACACACACACACACACACACACACACACACACACACACACACACACACACACACATTGCGGTGGAAAACTGTGTTCTCTTGTGAGATTATTATCCACGCTGTCTACGGATTAGTATGATGATCTGTACTGCAGTCTGCGAACCATTATGCATAAGCAAGCAACACTTTAAAAACCCAAACAAGACATACCGCTCTCTGCTCGTGTGTTTTTCATTAAGCCAAACGCGTCAGACACGTGGCGCGAAACAGGTGATACAATAAAACTGTTTTGCACCTTGTATCCTCGCCAGATCTTCCTCGTTTTTATGCGCCGTGTAAATGCGGAAGGATACTGTGCCAGACTCAAGATGGTTTCCTGAAGACGGGGAAACACCTTCAGAAGTAATTGGCGCTAATTGTTTCTGCGTGTTTTTCAAGGATTTTGTGTCTTTACTTTTTCCGGCGCAACTCCATGTACAGAACTGTGCAATAACACCCCCCCACCCCCTCTCCACCTCCCCCCCCCCAACTCCACCCCCCTCCAACCACCTGCCCCCTGCTGGAACAGTCTCCTGTGATCGGTGGTCATCAAAAAACAAAAACACAACAACAAAAACAACAAAAACCAATGAAAACAGCAACAACAACAGCACCCCTCCCCCCTCCCCCAAAGAAAAAAAGAAGAAGAAAAGACTGTTATTGATTTTCTTACGGTACTGGTCATTATGACAAGTGATCCCTATTTCCCAGGCAGATGTCACTTCTGCACGAATCTGCGGCCTGAGATGCAATTAATTATGCGATTAATCTTCTCGCTGAAGATTGAAAACTTAAGACTCGTTTTCCGAGTGTTTCGCCTCAGGATTGATACGTGACCCATATTTCAGTCGCCAGAAGCGAACCTGTATGCCAGTAATCACTCTTAACCTGCCTGCTTTGCAAAAAACAAATTAGAGCAAGACGAGGCAGTTGAACACTTGTTCGGCAGAAGCTAGAGTAGTTTGCAAACACACAGCGTCTTTCGTTGTTTCACCAAAGGTTCTATTGAAGTGCATTAATGTAAAAACACTTTAAAAAGAAAAAGGAAGTGATGGCTAAAATTTATCTTGTAAAACTGAAAGCTGAGTTGCTAAATAATCGAATAAAATACAGACAAAATCTTCCGTCTGGCCATTTTTCGGTGACTTGTGTGTGTGTGTGTGTGTGTGTGTGTGTGTGTGTGTGTGTGTGTGTGTGTGTGTGTGTGTGTGTGTGTGTGTGTGTGTGTGTGTGTGTGAGAGAGAGAGAGAGAGAGAGAAATGTCCTAAAATCTGAAACTGAATTGCAAACAATAAACAAACAAAAAAAGCGCAGCGACTTTGCCGGCTGGAACTGAGATTATAGGTTACTGGTCAGCCCCCCCCCTCCCCCCCCTCCCCCCCCCCGACCCCCAATCTTTGTCGAGTTCTAAAAATACATAGTCCACTTGCAACCAGAGATATGTATCCCCTCCCCCCTCCCCCTCCCCCCCCCCCGCAACCCCCCCCCCCCCCCCCCCCCATATAAAAGGAACGAGAAAGAAAAGATTACACAGAATCCAACTGTTTTTCCTTTAAATCAAAACAAACAAAAAAAAGCATGAATGCCGAATAGAAGGCATGTTTTCGTTCTAGCCTCATATGAAGCAGAAAGAAAATTGAGGTGATGTATGTGGGTTTTTTGTTCTCTTCGTGACGTAGACGGATGCTGAGAATCTGTTTCAGATAAATAGCTGTCTAACAGCGTTTCACAAAGTGACGCAGCTTCTTGCTGCGAGGGAGCAAAAACTAGGGTGCCTCCAGATTCCCCTAGCTCTTTAGGAATGTGGCGGGTCGGTGGTCGGCCTCAGTAGCTCGTTGGTAGCGTGCTGAACCTAAAAACCCCAGAGAGGGGCATTGTGTCAAATAGTTAAATTATGTATCGTTGACAACTTTTTGCCCGTGTTAGTTATTATCAACCTCAACACTGACTATAATGACCGGCGATGTATAACTGATTCAGTGTTTACGTGAGTAACGTTTGGCCGCTTTGTGTCACGTGTTTAAGGCCATTTGTGTGTCATCTTTTTAGGACAAATCACTCATTATGCTGCCTGGAGCATTCAGTATACTGGTTGCCGCCTAGTCTCAAACATAAAAGAATGGTAGAGCGTTGGACTTTCAATTCTCGGGTCGTGAGTTCGAATCCCGGTTGGGGGCCAAATATTTGTGCTGGCCTTTTCTCGTTGCCCCGTCTTTGATATTACCGATATGTGGTGGAAAAGGACGTTAAACTCTGAAACACCCACCCCACACAAACATAAAAGTATGTGGCAATAGTATTTAAACTGTCGCGAAAATGGTGAACAGTGAAAGTTCCTTCGACTGCTTATGCTCCTGAAAGTTTTGCCAGTGAATGTTTTGCAGTACTCAGCTACAACGCATCAGATTTCCATAAGTTTACAGATGATCCATTTGCAGATTTGGCGTTGGTCATTTGAAGTGTAGACTTCGATGCAACTGTCTGTGTAAAAGCCGTTGCCGTCTGTTTTAAGGATGGGGGACACGTTGAATGAAAGTAATCGAACACGCATACCATGCACATGCTCAAAACTGCAAAACATGTGAATGGTCCCATGTGGGTTTTTTTTTGTTTTTTTGTTTGTTTGTTTTTTTAAAGTTATGGCCGAATCAACCGGGATGATTGAAATGGCCGTCTCTGTATCTCTTTCCTAGTTCTTTCCCTTTTGTACACGTAATCCCTACCCTTAAACTGTGGAACAGTCATCAACACAACACATGGTCCACGCAGGCCAAAATACAGCAACACCCCGGGAGCGACTGGCAAAAGACGTCAGTCTTATGTGAAGGCATTAGGGTGAGATATGATCAACACTTGTACAAACATCTGACTTCAATCAATCCAGAGCTTGGGGCGAGAGAGTTGCATTAGGGTGGCATCCCGCGCCAGCTGTTTAGCGATCAGAAGGCCACGTGCGCGGTTAAATGTGAAGGTGACAATAACGTGCTAGTGATTTCCTCGCCAAGTAGCCCCGTCTTGTGCAGTAGGTGTTGGAGGGCTGGGAAAGGGTGGGTGTTCTAAGGTTTAATGTCCTTTTCCACCACATATGGGTGATATCAAAGACGCGGCAACAAGAAAAAGGCCAGCACATATTTTGGCCTCAGGCTGGAATCGAACTCAGGACCCGTAGAGAGCTGGGAGAAAGATCTCGTGACATTAATTGTTCTTGTTAGCGCATGTAACTGTTCAGTTCCACTGTATACTATTTCAACACGTGAAGCAGAGATTGCGTAACTGACGCGGCGCAGCTATTGGAATTGCTCTTTACTATCCGGCTGAAACACACGCAGTGCACAGACATTTTTTTTTCTTTTTTCTGTGCTCTCTCTCTCTCTCTCTCTCTCTCTCTCTCTCTCTCTCTCTCTCTCTATATATATATAGTATATATATATATATATATGTGTGTGTGTGTGTGTGTGTGTGTGTGTGTGTGTGTGTGTGTGTGTGCACTGTGTGATTTCCAAGCGTTAGGGCCTAATTTAGCGGTACTTATATGTGCTGTTTACAGGAGAAGACAAGTGCGCGACTTGAAACTATAAGTATTTTACGACGAGTAAAATATATACTCTTTCAACACGTAAAGCAAAAATTGCGTAACCGACGTGACGCAGCTTTCGGAATTGCCCTTTACTGTCTGGCTGTAACACACGCAGTGCGCAGACATTTTATGATTGTATGATTTCCAAGCTTTAGAGCCTAATTTAGCGTGTTTTTATGTCGTGTTTACAGGAGAAGACATGCCGTTCGAAGTGCGTGACGTGAAGCTGCGGAAGGACCGGTGGGTCACGGACTACTACACCATCAATCAGCTGTTGGGAAAGTAAGTGTACCGTGACGCACCGTCCTCGCTCTGACGATCACACTCCGCCTCTTAATTGCTTTTGATGGTTTCGTCTCACTGACCGCTTGGTGAAACAGAGCGTGGCGTGATTTGAGTTTTGATGGTAGTGTGTGTGTGTGTGTGTGTGTGTGTGTGTGTGTGTGTGTGTGTGTGTGTGTGTGTGTGTGTGTGTGTCTGTCTGTCTATCTGTCTGTCTGTCTGTCTGTCTCCCAGCATGCGATATGACTCTAGTTTTGAGGACAGTTTGCGTGTGTCTGGCTGGCTGGCTGGCTGTTTGTCTGTCTGTCGCCCAGCATGTGATGTTGAGTTCATAGCGTTCCATCTTGCCCCCACCCTCCACAGTCGCACCCCCCACCCCCTTAAATCTTGCGCTAAGGGCTCCGTTAAATTATGGGATCAGTGTGGCTGTTTTCCATTCGCATCATTTCTAAAATATATCTTCCAGCATTTACTGTGGGGTGAAAATTCAAAGAAACATTTGTAGCTGACATTTACTGCTTGGTGCAGCCTCGTCTTCCGTCTTCAGATATGAAGTAAAACATTTCTGTCATAACATTTCTGCTAATCACCACGCTGCTAATCACCACGTTCTTCGGTGCATTTACATGTGTGATCTTAATTAGGTTTCGGTGTATGCCAATCAAATTATGCGATTTCCGCTTTTCAAAACTGAAAAACCCGCTTTCTTTTGCGCGGAACCGCCCACAAAGCAGGAAAACGGGAAAGTTTAAATGGGTGTGTTTGCGTCACAGGAACTTTTCTGCCCCCCCCCCCCCACCCCCCTCTTCCTGGCTCTCCTCGATAATTGGTGTACTTGGCATTAAAGTTTAAGCATCTGAACCCATATAACCTTTCTTAGCAGTCTGGGATTTTTTTTTATGTACAGTACTTTATTTTATTTCTTCTTGAGGTTTGGGGGGGGGGGGGGGGGGAGAGAGAGAGACGGGAGAGCCGAATGGAAGAGCGTTGGACTTACAATGCTGGGTTCGTGAATTCGAATCCCGGCTGAGGCCAAACATTTGTGCTGAGCTTTTCTCGTTGCCCTGTCTTTGATATCACCCATACGTGGTGAAAAAGGATGTTAAAGTCCAAAATACCGACGCGCCAACCCGGGTAGAGTGGTGCTGAGCGCGGGGGGGAAAGGGGGGTGGTCTGTTTTCGAACCCAAAGTCTTGGCATTTTGCCTAATAACCTGTTGCTGAGTAGTTGAAAGGCTGAAACTGAGATTAATGGTGCAATCGAAATACCGCCCCAGTGAGCAGTGCATGTAATTGATTCTTCTTCCCGCAGACACTACGTAAGTAATGCCGTGCAATTTTAGGGGCAGATCGGCGTGTCTGGGTACATCTGCTCCAGAGGTACTTCTTGCGTCATCTTTGGGACCTTCCAGTGCGGCTCATTTGGTATAGTTCGCTTGTTAGGGGGTGCAAATGTATTCCAGTCATATGCAGACACTACATAGGTAATGCCGTGCAATTTTAGGCGAAGATTTGTGCGTCTGGGTATATCTGCTTCTGAGGAACTGCTTGCGCCATCTTTGGAACATTCCAGTACGGTTCACAAAAAGGAGATGCGGTACTGGCCGGGCGGTCGGTGGTCTAGTGGTTAAGAGAATGTGCCATGAAGCCGAGAGGTCCGGTTCGAGTCCCACTCGGGGCGAAGAACTTTTTCTTCTTGCATGTGGCACCGTTCATTCGGGCCGATCGTCGGGGATTCTCTTCGGGTTCTCCGGCTCCCCCCCCCCCCCCTCTGTTTTGGAAGTGTTCAGCTCATAAAACCTGAAAATAAATGCAATTCTAAATTCCGAAACATTAACAGCTCAGTCAGCTCCGTTGCACCACGTGATTGTAATGTGTTCATGTCCAGTGTGTGAGAGAATGCGTGTGAATCACGCGAGCGTGCGCGTTGGGTTCAGCTCGCGGCGCTTTGAGCCAACACAAAACACAGATATAGTTATTACGTTTATTTGTATTTGTTTGAGGAGGGGCCGGGCAAGCCTCAGTATGACATTTATCTATAGTAAACAAAAACTTTTGAAAGAAACCTTTGGATAGACGTGAAGATAGTGTAGAAACACAAAGGAATTTCGGAAAATGTTTCAGATTAAGCAAATAATAGTGCCTGTTTGTTTGATGGTGGTTGTGGTGGGGGGGGGGGGTGTTGTTGTTGTTGTTGTATTGGGTCCGTTACGAAGGATATCTAGTTCTGTTTAATTTTTAATATAATTACGTATATTATTGTTAACACTTGAAACATTTCTAATCTTCAAAAAAAAACACTTTTGCTGTATTAAGTTCAGTCGTACCATGTACCTACAAACATGTCCTTATTTGGACATGGTCAACGCAGTTTACCGAAGGGTCACCGTTTGGCCTCTTACTAAAGAATGCTTGTGTGTTTACCATCCAAGTGCGTCACTACGGCAGGTAGCGTCGATGTTTGGGAAATCGCAGCACACGCCAGGAATTAATTGCCACCTTTCCTTTCACACCTGAAGGATTTCGTTTAAGCCGTCAGATTAAGAGAGCGAGGGCATCTGAGTGTAACTGAGTGAAAGCTGGGTCTTGGAAAACATGCGGGTCTGATAAGAAAGCGGGCAAGAAAAGTTGAGGTCACGCCAGTTCGCATCTGCGGTGTCGCTATCTGCAAAGTTCCTCCGATGCAAACAGAAAGGTTATATGCGTGATGATTAAATTCGTCCTTTGACAAGACGCGATGCAAATACGCTATCAGTTAGGGACGAAATTTGCCACTTTGCAGTAATAAACTGCAGACTTTGCAGTTAGGTGAACCACACACGTCTTGAGATCTAAGACTTTACAACAAAATTTAAAGTAACAGGGAAGGGTTTATTGGGCTTGCATTTTATAACGAGAAGTTGGGTTGCCGTTCACAGCATGACTTAGTAATATCCAATCGCGCGATATTTATATTACATAATTATATGTATAGGGGTTTTTATGGCCGCCAGTGAATTCTTTCAGTTCACGCCCTTACGTCCTGAGTAGAGCTGGAAACAAAAAAGCAAGCCGCAATACAGATAGGGAAAATACTGCATGAACTCCGGCTTCAGTATCTGGGTGCTTGCGTCATAGTAAAAATTAAATCTGAGCGGAGGAAGGAATTTTGAGGTGGTCTGTAATGAAAGCATTTTCTTTATTATCAGTTTCCTATGGCGTTTAATAGTTTCTCCAAATTCGATTTCTCATAAACTTCATTCCTTTCCGCTCCACAGAGGCAAGTTCGGGGAGGTGAAGCAGTGTAAAGAGCGGCGAACAGGGAGACAACTGGCCGCCAAGTTCATCGACGTGAACGGTCCTCAGGACCGGAAAGACATCGAGAACGAGGTGGAGATCATGAAGCTCTTGCAACACCCCCGCCTCCTGCAGCTCTACGACGCCTTCGAGAACAGGTCCACAGTCTGCATCGTCACAGAACTGTGAGTGTCTTTTTTTCTCTTTTTTTTTAAATACATGTATGTAGTTTTGGTATATAAAAATGTTAACGAATGCGTGTGTGGGGTAGGGGTGTATGTTTTGTTGTTGTTTTTGTGTGTTTTTGTTTGTTGTTTTGTGGGTGTTTTTTCTGTTTTTGTGTTTTGGGGAGGGTTTTTTTTGGTTGTTGTTTGGTTTTTTTTGTGTTTTTTGTTGCTGTTTTTTGTTTTGTTTTGTTTGTTTGTTTGGTTTTTTTTTTTGGGGGGGGGGGGCAGGGGTTGTTGTTTTTGTTGATTTATCTTTGTGTCAATGAAAAGTCATTTTCGCAGTTTTCAAACCGACAAACGTTTCCCCGTAACTAAAAGAAACAATCAAAAAGTATAGCGATTTGCCTTCACTCGGGGTCTCATGACAGCTTTCCTTCCAGTTGTAGATTTTTGGTTTTGTTGTTGTTGTTTTGTTGTTGTTGTTGTTTTGTTTTTTGTTTGGGTTTTCTTGTTTGGGTTTGTTTGTTTGTTTGTTTGTTTGTTTGTTTGTTTGTTTTGAGGGGGGATGTTGGTCTTTGTTTTTTTTATAGTATTTTTGTCATTTAGCGGGCAAGAAAGTTTGTCTCCCACTGACAATGCCAAAGTAATGTGTTGTGTGTAGCACGTGTTCTGTGTGCGTTAGCGCTGGACCGTTCGTCAAAACAGGAAGCGAGTGGCAGGTAGGACTTAAGGAACAACTGTTGAACACACCTTTCGCTATCGCTGCCGGTAAACATATCACACGGATCCCGCTACCTGGCGAAATGAGGGGGCGATGGCCGTTTGATGTTTACACGTGGTGTGTGTCTGCTTTCCTCCCGATCCTGCGCCCCCAACACCCACCCCCACCCCTCTCTCTCTCTCTCTCTCTCTGCCTTAAAGGTATTGCAAGATATTCAGGAGATCCTGCGCTCACCCCACCCCCCACCCCCCCACCCCCACTTCCCCCCGTCCCACCTCTCTCTCTCTCTCTCTCTCTCTCTCTCTCTACCTGAAAGATATTGTAGGATGTTCAGGAGATCCTGCGCCCTCCCCCCCCCCCCCTCTCTCTTTCTCTCTCTCTCTCTCTACCTGGAAGGTATTGCAAGATGTTCAGGAGATGCTGCGCTCGGCAGTGCCTTTCCCCAAAGGTACGCATAGGGCGAAGTAACGATTCCACATAGAGACGTTACAGAAATCTTACAGATAAACGTAGCGCGTGCAGGCAGACGCCCGAATGTGTCTGCTGCAGTTGAAGCAGGTGCAAATCTCTTCAGGTGCTTAAGTTGGTGTTTGATCCGAGGTGGAAGCTGTTTCTTTCTGGCTTCTGGCTTCAGGCTTCAGGCGACGCTATGCGCAAGTTGTTTTAGAGATTCAATGGGTGTTTTTCCGGAAACACGTCAGTTGTAAACTACAGGGAATTGCCGTGTGTTTTGTTTTTGCGCCAGAAAACTGTAGGATGCCACCCAGGGATTCAAAAGAATCTTCCTAAAATCTTGCAGTATAGGAGATATACAAGTATATTGATTTTTGTTCTATCGGTAAAGCTGCTGGGGCGTTACAAAATAAAACGAAACATATAGAGCCAACTCAATGTTTTTTTCGTCTGCTGAAAACATAACAGGGGAAAGATGAATCGTTTCGGCAACATCATTCGTGTACAAAATCGCCCCCCCCCCCCCCCCCAATAAAAAGAAACCAACAACAAAACTTAGCCATCTTCAAGTTTTGCGGGCAGGCAAGATAGTATAATCTGCCAGAGATGTTAACTTCAATGAACTGCTGGAATTTTACTGATATTTCGAAGCAAATATAATGACAGAAACGTTCCTTTTTTATCCAAATGAAAGCTGTCAAAGTTCCACAGAATAGGCCGTGAGGTAAATCACAACAGAGTACAAAAAGCCCAGAATACGACAGCAGGACGACAGACAGCACAAAATTACATTGGTTTTGTTTATTGTCTTCTTATCGTGTTTTTAGCCGTTTGCTACTCTGATCTTTTTCTTACATGCTGGCAGTCCTTTCCGCGGTGACGTAAATCAGGGGCGTGATGCATGAAAAGACACTAGACTAGTCTGAGACTAAGCTTTGCTCAGAGACTTATTGCGTCGAAACTATCATTAGTCTCTGAAACAACAACTACCCCCCCCCCCCCCTCCTCACCCCCAGTCGGTCTCCGCTTATGCATCTGGGTAGCCGGGATAGCTGAATAGTTCAGCCTGAACGTTGCTCGGGTCGTGAGTTCAGTCCGGCGAATCCCGGCTGGGCCCAAATATTTGTACTGGCTTTTTTCACCTTGCCTCCGTCTGTGATCAGTCATTATGATATTACCCACACGTCACAGTGGTGGAAAAGGACGCCGGGTAAGGTCCTAAACACCCGCGGCACTCACCCACTCACCCGCTTATGCATCTCGTACTGATCTTTAATCTCAGTTTAGTCAGGTTAATCTCGGACTTACGTCTGGCTAGTCAGTTTTTCCTGGCATCAGACCCCAGGTAAAAGATGACTTGGGGGGGGGGGGGGGCAGTGTGGAGATGTTCGTGGTTGAACTGAAGGTCGGTCTCAGTGTGAGGGTGCACTGAATTTCAGTCGTACGTGCAGGAAAATAAAAAAAGAGATGTTTTGATACGCAATTGATAAAGAGCTGAAGCGACCGGTAGATACCGCAAAAACACCAGTCCAGCACCGCTAGCGCAAAGCTGGAACAGACGCTCATGAAATGCGCACATGAAAGAAGAAATCCCGCGCAGTATCTGTGGGGTCAGCGGGTCATTTCCTTCGTTCCTGCGACCTTCGTTCCTGCAGTGGTTGTAAACTGACCCCGTGTTCCTCTGATCGAGCACGTAGCAACAGGGACTAGACTTTGTGTATATCCTCTACGATATAGAGTTCTTGGTAGCATGTGCACAAAATTGGGGTAGGCTAAATGATTTGCAGGAGACTTGTATTTTTGCTGCAGTTTTTCGTGTTAACTTGTGACGTTACTCTGATTATGACTATAATTCTCAGTGTCACTGGAAGAAGTGATCTCGTGTAAGGTTTTGTTCATGGTGTTGTTTTAAGTAATGCTTAGTGAATAATGAATGAATCTCTTCTCGATAAAGTGTCCAAAACACCAAGGCATTCTGAACAAGTTTTTTGTGTGTGTTTTGTTTGTGTGGTTGTTGTTTTTGTTGTTGTTGGTTGGTTGGCTGGTTGGGTTGTTTTTTGTTGTTGTTGTTTTTGTTTTTTGGTTTTGTTTTGTTGTGCGTGCGTGCGTGCGTGCGTGCGTGTGTGTGTGTGTGTGTGTGTGTGTGTGTGTGTGTGTGTGTGTGTGTGTGTGTGTGTGTGTGTGTGTGTGTTTATAGTGTTTGTTTGGGGGTGTTTTGTTTTGTTTTGTTTGTCGTTTTTGTTTTTTGTATGTTTTTGTTTGGTTTGGGTTTTTTGGCGGGGTGTTGTTGTTGTTGTTGGGTTTTTTGGTTTTGTTTTGGTTTTTTGTTGTTGTTGTTGTTGTTGTTTGTTTGTTTGTTTTGGGGGGGAGTAGTAGTTGTTTTTGTACGTTGTTGTTGTTTATGTGAAAGGGGGGGGGGGATGGAGGACTGAGTGTACCACTCACTCCAAAAAGAAAACGTACACTGCACTGCAGCTTGCGTTATTTTCCTTAAGATCAGGACACAGGCCACATGACGGCATTACAGGCAATATTACTTAATAATTATCACATCCTGCATTTGACTTTGTATATATATGTGCAGTTTGCATCCCGTCATCAAAGTTTACACAGTGACGTATGTGGAAACTCATGAAAGATTGCCTGCTAATCTCGGTTAATCTTGGCATTTCGTCAGTTTATGCTCAGCAGACCGGTCGTAATTCCGCATACCTCCGTGAACGTAAAAAAGTGAGGGGGGGGGGGTAAAAAGAGAAAAGCCAGTAATTTCTCCAGTGCAAAAAGAAAAAAAAAGTTTTAAAAAATCCTCCATGGGATCAGAAGCTATCATATCCATCAGCTATGCACATGAAAACGGATCACGCGGCAGGCTACACGAGACAACTGGGGCATGACGCATACTGAGAAGGAAACTAGACTAGTCTCAGACTTCGTTCTAGTCTCAGACTTTTTACGTCAGGACTATTTTCAGCGTGTGTTGGTCCGTTGAATAGTCATGAAATCGCCTCAGTCTCCGTTTATGAATCTCGTACTAATTTTTAGTCTTTAGGGGTGAGCGGTGGTATAGTAGGTAGCGTGTCGGACTTAGCGGCTGCGACGGCGATGAAGCTTGAGTTCCAGCCCAGATCGAGCTGTGATATGTGATACCGGGTTTTCCTGGTTACCGGGCTGCTCATCGGGGGTTTCTCTCCGGGTTTTCCGGCTTTCCTCCCCCATCAAAATTGGAAAAAAAGGATAACTAGTAGTTGGCTCTGCACCGCAGCGACGCGCTTCTCCTGGTTGGAAGCAGCCCGAATTTCCCGAAAGGGATAATAAAGGGGAAAAAAGTCTCAGTTAAGTCAAGTTAGTCTTGGGCTCACGTCGTAGTCTTTTTCCATCCACAAAACCCCAGTATCAGTTCATAACATTCACATTTTTCTTCCTTGTGTGCTTGTGCTGCAGGATATCGGGCGGCGAGCTGTTTGAACGCGTCATCAATGACGATTTCATCCTGACAGAGAAGGCCTGCATCATGTTCATGCGTCAGATCTGCGAAGGCGTGGCCTTCATGCATAATCAGCGCGTGCTACATCTCGATATGAAGGTGAGAACTGTAGATAACTTCATTTGCATAACATGTCAATCATACACTCAAAAATCGGTGAAAAATGTTGCCGTACGTGTTCTGCATGGCGACGTTGGTATCTAAGGTCTCAGCTGTGATACATGTAACTCGTGAACCAAGCCAGTGATATCTCTTGGTTTGGCTGAAGTTATGACATTCCAGTTTAGCCTCGTTCCTGGGTTATGATGCATGTAATATGTCTCACTTGTGCCCCCGGGTACACTCACCAGTTTCTACGATGGTGTTCTCCCACCAAAACCACAGATATTAGCCTGCACACGCGTTAGACAACGCCGTTGTCAGGTTGATAAACGACTCGTTTCCCAGTTTCACACCGACAGAAGGACGTCCGGTGGAAGCACTTGGTGCTACCAAAGACATATGTCTCTGGTGCTACTCAAATTGGAAAATAGAAACATTCGATGCTACTTTTGAAGCGGAGTAGCACGTGTAAAACTCGGTACTATTTTTGCTGCACCCCCTGGATATGTCCAGACTGCACTGTTTATTTTGCAGAAAAAGACCGCATTAAATCCCCCATAGAAATTTCCTGTCTCTAAGTTTGCAGTCGATGCTTCTTGTTGTTTTGTTTCTCAGGTTTCTTTATTTCGCTTGGATACAGCCCCCACTGGCCCCTAAGCTCCCCAACATTTGGTTTCAGTTGCAGTAAGATGTATGTGTCCATCTTTATAACTGTTCCGGATTAAAATTCCTGTTTAAATACCTGAATACCTGCTTCCGCCCATGCTGTAATTGGCTGCACATTATATTTTTCGTAAACACAAAGATTTATCGTGTTTGTGGTCTTTATCTCTGTGGTTTCTAGCCAGAGAACATCCTTTGCTTGACAAGGGAAGGCAACCGCATCAAGATCATCGACTTCGGTCTCGCCCGGAAGTACAGTCCGAAAGAGGATCTACGCGTGCTCTTCGGGACGCCGGAGTTTGTGGCACCGGAAGTGGTGAACTTTGACCCCATCTCACCGGCCACAGACATGTGGAGTGTCGGAGTCATATGCTACGTCTTGTAAGTACATCTGACAGATTTTGATGTGTATGCTAATCTGCCAGGGCGTGTACGTGATTTTCTTTTGTGTTGTTTTCTTACTTCTTGTCTTGGTCGCGTCTTGTCTTTGTCAGTTTGTTTGTTTGTTTGCGGGGGGGGGGGGGGGGGGGGGGGGGGGGGGGGGGGGGTGCAGATGTGTGACTGAAACTGAAAGGCACAAGTATTCCTCAGTCTCGGTCGTAATAGCTCAGAAGGCTAAGTGGCACTGAATTCGAGACCGACCGCCTTTCGAGGAATCCCACCCAATAAGGTGAAACGTTATACGGATCTTTTTTGTTTATTTCCAGTTACTCCGTCTTTGAAGTCTTCTACAAAAGACTCTAATGCCTCAAAACACTCTTAACATCAACCAAACACCCACCTACTCACCCCCCACCTCTCTCTCTCTCTCTCTCTCTCTCTCTCTTCGTCCTCCTCTTGTTTTTATCACGACCGTTGCAGACACCACCATCACTCAATACAACCTTGTAAAAAAATCGAGCCGCAATTAGTCTGTAATCGTAAGGCATTAAGCAAAACCGAAACATTCAGGAGATAAGCGAAAGGAAAACAGTCCTACTCACAAATGATAGGACACGTTTCCAGCCTAAACTTACATTCTTAATTGACGGTTTCTTTCCCGCCGGAAACTGTGTGCTATCTTTTCTCAGTGAGCAGCTGAACACACCAGACTGAAAAAGATAACGAGACGAAATTGTTCTGGCGTTTACCAGTTATTTTCGGTGTTTTATTGTGGTACTAAGGGTATAAATTGTTTCTTTTAAAATATGCAGGGGGCATGTGCGCGCGCGCGCGCGCGCGCACACACACACACACACACACACACACACACACACACACACACACACACACACACACACACACACACACACACACACACACACACAAGGATGTTTATCCGGCAAACAAGCCCATAGAAACCTTGTTGGGTTGCCAACAAGAGCCAGTCATCTCGCTTAATTACCGCATGGCTGCAGTTTGGGTGGCATTCCGCTGTCGTCCGCCGCTGCACCACCTTGCCTGGTAACTGCCTCCTGAACCACAATGCCGCATTCCTTGCGCTGTAATTATTTGTTCCGCTAGTGGGTGAGGAGGTAGGATCCAAAGACTGATTGTATACCCCTCAGATATACACAGCCACCGTTAAACAGCAGCATTCCGTACAGTAAGTCAGGGTTTGTGAGGGCCAGTGAGTACGACGTATGGTATTGCAAGTTGGCAGTCGTCCAGACATTAGGAATAGTAGTTGATAATGCGTGTGCTCGTTTAATTACCTTGTGTGCTTGGAATTCATTTAGAGGGGGAGGGGTCAGTGGTGGTGGTGGTGGGGGGGGGGGAGTGGTAGGTTGTTAATCCCGGTTTTCCAGCCTTCCCAACTTTCATTAAAAGACGTTTCATAGAGCTTACATTTGAAGTTCTGCTTCTTCGGGAAGTTCGCAAGGGAATGGTGGGATGGGTGGGTGACTGGGAGTTTAACGTCCTTTTCCACCACGTATGGATGATATCAAAGACGTAAACGAGAGAAAAAAAGGTCAGTACTAACATTTGGTCCCAGCCGGGAGTCAGTCGAACTCACAACCCGAGTTTTGAAACGCAAGGGAAGGGGAGTTAAGAACAGCAATTTGCTCATTTGCGTAACTTCAGCCAGTAGGCTACTACTCAGTCTTACGATGACTGAGTAGCTCAGCTGAAAAAAAGGTTTGTTGGAATTGCTCAGAATCAAATAATGTTTCAAGTTACCAGAGGACCGATACTTTCTTCTCCCCCCCCCCCCCCCCCGACACAGACACACACACACACACACACACACACACACACACACACACACACACACACACACACACACACACACACACACATATATTTTTTCATCCACCCACCCCCTCTGCAAATTTGTAAGAGGAAAAAAAATGTAACCTACAAGGGCTTGCCCGGCCGAAACCTTGATTCACGCCTACTTTCTTGACTTTTTATCTACCGAGACTGAGCACTCAAACGGAAATGCAAGAAAGGCGGCATACACGCGCGTAAAATGTCCAGAGGGAATTCATTCTCACCTTAGGAACGTGCACAGTGATGGACGGTTTCGCCAACTGACATTACTCCGTTTTCGCCAGGGTTTTCCCGAAAAACGATAGAGGCTTTTAGCGGGGGAGGCGAGCAATGGAATGGTAATAAAGCCGGTAAGAAGGGAGGAGAGAGTGGTTTTGGAACGGGTCCAGAACCGCACTACACTGCCCGTGAGTGAGTGACTGGCTGTTACCACACGGTAAAACGATTCTCGCCTTGTCCGTGAAATATTTTTGCGATCATCTAATCTACAGGGTATCCGCCAAAACATTCCTTTTTGTGAAGAAAAGTATGTAAAATGTAACCTTCTCTTTGGGGTGATACGCTTTGATTTTCGTGTGTTTCTGTTTTACAAAAATGCTTACTACTACTACTACTACTACTACTACTACTACTAATCGCATTAATACAGGCGGTTTTTTTCCCCAAACTATGATATTTGGCTCAAAGCGCCTCGAGTTAAACCCGATACGCGCGCTCACGTGAATCACACGCATTCTCTCTGGACATGAACACATAACAATCACGTGGGGAGGTGCTCTTTAGACACTGTGTGAAACAAGTAAATAAAGAGCAAAAATGTTGTATAAAATAATCCCAATGTTGCATTTTTGCTATGTAGGTTGTCAGGGTTGTCGCCCTTCATGGGAGAAACGGAACAAGAGACGTTGTCGAACGTGACTACGGCGACGTGGGACTTCAACGCTGAAGAGTTCGAGAGTATATCTAACGAGGCCAAGGACTTCATCTCCAAGCTGCTGGTGAAAGACCCCAGGAAACGGATGTCATCCACAGACTGTCTGGAACATCAGTGGCTGAGGGTAGGTTTGCCTGATCAGATCTGTCGAATGTTACGTGAGGAACAGAAAAAAAAATACATTCTTAGGAGGCTATGCAAGATAAACATCGGAACAGATAGTTGTCTGTTGGCTTGGGCATTCTTAGACAGGGTGTTGCCTTACGAAGGTGGCCGCACAGATTTGTGTGCACATATATTCCATCGACACCTCCCCCCCCCCCTTACCACCACCACCACCACCACCCCACCCCACCCCCCTCCCCGAAAAAACAAAAGTTCGGGGACGTTGTGCACGCCGACAAAAGAAATTTAAAAAAGGTTACTTGAAACGTTTGAATTGGTTGAAAGATGATCAACATTAAAATCTATCGACATGGTTTATACAGATTTATTTTGTATTGTGGGGATACAAGGAAACAGTTTTAACAAAATAAACTTATAATATACTCAGTACACATTTATTTACAGCAACCTTGCAATGGCAGGTCACAAATCACAATCTGTCAACTTAATCTAAAACTTTGCAAGGCCGGTCACGGGCACTGTTATGTTGCCCCCACCCCCACCCCTTTCGCCACATTTTCCTAAACACCCTATTCATATCGGCAGTTCCCCACGTCCTCATGCTTACCCTTCAATTTAATTTTTGTTCTTACAGAGATCGGTCAAAAGGGAAAGCCATCTGCCTGAGCGGTCTTTGTCCAAGAAACGACTCCGGAAGTTTGTATACAGACGGAAGTGGCAGGTACGCATGATAATATTCATCAGTAGTAGTCCATTGTTTTTCTATCGTAACCTCTATTCGCCTACCTTGCAGGAAATGCCTCACGCTTATGAAGACTCATTTCATATGACGGTCTCTGTTGTCGTGTTGGCTGAACTCGATTCAATTCTGAATCGCTGGTGGTTTTGAGTTTGTTTTTATCATAGTGGTTTTATCTGAACCCCCCTCCCCCTCCCCACAGTATTGTTAGAAATGCATGAAGTTTTTTTTTCTGTGTGTGATGTCGTTGTTATTTGTTATTAATGTTGTAATTTCTCGTGTTTGTGTGTGTTGCAGAAAGCTATTAATGCCATGCTGGCCTTACGGCGGATGGGTGTCACCCTGTCATAGCTGTTGCCTGTTATCCAGGTAACACACACACACACACACACACACACACGCACACACGCACGCACGCACGCACTCTCTCTCTCTCTCTCTCTCTCTCTCTCTCTCTAAGCCGGGGTGGCCGAATGGTAGAGCGTTGGACTTCTAATGCTCGGGTCGTGCGTTCGTATCCCGGCTGGGGCCAAATATTTGTGCTGGCTTTTTCATCGTTGCCCCGTCTTTGATATCTCCCGTATGTGGTGGAAAAGGACGTTAAACCCCAAACACCCACCCACCCACCCGCCTCTCTCTGCCGTTTTATCCACTCAGTTTCAATCAAACCGAATGTGTTTTGTCCCATTCTCTACGTGCGTTTATCGTGAGACGGGTGCTTGCATACGGTCTGCATCTTATGGAAACTATATTACGCTGTATCTGTTCCGGTTTCTGTGTTCATCCGATCTTTTTGTGCACGTCATTGTAAATGTCGGCATTTTCTGGTGTTGCAGAACCAAACCAAGAAACGGGAGGAATGGATGCTGCCCTACAATTCTCGATCGGGTCATGCTGACGATGTGACGGTCTGCAACGTCTGTGGCGTGACTAAACACTACGTCATATTGTGTGTTGACGTCAGAGGTCTCTCCATCACCGGTGACGTCAGACGGGCCTTTTGCCACGTCACGATCCAGCTAACCTGACAGTGCCATGACATGATTCAAAATGCTTTTTTAATGGGACTTTGTCACTCACAAAAAATGACTTGTAAATGTTTATTTTGTTGTACGTCTCTCGGTATAGGTAAAAGTGCCTAAAGTGCTTCCAAAATCCAAGGCGCTTGAGCCCTTTTAGTGGTAGCTCTATTTCGCAGCAGTCTGATAATACCTGAATGTATTCAGTTCGAATCCAGTCGAACACCCCGCACCCCCCATCTCCAGCAGCAACCTATTCTCTTTCGATACATTTTACCACTCTTATTTTTTCAAAGGATCAATTCCGTGTTATCTACGCATAAATTATCTTATTACTAGAGTAATGACGTTCTGGCGCGCGCGGGTACACACACACACACACACACACACACACACACACACACACACACACACACACACACACACACACATAAAGATTTCTGAATCCGAGCGTCTCACTCCAGCGAAGACTGTAATGTTAGGTGCTTTGTATGTCGTTGCTTTCAGACATGGACCTTGTAATAATATTTTAATGCTACTTTCTCCTTTTCTAGTCTCTTCAGCTATATTACACTCACGTGAAGTTGGCAAACATGAGAATGTCATTGCACGTGCGACATGTGCGAGGTTGTTTCAAATCTAATCTTTGTGTAAGTCAAGGAAGTTTTCTGCAAGAAATTTGTGTCGCTGGAATTTGATGTTGGCAGCGTTTCGGGGCTTCACATCCGTGGAAACTGTAATAGGACACGTATCCTGGCTAACCGCAAAAATAAAATTATAGGACATTTGTCCTAGATGTTGTCGAAAAAATAGGACTTTTGTCTGCCTTGGTAAGAAAGTAATCGGACTTTTCTAAAATGAATCAGTCAGACTATGACCGATGTCCGTCGCGGACATGAAGCGGATCTGAAGCCCTAGTGTTTTGCAGTTTGTGTCACGGTTACATTTAAATTGTTTGAAACGTTTGCTTTTTTCACGTGCAAATGAGAGTGGCCGTAGACCGTATTTCGAAAAAAAGGCATAAGATCTCTTCGTAATCAGACGGCGCTTTGCCTTTTTCCCAGATAACGTTAGATTTGTTTTTGTGTACAAAGTGGATAATTTATAGGAGTGTTTCCGTATGTCTGGTTTCACTGTAGTGTGAAAGAGATCACATGGGACCGAATCTAAATCGTTCGTTGTCGTGTACATGTGTTAATATTTTGAAACTCACTGGTTGTTTTTTTTTTTTTTAGTTTGAAACTCGTCCACGTGTTGTTTTCTTAAATTCACCGGGTAATGTAGACTGTTGTGTTTAGGAATAGACTTGAATTTGCATAATTATGCAGATCAGTTACATTCGTTTCTGTGGTTTTTTTGTTGTTTTTTGTGTGTTTTGCATATATTGTTGTGTGGTTGTCGACGGAAAAGAACAATGGGATGATCGGGAAAGCGGGGAAGGGGATGGGGAGGTGATGAAAGAGGGTGGGGTGGGGGGATTCGGAAATGGACGTGGGGGGGGGGGGGTATACTGTACACGATAATGTCCTCGTCACATCCGTTGATGTGTAACTTTTTTTATCTGTATTATCCCATATGCAGTGTGTTCTGCCCCCCCCCCCCCCCCCCCCTTAAAATCTCTGGTGGGGGGTATTATCAACCCTGTTCATCCTGTATCTGCCGTGGTATGTATTGTGTAGATAGTCCATATGCGCGGATATGTAATGTTTGTTGTGTGAACTTGTCCCACCCCTGTAGCGGATCTAGTCATGTTTGTGTGTGTATGGAACTGAAAGACATGTACTATGTACTATGATGAACTGTTATTTTTATTCATATTTTTCTCTGAACCATAAATGATTCTTGCATGAATGAATACGCACAAGGGTTTTGTGCGGACGGCGTTTTAGTCATGCATGCATAATGTTCTGTGTTCTGTGCATTTCTTTTCTATGCTTCCATTTTCTCCATATGGCGAAAACACCGTTGTTGTTTTTTTTCAACAACCAAGAAAGTGGGCAAAATTGAGTCATTTTTGTTGTTTTTTGTAATGTGTAGGGATCAGATTAAAACTTAAAGTATTGTAACAGCATTTGTCTTGTATGTAAGTACATACAGTACATCTATTTTTCTCAGGCTTTGTACAGTGTCTTTTTCGGAGTACCCCTCAACCACCACCTACATCCCCCACCCGGTCAACCACCCGCCCAAAATAGCCTGCCTACTCTTTCGTGGTCCCTCCCGCTGTTTCGTTCTTTAAATTATTCGGACAAATTTTACCCCTGTACGCAGATGACCCTACCGTCCACTGGTGAAAGGGAACAAGTGCTTTTCAAATCCATGGCGCTTAGTTCCTTTCAGCAACAGACGGTAGAACGTATTCGGGGATACGTTGTAGTCTTGCCCCCATCATCATTTGAACCCTCTTCAGTGTCTACATTGTAAATGTCATTCCAGTCCATTATTACTGACCTTGTATATAGTCCCCCCCCCCCCTACCGCGCGCCTCTCCCCCAGACTAACCCAGACAGTCACCTTCCTTCCCCCTACCCTCTGCCCACTCTCGGGAAGCCAAGAGAGTCGAGCGGTAGACTGAGTATTGGACTTTCACTGCCATGGTCGTAAGTTCAAATCCTGGCTTGGAGCCAAAACTTTATGCTGTCAGGCTGTTTCCTCGTTGCCCCGTCTTTGGTATCACCCGTATGTGATGGAAAAGGACGTTAAACCCCTAAAGCACCCACCCTCCCCCGCCCGGCTCATGCAGTCTCTTTGTCTACACTCTTCTGTGAAATCCCAACGCACGAGAAAACACAAACTAACAACGAACCACATTTCAAAGGAGTATATGTAATATTCAAATGAATTCTGTACTTTTGTTCTTCTCTCAGACTCGTGTAATTGTCGGGTTAGTGCGTCGTCTGTTGATAATGTTCACAAGCTGGTCGAGCCCTTCGCCTGTCGACTTTTTTTCTGATTCTTGGCTTCTCGGCTTGATTTTTTTTAAGTGTTTGTTTTTGTTTTGGGGTTGTTGTTTTTTTAATTGTTTTGGGTTTTTTCTTGGGTTTGTTGTTGGGGTTTTTTTGTTTTGGGTTTTTTTGTGTTTTGTTTTGTTTTGTTTTGTTTGTTTTGTTTGTTGGTTGGTTGTTGGTTTGTTTTTGTTTTTTTGGTTTTTTTTTTGGGGGGGGGGAGTGTTTGTTGTTATTTTTGTGTTTTTGTTTGTGGTTTCTTTGTTGTTATTGTTTGTTTTAGGAAGGGGGGGGGGGGGCGTTTTTATCCTGCCATGGTCTGCCAGAGTTGGCGACTTGGTTGGTTGGTTGCTTCATCGTAATATATTTTGCCGGGAGAAACCAAGTTCAGCATATTTGTACATAGTCAAAAAAGTGCCTCTCTTACAATAAGGGAATCCAACAACCGATTTTTTTTTTCTGTTGTGACAACTGAACTCGATTAGAACAGTGAATAGTGTAGATCACGTGTGGTGAAGTAAACACAATAAACATTTCATGTCGTACACGGCTTTGGTGTCATACACATACTAGTTCACGCATGCTCTGTGTGTGTGTGTGTGTGTGTGTGTGTGTGTGTGTGTGTGTGTGTGTGTGTGTGTGTGTAGTTTCATGTTCCAGTATGTTCGAACTTTTGTTGTTGTTGTTGTTTTAAACGGCAAGTTTGAAAATTGGTCGCAAGACCAAAACTTCAGCCGTTTTCAGTCTCTCTCTCTCTCTCCCCATCCCCCCTCTCTCGTGTGCGTGTGTGTGTGTGTGTGTGTGTGTGTGTGTGTGTGTGTGTGTGTGTGTGTGTGTGTGTGTGTATGTGTGCGTGAGAGAGAGAGAGAGAGATAGAGAGAGAAAGCGGGACTCCACCTTGTCAGATCAGTTGCACCGAGTTTTTCCAAATACACGTAGTAGCACCTCCATTTCACAGTTTATCCAGACAGTAGCATCGTGTTTACGTACAAATAAATAGCAGTGATACTTGTGCATGCTTATATTTCTGACATATACTGACTTCACGTAAGCGCAGTCGCCGTTAACCTTTTGAATCGAGACAGTACCGCCCTTTTGACCCGCCATTTTCCTTACCCCCCTCCCCCCCTTCACCGTGATCGATTGAAAGAATTTATGAGTGGCTTCCTTCCAGAAGTCACATTTTCACGCCCCGCCGAAAAGGGACTGCACTCTGGAGTCTAGCCAAGGTGTTGAACTCTACAGGCAAGTATTATTGCACGGTGCAGACGATCACGCCTGCCTTGTGGTGGAATAAGAGACGATTACAAAAGCACACACACCCGTGCTCTACGACTGAATGTAATATATAGATCTGTCCATTCAGACAGAGACATGTTATGTATGTCTCTGATACTGAAACACGCCTACTTTCACTCTGAAGACAGCCTGCCCTCACTTGCGCCATTGAGGATCCCTCTGGGTTCAAAGCTGGTCAAGGATGACATCTGATAGTGCGCGACCTTGTGTTTGAGAGCATCGAGAAAATTTAGGCCCGTCACGGTAGCGCAGTGAGCGCCATTTCCCCACCGTGCACAGAGGTACTTTCCACTGAAAGACTCTGTGCCCCAGAGAGTGGATCTTTGGTGCAACCCCCTTGCCGTTTACTCACATCCTGTTGGATCAGTGTACCACGTAAACAGTGCCATCAAAGCGCAACGATAATTGTCCGCTGGCAAGGATTTTGCCCAATCGGAAAGTGGTCGGATATTCAAGACTTCGTTTCTAATCGAATCATATGACGCACAAGACTTCGCTTTTCTAAAAAAAATAATTTAAAAAAAATTCGCCATGTTTGAAAATGGCGCTGGCTGTAAGCAGTCCCATTTTCACGACGAAGGGACTGCACTCTGGAGTCTACTACTAGACCTGAGAGCGCCTCGTATAAACGAAATCACGTCATCACGTCAACTCTAAATTGACGTCACTCACAGCGATTGCGTCATTGAGCCTCACACACATCTCTATAGGGGTCAGCCAGTTGCAGGATAGTTTCATTTTTCAAGCCTAAAACCAAAAACAACACAGGTTATGCTTCGGTACTAGAGAGTGGCACCTTCCGAAACCCACCACAAGAATACACCACCTTGTGGACGAGGGTTTCTGTCAGTCCGGGTTCTAGTTCTTTCTGAGCAGCTCCGCTGTCGACGCGAAAATCCACAATGTCGGAGGGAACCCAAGCGGTTGAGATAAATAAGGTAGGCCACAGTATACGTAAGCGTGCAGCTTGCCGTCAGTGCTGAAAGTCAAGACTGTGTTCTTATTTGTTCGATCGGTTTTGCGTGCATGACAGTGGTTGAGTATCCATTACATAACACTGAAGACTATGCTTTAGGACTTAGGACACTTAGATGTAACAGTTAACAGCACAAATACTGAACGTAGTCTTCGACACCAGTGTTTGGCTCTAGCTTTCTTCAGTGTCAGTCTGATCTGTCCTACAGTTCAGTTTCTCTAGCCCTCCATTATATGCCACCCGTCAAACCAATAGTGGTGGGAGGCAGCCGCTTTGATAGATAGACAGCGGATAGATAGATAGATAGATAGATAGATAGATAGATAGATAGATAGATAGATAGATAGATAGATAGATAGACCGTGTTTGTTTATGGCGATAAAAGTGTGTGTGTGTGGGGGGGGGGGGTATACTGAACGAAGTACGGTGTATGTCACTCATTTCAAATGAGAATCAACACGAATAGGCGACTCCACTCCCGTCAACCAAAACAGGCGAGCCCCCAGAATTCAGCCAGTCGCGGGCCGTGGCATGATGAGCACAACACATGACATGGTCTGGCAAACCTGTCTTGCCAGACACCATCGTTGAGTAATTCAGTTTTGAATGCAGTGGATACACACTTTTGCCTCTCAGTATAAAATGCCATCGTGGCGCGCTGTTCACTCGTAAGACACTCGTCCTCATCCTCTCTTAATCTCTTGCCTCGCTGCTGATCGTATCTCCAGGTGGAGAATGCCGAGACACTGACAGGAACGTTCATGGGGGCCGGCGCCAGCGTGTTCGCATCGGCGCACGAGCTCCTGCAAAGCGTGCGGGATCGGGTGGACGACACAGGGTGGCTACCCGCCAACGATACCCTGTCAGCGAGATGCCTCAGGATCCTGGCTGGCGGGGTGCTGGTCAGCGTGACCGCCATTTCATTCTGGAAACTCTACAGGCGGTTCTTTTGCCCGAAGGTCGTGGTAAGTGGCCGGCGTCGGTTTGTGTTCGCGCGGTACCCTTAAATACCCAGGAAGTCCTTGTTAAACTCGGATTTTCAGACAGGTGCCTAGGAAATCGGAAATTAAGGAGATGACTAGAAAGTGTGCTTGAATACCGTGATTATCCCTTCACTGAAACTCAAACTATAGAGGCAGTTGGCTCCCGTGTGTGGCTAAACACAAGAAAGTGTCGAAAGGAAACTTTCCAAGCGTAAACATACTACACAACACGCAGAGTCTCAAGGCAAAAGTGAGGAATAATGGCAGTAACTTCTGATTTCTCTCGGACAAGTTGTTTCCCTTCAGCTATACATAGTAACCACAGATCATTGAACAAAACGCTTTAGTTTTATTTCTAAGTTTATAAAACTATAAAGACAAAAATCGTGCATCAATCAATTGTCTTGTTTGTACTCTTTACCATCAGTTTCTCAAGAAATACTGATGTGCTTCTTCAAACTGAATCAGTTACTGGAACGTTACCAAGCACGACTGAAGGTCAGGGTCATTCGAATGGGGCAGCCTGAAAGGGTCTTACCTGTATCGATCCTCATGTCATGATTTGATGCCTATGGTGTTTGTAGTTCCTGAGAAAATGCCACGTTAAAGTTTGTCACAGGAAGACGACGGAGGCTTATCACATAGGCTCACGTTTTACGCACGTGAGTTTAAAAAAAAAAAAAATGATCGGAAACAAAATAATCTGCCAGCAGCCGCCTCCGCGGGTGGAAGAGGATCTGGCCGCGTGGATGCGCTATGAAAACGAACAGTCCAAACACAGGCGGTCGACATACAAGGACAAAGCGTCATTGTTGATGGGAGTCCCCCCCGCTGCCGTCCCTCTCCACACACTGCCGCACAAGATCCAGGTCCGAATCACCGAGAACCCCATGAAGAAAGCAGACTCCGACAACTTGTGCAAGGTGAGTTTTGACTGGCTGGTTGTGTCGTTGGCTGCCACGCAGGGCTTCACGTACCGCGGGAAAATAATAGGACAAATGTCCTGGCTGACCAAGTATTGGACATGTGTCCTGAATATTGTCCGCTGTGGCGCAGAAAGGGTGGGTGGGTGTTCGGTCTATGTCCGATGCGGACGTGAAGCCCTGGGTTGGTGGGTAACAACAACTGCTGCCATCAGTACGAGAGGTCGCGGGTTCCAGTCCCGCTTGGGGCATCGGTTTATTCACCTCTAGCATGTGGCACCGTTCATTCGGGGCGGTCGTCGGGGAATGGTTCTCTCCGGTTTCATCCGCCTCTGCCCTGAAAAGGTCCAGCTCACACACAAAAAAATAATATTAACAATAATTAAAACAATATATGAATAATAAATAGGATAGCGGCATATGTGGAGTGTTTTTTGTTTGTTTGTTTGGGTTTTTTTTGTTTTTTTTTGGGGGGGGGGTTTTGGGCCACGTTGGGCTGTTCTTCGATCGATCGTAAATATAAAAACTCACATCATAAGACGAGGCTCACAACATCATTGCAGTACATATGAAGCTTCTTTTTGCTTTGTCCGATAAACAACGTAGCTGTGCCCGACTACGATATTTGGAACCTACCGCATAATTATTACAGTGCCTCCATCCAAAGAAAGTAGCGGTCGAGCTGAGTACAGCTGACCTCCCTAGTCACTCCAAGTCTACCCAACCAGTTCTGCCCACTTTCCCGTGCCCCGGTTCGCTCCCGTCCCCCGACCGTGTCCCATGCATCCAATGCCTCAGTGAAACACTCGAGACCAATACCTCCCTTTATATTGTACAGACAAATCAGCGAGTCTGAACAGCTTCACGGAAGCGTCAATCCCGGGGTAGATTTCAAGACAGAGCCCAACGGCCCTCCTCCTCCGCATCGCAAAGTCAGTTCACTGGACATCGCCGGTAGTGATCCTTCTGTGACTGACTGACCAAAGCGAGCGCCGAGCCAGCCACTGACAGGGGCCTGTTTGCCTCTTGTTTTCCAGGCTGCCGGCACGGGCCCCTGCTGCGGGGGCGATGACGATCCGCAGGCCGACCATCAGAACCAGCAGCCCCTGGATCTCGCCGCCAGCATCGGGCACAGCTCGGCCTCCTCGGGTTGCGGGGACTCCACGGTTCAGCAGTCCCTGGCGTCGGCTGGGAACTCGGCGTACTCGTTGCTGAGTCAGACCGGGTCAGGCGGTGAGGCTGTGGCAGCGTCGCGCCGTATGCTCTACACCGTCATCGGCCGGCACGTTATCATCCAAGCCGTGGATTACCTCGACCCGCGCCTGGTCAACGCTGTGCTGTACGGCGGTGGGTTTCCGCCAGCACAGGGAGCCCTGCCTTACTGCGGCTGTCAGGCGTACATGAAGAACACCTGCCACGGATATCACCGCGGTTTTTGTCAGGAGCACCCTCAAGCGGCCTACATGCTCCCCGCGCCGGATACCCGGGCCACAGCCTGCGTCATGAGCGGTCACGGCGCCATTTCTATCGCCAGCCAAACCGGTTCGCCTAACAACAGCTTGGACCTTCCATCGAGAGGCTGCCGTTTCCAGAGATCGGCGTCTGCCCAGCCAACGTCCACGGTGGAGGATGGCGGGAAGGAGAGAGACGTGTTCTCGTGTTCGGAAGACGAAGGTGAGGCAGGGACGTTTCACAGTCCGGACCTTCTCGATCAAGGGTCTTGCACTGGCCAGTCAGCTCAGGACGAAAATCCGCAGTGTATGAAACCTTCAGCTGTCCACCACGGGTCAGTCGCGCACAGCTTCTACCCAACAGTCCCGCTCGACAACCAGTCGCACATGCGCCACCCCCTGCCGCTGGCTGACAGAACGAGGTGTACTCACCCTGTGCTGTACCGGCGAGCCGACGCACCGAGGACTGGCACAAGACTCCCGCAGCAGCAGCAGCAGCAGCAGCAACAGCAGCAGCAACAGCAGCAGCAGCTTTCCCACCCGGCCTCCCATCCGCATCACCACGGCGACTCTTTGAACTCTGCCCACCATACCTCATGCCCTCGTTCACAGTCCCCGCGACGCGTTCTCCCTTCCATCTGACCTGCATTTCTAATTCATTCATCCTGATTTTCCGCGACTACACGGTCATCAGTGACAAGTTTCTATTTGCGACTCCACAAGTATTTTAGCCGATATTCGTCGTCATGTAAGCAATAATTCAGTCATCCACATACATAGTGCTCAAGAGCCGGCCATGGTATGTTACTTTGGAAAACCTTCGGCAGCTCACCAGCACATGCAAAACCGGCAACTCATCAGCAAATGCACAACAGGCAAGGCATCAGCATCGACAAAACTTCGGGAACTCATCAGCAGAGCAGTGTATTGGAAAATGAAAACCTGGGTCCATGGCTGATGGCTGTACCATACAACTATGTTCCAAGTCTTGGAGGCATCCATTGCCGATCTTCGACGGTAATTGTCCTGTAAAATCCCCACCCCTTCTCCTCATCTCCTCTCAACCACCCTTACCTCCGTTCTCCGCCTGAGTGCAAGGAAATGACTTGCTGGTTGGGCATCCAAATTCCCTCTCCCAGCTTCCACCCATTCCAGTGACAAACTTGACCGCCTAAACACCCAGCGTGAGTTGCGTTTCACAATGCATCATCCCGGCTCTCTCCAAGACCCCTCCATCCCCTCTCACTTTCCCTCCTCCATCACCACGAGCTGCCTCCTCCACCAATGTACAAGGACATTAAAGGACTGGTTTGGAATCCAGAATCCCCCTCTAATGAGAAAAACCAAACGCCATAAACTTCTAGCATGAGTCATTTTCAAAAACATCACCACCGCTATTTTTGCCTTTAGACCATAAGCACTCATCCAGTCTTCAGTAACGCTGAATTTTTCTTCTTTTTTTTTCTTCTTCTGCAGTGCTGTGGTCTGAGGAAAAGACCTCAATCAGAAAAATCCTAACACAAACAACGCAGGAAAGGACAACCTAAGAGAAGGGACATCATCTGCAAGACATCGCGTTACATAATGTTCTCAGTACCATGCACGTGACCTCAAACCAATCAAAAGCCTGACCGCCATTACCAAGCTGGTGCATAGAAATGTGGACATTGTTATTTCATCCTTGTTGTTTCGACGACTTTTTGCTTCCAGTTTTGAGGGGGACTAGTTTAAAGCATTTTACGTATACAGCATTTTTCGTGGCTTAATTGTTCCTGATTTATTTGTACAGGCTTTGATAATCGTATATGGATCTCTTAGGGCGGTATTTGAGAACTGTGGAAGCATCTGGAACATCGCGTGCACTAGATGTGTTGGTAACTTAATTTGGTATTAGCGTTAAGAAATTGTGTGCCTGCGCGTGCGCACATGCGTTGTCAACTTTGCTTCCATGTGCATGAATTTTTTCATCAGAAATGGAGTTAATCAGACCATTGTTTGTAAGTTGTACATCATTTTTTTTTTCTTCTTTTTCCATCATAGCTCTGAAGGTGACCTAAAATAATAAATATAAAAACGTCACTGGCTAGTTCTGCAAAATATTTGCTTCTAGAAACTGGAGAGAGGTGTATGTTTGGAATATACATATACAAGGCCCGTAGACGAAGCACGGCACACCAAATCACCTCCGCTCACCCGTAATCTTTTGCTCAACGTCAAATGTTGCTGTTAACAAATTTATGGCGTCAAAGCCTTATTCTCTTTCAGGACCAGAGGTAAGAAAAGGGCATTGCCGAGGTAAGGGACATAACTGCTTTGATTGCACACTTCCAGTCTGACCACATTGAATGGATGAGGTGATTGTGTGACAGTTATCACGTACCCCTCCACGTAACATACACCATCTGTGGAAAAAAAATTAACTAGTAATCTATTATGCACACAAAAAAAAATTGTACTCACAACCTTTTCTATCACATGTAAAATTTTTGATGTGCTGAAACAGTACCTACACATGCTGCATCTGATACAGGCCTCTCAAGCCCAACTGTTACCAAAAATATCTCTGAACACACACACACACACCTTCAAGGATAACAGCTGACAGGACTCCACATTCATCACCATGTCAAAGAATTTACTCCATCAATACACAAACACATTATTTACACAGAAAATTTATGTACAAACTAAGAAGAACAAAACAAAAAAAAAGGCAGAAACATTTCAGACCAAAACACTTTTAAGAAAGTTTTGATCACCCATCCTACTGATAAAATGAACAGTCCTAATCACACAGTAATGAGGACAGCGCAACAAGATGCTAAAAATATGATGATCATTTGCTGACACTGTGTCTTTGTTTTCTACTGCCCTGAGTCTTTACAAGGGTTTTCCCTTGAAATAATAGTGTGATGAACTGCAGAACAGTCACTATGTAAGAATTCTGTCTGTCTCTGCCCGTCAATACTAACCACTTTGTCAAGCACTAACATAAACCAGCTGACAGTGAACATGTTACAATAAAACCTTGACAACTAAAAAGTCAGTATACTCTCTCTCTCTCACACACACACACACACACACACACACACACACACACACACACACACACACACACCTTCTGTGAAGCGTAGGCCCTTCCTCCAGATGGGGGAACATATACACACACACACAAACACACACACTTTCACTTCTGGACAGATTTTGTTGAGGGTCGTTCAAACACCTGCTTGGTGCCTCCTCCCTTGGATGTGTGGAATTTAAGGTTCTGCACTGTGTCTGCAATCCACGGTGAGTCGAAGTGCGTTGTGTCCTGATCCAGCAGGTGAGTGTACTTGGTTCGGCCTGATCGGCCAAAGTTCTTGACCTAGACAAACGTCAATTTTTTTTTTTTTAGATACATCCACATTCCTGTGAATTTCTTAGTAAAGAAAGATACCATCTTCACAACAGGGGAAAAATGTTGATGGTCCTAACAGAAATCCTTTTACTGAGAACTGCTAGGAATTATGGCTCACTGTGGTGGAAAAGGATGTCAAAACTCTGATTTTCTGAATTTTTTTTCCCACAAGAATGGGCCCAGGGTTCTGCTGAGTACACCCACCAATTTTAATAGTGATGTGAGATGTAAGAAGTTAGGTTTTTATTGCGCACACACACACACACACACACACACGCACACACACACACACTGTTCATTTACATCTACAGATAGATAAAATTTTTAAAAATTCTATTTGTGGAAACTTGACTTACCTGCATAACCTTGGGAAGGATGGTCTTGTCAAAGTGGTCGTCCAGTGTCGGCTGAGAGAAGTCCTGTTTGTACACAGTGTCCTCCTCGGCCTGTAGAGGAAACCGCAGAAAACAGTAAATTACCAAGGTCTCTTAGAATTTTTTTTTTTAAGTGTGAAAAATAATTCTAGCAGTATAGCCATTTCCATATTTATATATTTATATATATGGGCATGGCTCAGAAATGGTCGTTGAAAAGTTGTGACACACTAAGGCAAATAGAAAATCATAATTTACACATTGGACTTGGGGCACACCATCTTCAAAACAAAAACACATCATCTGAACCATTTTTGTGTCATTCACTCATTTATTACTTGTGTAATATGACGCCAACCATATCACTGTGTACATAACATCACAACATCACAGGAACTTCTTGCTCCCATTCACTGGAAAGAGATACAAGAAATTCATTTAAATTGCACCCTGTTATAAAGAAAAAACCAGTTGGGTTAACTGAAATAGTTACACTGTTCTTGGACTTCTAAAGAAGCGAGATATTTTAAAGAAGCAGAAAATGTACGTAACTTCACAACATTTTTTCAACTCTGAAGATCTATGACTGTCATAAGTACTTTCAAATTTCATCCAAAACACACAATATTCATATAAAGCTAATCAGTAGGCTTTCAGCTTTTTTTCTTATTAAGAGAAACAGCGGGCAAAACAGAAACTATGACATTAGAGCTGATACGACACTGGGACCACATTCTAGAAATGAAAAACCCCTTTCGGCACATAGTGAGTGTACATAATGCACTTTGTTTACATGAAGCAGTTTTAGAATGTCTAGGTGTAAGTATTTACATCACTGCTGACCATGAAAGAGGTTTTGGTATTGATACATTTGCCTAAACTAACTAAAGGGGAACTTCAGTACATAACTTCACAACGTCACAAGGCTAAAATTTGTTTACAAAACTTATTAAGAGATTAACAATGACCTTTAAAAACCAAATTAGCAGACTATCTACAAAGCAGGTATCCACTGTTGCCACTATTGTCCCCCAGAAAACATAAAACACTGGGGGAAAAATCTGGAATGTTACCGGTAGTACATAACTTCACAACAATGAGATGTCTCTCCTCCTGTTTTCACAAATAAAACAAACCTTTCTTAGCAGTAGTTGAGCATCACAGGTGGTAAAAGTGAGTGAACATTACACCCCTGCAGTTGAAGCCCTTTAAGAATATGAATCGCCCCCAATTTCAGCCAGTACAAGAAAAAACAGTCTCAAGGAGGGGAAATGTACATAACTTCACAACGTGACATGGCCAGCTTTTTTAGAATGTGTGCTCCATTAAGACCATTCTCTGACTAAAAAAGTAAAGCATTTATACTACATCACCATTTTTATTGTATGGAACTTTTATTTTACTTCTGAAGTAAATCCTCCTAAGACATGTTGACAAGCTGGTAAATGTTGTACATAACTTCACAACATTTTTCAACTCTAAAGATCTGCGACTGTCTTAAGTACTTCAAAACGCACAATATTCATATAAAGCTACTCAGTAGGCTTTCAGCTTTTTTCTTATTAAGAGAAACAGCGGGCAAAACAGAAACTATGACATTAGAGCTGATAAGATACTGGGAACACATTCTAGGAGTGAAAAACCCCATTTGGCACGTAGTAAGTGTACATAGTGCACTTTTTTTTTTTTACACGAAGCAGTTTTATAATGCCTGAGTGTAAGTATTTACATCACTGCTGACCATGAAAGAGCATGTTCATGTGTTTATTTTGTGGTCTGGGAGAGGAAACTATTGTTCACCTATTCTGGGACTGTCCATATTATGTGCAGATGTTTATTTATGGCTACAATTCGAGTGCATTCATTGTGATAGTTTTGCTTTTACAGCCACTCTGCTTATCCTTGGAACAGAACTATGTAAAAACAGATAAAGTTATAGATTTGTTGATTTTATTAAGCAAGTTTCATATAGATCTATAACAGCAAGCTACAGAATACTGTTCCAAATGCCACAACATTCAAGAAGATATTCAAACACAGACACATAGGTGAAAAACTGCATGTAGTTTTCAGGTAACTAGTCTAAACCTGCCTGGCTACCACAGAGGTCAATGGGGCTGTTAATGGCTCAGCGGAAAACGTCTTCAGACCTAACTGAAAGTAAATGCAAGTTTGCGCCCTGGCATGAGTTTAGGGGCAGCAACAGTTCCTTGTATCTGCTCGGTGGGATGCCAGGCCACATCCGCCCACGTGTATACATCCCCCTTTCTTTGCATGTAGTGAAGCTTCACCTCAGAACCATCATGCAACACTTCCAGCACCTGGACACAGGAGACATCACCTTATAAGATTTCTGACATGGAGAGACCAGCGTCAGCCTAAAGCCAAGAAAAACTAAAATAAACAGGATCATGTAAAAACTTGTCTTGACATCTCATGACTTTTGCAACAATGGTTAAAGATATATAGCTTTGTATGCCGTGCGTTGGAGACACAAACCTTTGCGTAGTAGACGGCTTCTCCCTTCTTTCGGTTGCTTGAAAAAACAGCTTCCACAAAGTCGTCGACTTCTGGCACTCTGCACATTGACAGTCATAAAGTTAATGACATTATTTCTACATTGCAGATAAATTCATGTTATGATAAATCAGACATGAAACACCATCCTTCATCTGTTTGAAAGAGACATTTTTCCAATAACAGTTATGAACATCCTTTATTATTTGTTCAACTTCATGTAGCACATTTTAAAGAATGACTGTCCTATAGGTCCTCTAAGAAGCAAAGAGCTGTTACCTTCGTTCAATGAACCCCATGTTATGCAACCGCTGACCTAATGCCTTACAACAGCTGTTGTTTATTGTATGTAACTGAACTGTTCATAACATCACGACACACTGCACTTGCATCTTTTCACATTTTGTCAATTTTAAAGAATAGACCTGCATAAACCTCTTTAATCTACTCTCACAGAACTCCAACAGTTGAAGTTACCTGCACCCAGTTATGTTTCTTCAAAATTGTCATCTTACTGCAGGTCAGCACACTCGTGAGAGATGTACATAACTTCACACAAACAATGGCAGACCATGGATCATACATTGTTGTGAAGTTATGAACTAACAAAGACCTATTTTGTGCAAAACCACACAGAAATGCATGTATGAATAGAAGAGGGGAAGTATGAATCATGACTGAACCATCATTCTCATAACCTAAATCTTCAGTATGACCATCAGGGGAAAATATTTGCTATCGGTCCATAACCTCACACCAAAGGATTGTTGTGAAGTTACAAACAGCAGAATGGCACCGAAAACTTCAAAAGTGTGTTAAAATGACTAGGACAAGAACCTAATGCTTCACACAGGATGTGAATGTGAAATTATGCAACCGCTGACCTAATGCCGTACAACAGCAGCGTTTACTGTATGTAACTAACTGAACTGTTCATAACATCACAACACACTGCACTTGCATCTTTTCACATTTTGTCAAATTTAAACAACAGACCTGCATAAACCTCTTTAATCTACTCTCACAGAACTCCAACAGTTGAAGTTACCTGCACCCAGTTATGTTTCTTCAAAATTGTCATCTTACTGCAGGTCAGGACACTCGTGAGAGACGTACATAACTTCACACAAACAATGGCAGACCATGGATCATACATTGTTGTGAAGTTATGAACTAACAAAGACCTACTTTGTGCAAAACCACACAAAAATGCATGTATGATTAGAAGAGGGGAAGTATGAATCATGACTGAAGCATCATCCTCATAACCTAAATCTACAATATGACCCTGAGTAAAAACATTTGCTGTCAGTTCATAACCTCACTCCGAAAGCTTTGTTGTGAAGTGATCAACATTTACTTCTCTAAAAATAACCCACAGACTTGATGTAGAGAACCCCAACTGCTTCAAAAAAAACCCTGCTTACCGGGGTATCACTAAACTCAAAAAGCACACCCAATTCACCAGCAAAGAATCATTTCAATGAAAAGTGTTTTGTTCATAACATCACAACACAACTTTGTTTAAGTTTGTGTTGTGATGTTACGTGCTAAGGACTGAGATGTTAAAAACAGTAATTAATTCTTTAAACAGTTTCTCCTCTTCAAAACTGTCCAAAACTGCAGCAGTCATGCTCTCACATAAAGGCATTTCACGTGTAGAAACGTAGTTGATAGTTTGATGCGACGTTCATAACATCACAACGCTGATGATGAGGCGTTAGCCACAGATTTGTAGTGAAGTTACAAACTTTGACCATTACAGTCGATATATTCTTGACCACGCACAATAATAGTGAACACAATCGGACAGGATCCCTTGCAACTATTAATGAGTGAGACGTGAACAAATTCGTGTCTTTCACAATTCTGGGCTATTTCTCTACCTGTAAACATGAAAGCCTGAAAACGAGTACAACTCTTTGTTGTGAGATAACGGACACCATTATTGGAGTCTAAATTTTGCAATCACCTAAATGGAGTTCCATAAAATTCAAGCGATTTGACTTCAAACGTAATTATTTCGCAAGCCCGCCGCCCTAGATTCTGTAATTTTTCACAGAACTGTTAATGCGCTTTGTACGTTATCATGACTACAAAAACATCTCAGACAGTCCAATAAAATGTTTTTTTCTTGTAGATACGCTCTGTGAAAACTGTGGAAACACGGAGTGATGTCTCGGCGAAACATTTTTCCAAAGATTGCTTTCGTCTTGATCAGTGAACTACATTGCACAGAAGCTATAATTGAAGAAACATGAGGTCAAAAACGCTGTTGCGAAGTACGTAACAAGCAGATCAGGACTGACAACAAAAACTTACCTTCATTTTCTTCGTTGTTCTTCGACATTCTGTTTCCCGATTCCACACAAAGACAAATCTGGCCAGAATGAATCGCACACGGTGCTGCGAGCGAAACGAAAGTCAGCCGATTCGCGCCACTGCGCAAGTAAAAAAGTAGTACGTAACACGCCGTTTACAACAAAACTCGGAGCGCGACCGATATCGCATATTTTCGACGGTATGAGTATCTGACGAATGCTATCGCTTTATGGTTAAAAACTGGCGTGAATTTAACAAAAAATACACAACTTTTTTGTTGTTGTTGTGTTTACTATTTCCGGCCGGTAACGATTATTCCGCCGCGGCTATTTTTTACAGCAATGGCTGACGTACATTCCTGGTCACGAAAATCCAACGTGGCTCGCATAGTAAGCGGTAAATTTCAAAATGAAAGTTTTGGAACCGACTACGGACCACTTCCAAGTTTACTTTACTGGATTATCAAGCGGTGGGCACTTTCTTTTTGAAGTTATTCTTGATCACTGTGAAGGACCCAAAACCGTGTCACAAAAATCGCGCTCAGCGGCGACGCCGAAAATGCGGGAAAAGTGCAATTGCACCGATTTATTTACAATATTCCGACGAGAAAAGTTTAGGAGCCAGAGTTTCATACATCTGCTAAACACTGGTGCCCTTACATTAAAAAAATTACCATTCTAAGGTATTTTTATTTCCACTCAAAGTCTGCTAGTGCAACGATCGGGCGTTCTACGCCATTTCTGAGCCATGCCCATATATATACATATTTATTCAAAACTTGGATGTCTGTAAACTGGTTGGTGGTTTAGTGGTGAAGACCCTGCCACCAATGCAAGACGTCAGGTTTGAGTCCCACAAATTTTTCTTCTTTGTATGTGGCACCACTCATTCAGGCCGATCATCAGGGTTCTTTCCAGGACAGGTACACTGGCTTCCCAGCCCTCTGCTCTGGATATTTTCAGTCTCCAAAAATTCAAAAATAAAGGCGACTCTAAATTCTGAAACAACTATATAGCTGAGCTGATCCCTCACCGCGTGATTGTAATGCGCCGATACCATATGTGTGAGCGAATGTCTGTGATTCATGTAAGCGGTGCATGTTGGGTTCAGTCTGCCGCACTTTTAAGTCCAGAAACTGGGTAATTAATAATAATAATAATAATATATTATTATCATGATTATGTGCTTTAAAAAAAACACTAAAATACACACGATCTCTGTCTAATTAAGCTACAGCACATCTATGCCACTATCAGGCTACTACACTTCCATTTTGAACTGCAACTGACTGACTGAACTGCCTGAATGACACATTCATCTACTCTACTTACGACAAAGAAGGCACCACGGTGGTAGTATTTCTGCAAGAACTTGTATTTCCCCTTCGGTGCCTTGTTGGTGATCTGCTTGGGGTTGGCGCGGAACTCTTGCCGCCTCTCCTCCTCTGTCATGTTGCGGATGCGATCCAGCTCCATCTTTTCCTTCTCGATCCTGAAGCAACACAATGAAAATTATGATAAAACATTTTGAGACGGCCTAGTCAGGGCTTAAAACGATAAAAGGAGGAATAGTGAGTAGCATTTAGTGATAAAGTGGTACAGCTACAAGCGCACATCTGAAAAGGTGGATTTTTTTTGTTAAACTAGACTAAAATCTGTGCAGTTTGGTGCATTTTGTGTCATGATTTTAAGAACTTCACTACAGGAAACACTTTTTCTGGTGGAAATGTTTTCAAATTAGCCTAAAATTTGTGCAATTTGGTGTGTTTTGGTATGATTTTAGATGCTTCTGAAGAGGAAACAGTTTTTGTGGGGAGGAAAGTTTTTAGCCAAAGGTGGAAATCAGCCAAAAGGTGGAAGATCTTAGGCTCTGCCTAGTGCTTCCTTAGTGTGTGTGTTATTTTTTAACTATCTATTCATTTGTTTTGTTTGTTCCTTGTCGTCTCTTTTTCCATTCCTGTGATGCTTTGCTGTGTACTTTTGTCTGCAAGTGACTGTGCTGTTTGTCCTGTCAGTCTGCACTTTTATTTTAACTCTTTCACAACCACAGGCCACTTCTGTTGACATGCCATTCGGCTGCCAAGGGCGACTTTGAAGGGTAGTGGCAAAGGGATCGTATTTCACGGGGTACAGTGTCTCGGCAAGCATATCTTTACCTCTAATGTAGAACAGTCCGTAGGTTTCTGAGGTTTGTTTTTTGTCTGTTGTTGCTGATTTCAAGTGGAAAAAAAAATTGTAATACAAAAATATTCAGCTTACGCTTCTCTTTCTTCTCGGTCACGCTTGATCCGCTTCAGCTCACGGACTTTCCAAAGTTCATACTCCTCTTCATCGTTTTCATCATCAGTGTTGATGTCGTTGAGCATGTCGTCCACCTGTCGCTCCTCCTCCATTTCCTTCCTCAGTTCCGTCTCCGCCATCTGCATCAACAATATCATCAAAATCGGGGCTACAACAAGAAGCGGTCAGTGTTTAAGATAAAATACTATAAAATCCAAAATCCCAGTCCCAGGGACGCACGTTTCTGGTACTGCCCTGCCCATTCTAATGATCCTTGCTCAGAGCTGACGATAGAAAAGTTGCAAGAGTAGTGGTGACTAGTGATGAATTGACTTGAAGTTAAACGACTGGTCACAGGAAGATACTGTCCAGTCAAACTGTGACAGAAGACGCGAACCCACTGCCAGAGACAGCAGCAGTGCACCGGATGGGGTCAGGAAAGACAACAAACAAATGTTATGTATTACTAGGGGACTCTCAGAAACTGTAAAAGGATCAGCTAACCCTCAGTGTCTGCCTGCGTCGCTCCTCTGCCAGTTTCTTGGCCTCAGCCTCCAACTCTTTCTGTCGCTGTTCTTCACGCTCTCGCTCTTGGACGGTGATACGTTCCTTCCTGTGCAACACAAAAGATACACACCATCAGCAATCAGTTTAGTTAAAAATCATGTACCAAGCAACTGGCTTCTGAACAGTTACTTGTTCTTCCCATTCATTTAGAAAGCAACTGACTTTCGTGTTTTCAACTGTTAGATAGCATCTCCTGACTTTCTCTTGTTTCTTAACCTTGATAGTGCTGAGTACGAAATATTCTCTGCTACCTCTATGGCTTTTTTCAGCATAAGACAGATTCATTCAGCAAGACCAGCAGCGCACAAAGATATCAAATGAGCAGAAAAGCTTTCAAATCAACTGACAGTGTCACACAACAAATCTCAATGCACTGCTCTCACCAGTTCTGTTACATCAACTGGTACCTGTTACAGGGTTCCCTGGGACTTGAGTCACAGCCAAATAAGGACCTTGTAAGGACTAGAAAGGGCCAGTATTACATTTTCTAAGGACAATCGCTCAGACAACATGGCTGAAAGTATTTTCTGCTTCGGAAGCTGTCCTGTTTTCTGTTCGAATGATTTCAAAATTCTGTAAATGTGTGGAACCATCCAGTGTAGTGGACTTGTAAAAATATGGTCAGAGGTACCAACCCCCAAAAGTGTCTGTCAGTACTATTGGAAGCAAATGTCAGAATTTTTCAGTCCTTGTCAGTACCGTGCTGTACAAAGATCTGTGCACTTTTTTCCCGCCTCCGGCTCATGATTTCTTTTTTCTCCTAAGTCTAATATGCAGCGTAAAAACACTGAAGGCAGAAAATAGTCTTACTTTCTGACAAAAACAGGCTTCAGCCTTGGTCCGGTCTCTTCTTCAGAGTCTGTGTATTCTTCATATTCAGATGATTCTTCCTCCGTTTCTCCCTCTGATTTCTCTTCCTCCACATCCATCACCTCCTGAAAATCATGTCTCCATGTACCAACGTCAGCAGTAACAGTAACTTCCAGGGTCCATACAGGTTCACAGTCTAAATAATTCATGACTTTTCCATGACTTTTCGAGGCCAACTCTCCTGTTTTCCATGACAACTTCCTCGCCCTCTTTCACACTGACACACGCGAGGGTAGGAATTCTGAGCTTATCCAAGTTATCACAGTCAGCAAGACCAATGTTCAGAGTTAGTCATTAGCCGTATGGGAAGGCAGTTGTTGGTATTTTTGGCGAACAGTCCAGTGAGTAATCACCAAGCTGACCATTTCACTGTTGGGCTCAAAATGGCTTCCATAAACTTCCAAAATTCCATGACTTTTCATGACTCTTGAGATAATTTCATGACTTTCCAGGCCTGGAAAAGCTTTTTCCAATTTCCATGACTTTTCCAGGATTCCATGACCTGTGTGGACCCTGAACTTCGCTGACAAGAAACAGTATTGGCAGTAAGCACTGAATTCCTCAGATGACACTTGTGCGTAATAAGAACGTATCACTTAAACACATGCACAAAAATCAGACTCAGAAACAGATGTTCATGGGACACACACTTTCAGTAATTATCAGTACATACCTCTTCATCTCTCCTCTGAAGTGCCCTTTGTCTTCTAAAAGCTCTTCGTCTTTCAATTTCCTGGAAAAGAAAATGTTCGCATGTGGTGTCTTGTGATTCATCTCTCTATCTTACGTTATTACAAAGGTAAAGCCATAAGGTTAATGTATATGAACTGTCTTTAAGTTCTAGAAGCCTAGTATAGTGCTGATTAGTAGTATCCATGTCTCAACACACTAAGAAAAAACAAACAACAAACTTCGCAAAAATACCTCCTCGTCTAGCTCCTCTTCTTCTTCCTCTTCCTCATCACTGTCCTTGTCCTCGCGCCCAACCTTTGCCTCATCATCTGACACCTCTGCCAGAATCTCTGGCTCTATGACCTGCCGACGATGGCGAGTTACCCTGGTGCAAGCAATAAATAAACATCAACAACTGTTCAAGTTTTTAAACATACACTCTCACAGCGAAGGTGTGTGTGTGTGTGTGTGTGTGTGTGTGTGTGTGCAGGCATGTGTGTCACTGCATGTGTGTGTGTTTTTTTAGGTTTACATATATGTGGGGGTTTTTTGTTTGTGTGTTAAACGAGTTTACTGCATTTCATTTTCAGGTTGTGTGCATGTTTGCAGCAGTAGATTGTTTTGCTATTTTTGCTTCTGGGTTTTTCGTGTGGTAGGGGACGTTCTTTGTGCATGTGTGTGAGACAGGGAGAAGGGACAGAGACAGAGAAACAGAAAGCCAGGGTGGGTGGGTGTACTGTTAGAGAGTTTAACGTCCTTTTCCACCACAAATGGATGATATCAAAGACAAGGCAGTGAGCAAAGGACGGAACAAATATTCAGTCCCGACCAGGATTCTAACCCACGACCCAAGATTTGAATGACCACAGCTCTACCACTCGATTCTCACGGCTCCCCAAAACCAACAGAGAAACAGACACATACACAACTAGCCAGTGAGAGAAAAAGCAAGCAAGCGCAGCAGCAGTCACCTGTCTTCTTCATCATCATCACTATCTGGCCTTTCGCGCTGCTGCAAGCGCCTCAGACGTCGATCATGGATTTCCTCCTCCTGTTCCACCTCCTTCTCCTCCGGCTCCACGACAGCTTGAGTCGCTTTTGGCGCTTGGAACCCAAACTCGTCATCCTCCTCTTCATCACTGCTGCTGTGAGGGGCGTAGTCTGGTCTCTTACCCGTCACGTAACGGGTAACTTTGACCTTCTCCATAGTGACTTCACCTGAGAAAAATTTCAAATGCAAGAAATGGTTAGAAGAACAAACACCAACTTTGAATTTGATCGATGTATACTCCATACATCTTTTGATGTTTACAGTGGTGTCTTACAAAAGGATTATTTAGGTAAATTGTTAGAATTAAAGTGATTATAATTCAACGAGTATCCAAATCCAAGGCTGAATGAGGCTTACAGTTATGACTGCTACTGACTGAGGTCTATACTGTAGGCTGGGTTATACATCACCAAAGCAACAACTATGCAATTTTTTTTTTTTTTTTTTTTTCTGAATCCAGCCTTACTTCTTGTTATTTGGCGGTCCTACTAATTACCGAAAACAACGAAACGACCGAAAACAACTCTTAATACGGGTAGAACGCGGTTCAAACATAGAAATAACAATACACAAACATGATTAAAGGTGAAAAAGTGGCCTTAAAAAAAGCTACAAGGAAAAAAAGGTGATATTGCAGAAAATAACCAGTCCGGACCAGAGTCGCTTCCCTTGGGAGACACGTTCATTTCGTCGTGTTCTCTTGGAGTGAATAAGTACTTTTTTCCTTTAAACTAGTTTAATGCCTCTTTTTCACCTTTAATCATGTTTGTGTGTTGTTATTTCTATGTTTTAACTGCGTTCTACGCGTATTAAGAGTTGTTTTCGGTCGTTTTCGGTAATTAGTAGGACCCGTTATTTGGTAGTGGGGTGGGTGGCATTTTGATTTTTTCGATACTGTGGTCAGCACGGGACCAGTCACAGCTGAGAAGCTGCGGCCAAATCAGTCATACTCAGAGTTGTACAAATGCATGTTGTTATTTGAGAATGAGATGGTTTTTGGGTTTTGGGGAGATTTTTGTTGCTGTTTTTATTGTTCTTTTTCTTACAATTAATTGACCAACATCAACATGGTGCTGCTGTTTTTGTTGTTTTGGGGTTGTTGTTTTTCCGGTGTAGCTGAGAGGAAATCTGTAAAACATCACTTCGAAAGAATGCACTACAGTGCACGTGATTCTCACTTTCTGGTATGCATATTTTCTGGTAATTTTAGATCACAACAATCTTCATCAAAGCGGGCTAGGACTGAAAGGGTTCGAAAAGGAGAACTTGACAAACTGCCTCATCTTATTCCCTGATTTTTTTAGTCCTGGATTCGTGGGTAGCTTACCTTTCTCATTTTTGATTGGAATGGCTCCTGCAGTGGACAAAATCGGTACTTTTGGCTTTGAAGACATCTTGCTCGGGCGGCAAAGGGGCTCACTAAACTTCAATTTGCACAACCCCCCTGGGGAAAAGATGATACTACCGGAAATGGAGTCAAAGTCGTTTCCCCTTACCAAGGCGTCTTTTAGCCCAAACGCAGCTAAACACCGTCCAGAAGTTATGGTTCCCGGTTGGTCTGTGCTAAAACTGTGCAGGCGATTTTGTCATTATAAACATGATCCATCCAATGTAAACCCACTCATAACAAGTTTTCTGTATTGTTTAATTGTGATCGATCGTGGTGTGACAATGTACCCAACACTCATGTAAATCATAAAGCTGAAAATGCAAATTTGGAGGAAAACGCTATAGATGTATATCATATTCTTCTTACACATAACGTTGCATAGTTTCAAGTGTGTGTGTGTGTGTGTGTGTGTGTGTGTGTGTGTGTGTGTGTGTTTTCAGTCAGAATTGTCTGATCATAAGTTTTTTTCAAGGACTGATTAGTACAGTATCAGTCTAAATTTTCAAACTTGAAATGACTCATTCGTGGCCGGGTTACATGATTGTCAGGCTAGCCGTCTGTGCAGTCGTCAATACTGATGGGTGTAAAGCTATGTCCAAATAAGGAAAACGCGAATTTTGAGAGACATCGGGTGTAATGTTTACTCCATGTCTGATCTGGGGAACAAACGTTGTCTTGAGAACTGACGAAGTGTGCTTTCTTTACTCCCATTGTTATGCGTGACGTCTTAGCAAGCCCCCCTCCCTCCCTTCAGTTCACAACCCTATTCAAAGCCTCCAGGTGCGATAACACATCATCGGTCTAAGTAGGCCTCTTAGTACACAAAAGTGTTGACAAAGACAAGATTGCGTGGATGGAGTTTGAATTATCTCCACAGGTGTGAGTCACATGCCCAGGCTTGCCACAACCACGAGGTTTCTAAGAATAGACTATTCATGAGTGCGCGTGGAACGCGTCTGTTGATTGGTTGAATTTAGAAATGATGTAGCTCTGCACACTTTATGTCAGGAAAAGATTTTGAATCTCCGCAGAGTGTTTTCTCGTGGGATTTTGTTTTCTATCTAATTGATAGAAATTGTCATTCCATCTTTGCATTTTATAAAGGTAAGATTATTGCAAAATTCGGAATATCGTTTGGTCCCACAGGAGCTTAGCCAATCAAAACGTGCATTCCGGCTCGCACCAAAAGAACCGCGAAACATCTCAACAAGAAAACATCGCTGGATTTTGCATGTGTTTTGGGTTTGATTTTTGATGGTTTTCTGGTGCATTTTGATCATCATATACTCATGTGAACCCTGCATGGATCATTTATATTATCTTGAACACTGTTGCTGAAGAAATGGAGTCAGAAGCGGCGAGTATTGAGAACTTTGCCAGTCCGCGGCCCACACCACAGTTCTTCCACGACAAGCAGACCTTCTCAACGAAAAAGGCAAAACTCGCAGTAAGTGATCTTTCAACAAGTCGTTTTCCAGCACTGTTTTGGAGCAGCGTTCTTGCAATTGTTGCAATGTATCGTCAACTCTACATGAAGACTGATTTTATCAGTAAATGTCGAAAATGAAGCACCTTTGTGATGTGTAAACATCCGCCATTTTGTGGTTTCTGGTGTCTAGACGCCATGCGCTCGCATTTAAATTTTAATTGCACCGTTTTAGTCGCAGCGCTGTCTTTTTTTCTGATAATATTTCGTTTCTCTAGCAGTCACGAGGAACCCCACGCGATTCATTGCCACCAAGGCCACCAGTGAAAAGCGCCCCACCCGTCAGTCGCATCTTCCCACACAGGCCTCCTGTCGGAGCACAGGCAGTGTCATTTCGCAGAGAACACTGTATCCTTTATGACTGCGTGACTGATCTTATGACTATGTTACATTTAGCAGATGGTAAGGATGTTCCGTTCTGTAATAGAAGCATTACAACTTTCAGCAGGATTCAGTTGAGATAGAATTTGATGGGTTTTCCAACCAGTAGCACTGAGTATAACTATAAACAATCTGAGTTTCATGGAACGTTCATCAGCTCATGCCAAATTGTATTCCATAGGTGCTAACTGTGGGTAGTATTATGTTTCTAACTCTAGGTCTTCTTTATTTCCATATTGGGTCATTTTTGTGAAACAGACCAGGGAGGAAAAACTGGGGGGGGGGGGGGGGGTATCAACATTTGCGTACTGACCTTGGCAGTTACTGCCGATTCACAATCAGCCTGATAGATTATATACAGGCCATTCAAAGTCAGCAGAAACCATTTGATTTTGAGAACCTCCTTTGTGGGTTGCTAAGACCTATGATCGATCTCAACATAGTGCTGTGTTGAGTTGTCTCAGTAGGTTACTTCCCTCTTTTCCCCCACACAGTTCTATGCTGTATAAAAAATCTCGCTGGTAGTGGTAATCATCACCATGTTCGTTTGCATCCATCACCTGAAAACGGAAAGTCGTCTCTTGGGTTTTTTTGTGTGTGTTTGCAAGTGTTTTTGCTCCTGGGTTTTCAACATGGCATGCAGATTTTATTATGTAAACTGAAGCAGTTCAAAAGTAAGGATCATTACTGAATTAATCTGTCTGTTACTATAGTGTTATGGTTTTTTGTGGGGGGGGGGTTTAATGCTCTCTCTGGAGCACTTAAACTCGTGCGCCAAAATCCAATCCACTTTCCAACTTATGGTATATTTTAGGCCATTTAAAATCAAAATTTAAACCTTTCATTAAAAGTTTGCACAGAGTTATTTCCTTGACCATTTCAAAGCATGTCTTAGTCCTTTCTACAACGCCTCATCCAGGGAACTGTACTTTGACCAGTGTTTCGAAGTAATTGCAAAGATTGGTGCTGGGTCATTTGGAGAAGTGTTCAAAGTACGCAGCAAAGAGGATGGCAAGCTCTACGCAGTCAAAAAATCCCAGGAAAAGTACAGAGGAGAGTCCGACAGGTAATGAGTTTGACTTGGAAGTTGTAATTAGTTTGCACTTGTTTGTCCTGTGCTGCAGCACAGACATTTTTAATTTTACAGATTTATGATATTAGACTTACTTAGACATTCTGTCTTATGACTGTACCATGTGTGTTTGATGTACTGTGTTTTATAAATTTAAATTTTCTTTGCTTAGCACTGTTGAGTAGATACACAAATAAAATGTCTGTCGGTTTTCCCTGTTCCTACAAGTAATCACCAAAAAGTTCACTGTGCTTTTGTTTCCAAGGAAACGAAAACTGGAGGAAGTTGCAAAGTACGAGAAGCTTCCGCCACACTCCAACCTAGTCAAGTTTTACCAGGCATGGGAGGAGCAACAGCGTCTCTACATTCAAATAGAGCTCTGCTCAATGAGGTGAGGGGTCTTTGGTAGAAAACTGCTCTTTGAAAATCAGTTTTGCGACTGTTGAAAATGAATCCAGATTGTTTACTAATATAGTTGACAGTGGGTTGCTACTTACGGTTGTGCATTGGTCTTGCAGTGAGTGGTTAATGGCATTTACAGTGCACCATGAATTTTGTTTCAGATACTGTTCCTAGTTCATAGTGCACTTAGGTAATGGCTACTGAACTAGATCACTGAGCCAGGGCTTAAAATCTCCCACTTTAAGGTGCTTTTCCACCTTTGACAAAAGTTGAAGGGTACTAAAGTATTGGTGTCACTCGTGCTTTAGCGGTGATGGTTAATTATTCTTTTCTGTTTTTACTTTGCTCTGCAGTTTGACCAGCTTTGCTGATAAGAATCATGATATTCAAGAGATGGTTATATGGAGCTACCTGATTGACCTGCTCATGGTAAGTTGGATTATTTTATGGGGTTTTGTTGGCATTGTGTTCATGTTACTGTTGGTGATACCTTTGTTTATCTGCTTTCCTTAGTTCAGCTTAAAGCTGTGTAACTGTAAGTGCTGTTAGTGAATAACCTACAGTGTATTAATCGCGTATGAACATTTATACATGTGTAGCAAGTGTACAGTTGCTGCTTTGGGGGGGGGGGGGGGGTGCATCGATCTCATGAATATGAGTATAACAAGTTTTTTTGCATCACACGTGCACGTGCAGCCCTGGTATTAGAAGCATGTATTGAAAGTTTGACTGAGTAATGGTTTTAATTTTAGTTTGCTTTTTGTGCGTATTGCAGGCTGTGAAACATCTCCATGATCACAACTTGGTTCACATGGACATAAAACCAGATAACATCTTCATTACACAGGCAGATATCTGCAAACTGGGAGACTTTGGTCTCGTGCTGGACATTTCAAAGGTTTGTGCATGTTTTTGATCGCAATTCTCAGTTCAGTTGCTCTTGATCCTGATGTCTGTAAGAGATTGTTTCAAGCTTGCGACTGTTGTTGTTTCTGTGCAACTCTGAACAAAAGAAGCAGTTGTCCGAGATTCACACACATGGTGTGTGTACAAAAGGGTGCCGTTCAAACTCTGTATGCATGTGTCTGTTACACAAAAGAGAACGCATGCTCAAGTCCCTGAAAGGCTAAACTCATGTTGGGCATAGAAAAAGTTCTGAAACCTGTGAATTCGTTCATCACGTGTTGTATTTTTTTTAAAATCGTTGCAGAATGTGGAGGTGTCAGAGGCACAAGAGGGTGACCCAAAATACCTCGCTCCTGAACTTCTGGATGGCAAGTTTGGCAAGCATGCTGACATTTTCAGGTATATGGTTTTGATATTGTTTGGGTTTTGTGTTTCTTACCTTCTTTAAGTTGCTGCATATTAGATTGCAATGTGTGTACCAAGTGTATGCAAAACACATAACATACATGAGTTCTAGTTCAGTTCGGTACTAACTTAGTGTGTATGTGTTTACCACCGTTGCATTTCAAACCTGTTCCTGTTAGTTTTGTTGGTGAAAAAACTGACAGGGATCATTGTAATGTGTCTCTTTGTCTTTGCAGCCTTGGAATGACAATGCTGGAACTTGCAAGTGACCTTGACCTGCCTCGCGGGGGAGAGGGCTGGCACATTCTACGCAAAGGAAGTCTCCCACAAGAGTTCCTCAAAAGTAAGAACTCTTCTGATTATGGAAACATTTTTGATCATTTTATTTATGGATGTTTTCAGTTTATGCTTTTTTTTTTCTTTTGAATAGTTTTGCTTAGCAAAGGTGTATGCATGTGTCTCTTGTATAGTACAGTTTGAAATTTGATACTCTCCATTTTTTTCAGCTCGATCAACCTCACTAAAGTTTGTCATTTCCCAAATGCTTGAGCCAAACCATGTGAGCCGACCGACTGTTGATCAACTGCTAGCCTTTCCACACATGAGAAAGGTTAGTGTTCTATGCACAGGCTTTTGAAAGTCCTCTGTGGTTGGTTTTGTGGGGGGGGGGGGGGGGGGCTTCTGCTGTTTTGAGGAAATGGATATATATAGCTGTAGGAGTTGCCTGTTCTGGAATTAGTCATTTATGTCGCCCAGTATGATTGCTTGTTTTCTTTGGAAGAAAGGGCAGTGGTTAGACAGTTAAACTCTTGTCATTTTGTTAGTTTTATTCCTTGTGGAGTTCCATTGCATGTCTCATGAGTATCAGGGCTTAAAATCTTCCACCTTTTGGAGAACTGTTTTCCTTTGGCTAGACATCTTCCCCTTAGTCCTTGATAATGATATTAGATGCTGTGTTCACAAACCTTGTGTCTCTTTTTATTCTAATGAAAGTTTTGTTTTCTTACAGTATGTGAAGTACAGGCTACAGCAGTACATGGTAAAGACTGTGGTGAGTTGAGTTCTCTTGTTTATATTCTTATTGTCAGGACTTTAAATCTTCCAACTTTTGACGGATTTCCACCTTCAGCTCAAAATTTTCCTCAGAAAGCGCATTTCGTCCAGTAAAGCATTTAAAATAATTTCAAAACACACCATATTGTACAGATTTTAGGTGATTTTTGAAAATATGAGGCATTTAGATTCACCAAATTGCAGATTTTAGGCAAGTTTAAAAAAAGAAAATCCAAGGAAGAATGCCCTTGGACATCCATAGCATAACGCAAATGGTTTGCAGAACCATGCTTGTGGCTTCATCACTAAATGCTAAACACTTTTCCGGGTTTTTTTTTTTTTTTTTTTTTTTTTTTAAGGCTTCAACCTGTTACTTAGGTTACTGTAGCAGGGCTTGATATCTGCGTCAGACATTTTGTCACAGATCAAATTTGAAAATATCAGATGTGTCCTGTCATTTCTGTGTCACAGTGGACAATAGTCAGGACATATATGTCCTAGTGTACAGTCAACCACGACTTTTGACCTTTCATATCCCTTCTATATAAAGCCCCATTGAAGTACAATGTACGCACCTCAGCATATTGCAGGCCACCTTCAGTATCACTATAACATTCCCAGTATGGTATGAAATCGGTTTCAAGTTAACGGCACACCAATCGGTGCCCTTGCAACTGGGCCAGCAAACACTTATCACAGCCCCAGAACAGGCTGCTTTCAGTGTTAAAGAGGAAAAAAATACTGAAGGTGACCTGTGTTGATGGTGCAGGTAGAGCACATACTGTGGTTCCTGATCATCCTTACACACTTCTTCCTCTCCCTCTTCAAGATATCCTCCACCCCATTGCGGCTTTTCGGCTGGCGGACGCGAGGTGCCGAGCCTGCCAATGAAGACGCAAGGATGGACGAGGCTGAGGCCGTCAACGGTGACTCCAGCAACTCAGATGGTCAGTTTGGTGTGTTTGTTTGCGTGGTCAGTTTAGCCTGTCTGTCTGGTGCATTGCTGGGTGACACTTTTTACATTGAGGGCAGAAATCTTTATTTTAAAATCTCCAAAATAAAGTTATGCCCTTTTTCCTTTTTTTTTTAAAAATGGAAAAAAATGGGTTCTGTATAAATTCTGATCTTAGTTTTGATAGTGTCAGCTCCCACAGAAGTTCTTCTAACATGTACAGGGTTAGTGGGCAATTCTGCCTTGTGTATAACTGACACCGTGAGTAACAGAAGTCTGTATTTTTCCTCAACAGATGACCACCTCCATGGTGACATCAGCTTCTCGAACAATTCCATGGGAGTGCCTTTCGACCAGTCAGCACACGACTCTTTCCTCATGCCGTAAGTATGATTCTAGTGCAGATGGGAATCGTTCAGGCATGTAGGTTTGCTGTTCTCGACTATGTAATCTGGTTGCTTCACTTTCATCAGCAGCTTCCATTATTGCTGCCTTCTTGTGGTGGTTTTGACATGTTGGGGCTTCTGTGTAAAAATTGAAGTGTTGATCTTAAAATGAAGTGCTGGTTTTTTCAGGGCAGTTAAAATATAGTTTGTGTGTGTGTACCTGCGTTAAGTGCTTCAAACTATGCTGGACTGAACTACTTGATGTGACTGCATTCTCTCTTTTCTAGTCCGCCCACCCCTCGTCGTGCTTTCACTGCCCCAGTTTTGCGGCATAGGCCTGCACATGTCTCGTCACCAATCAGCTCTTCACCAGTGGCGTCTAGCAAGAAACGGTGAGTATTCTGTAGTCTCGGGTTCACATCCCCTGTTGATGTATTTTATCCATTAGCTGGTATATGGCATTTCCTTTAGGAGTGGTTAGTTTCAGTTAGTGTTGGGGTTTGTAGCCCCTGGTGTGCAGCCAGTTACAGAGCTTAAAGTCTTCCACCTTTAGGTGGATTTCCACCTTTGGCTACAAATTTTCCTCCCCCTAAAAATGTGTTGTCTCTAAAGCACTTACATTCAGTGCTGAAATTGCACAGATTGTCTGATTCTGAATTCATGTCAAACTGCATAGATTTTTATTTATTTTTTCTCTTTCTTTTTTATTTAGGGGTTGCAAGCCCCTGCACAGGCCTAGCATAATGCAGTATTTTGGCAGACATGTGCTGGTGGCTTTGCACACTTTTCCTCCTTTTAAATCATGGATAATTTTAAGCCCTACAGTTACCAAAATAGCATTCTGTTGGTCTGAAGAATTTCAACTTCAAGTCATTAGCTAAGGCAGGGAAGGTTTCTCCAGAATAATGGCTACCGGTGGGGCGTACCTAGTTCACATTTCTACTGACACAGTGGCTTCCTTATGATCATAACATGTATTGCCATGGACTGGCATAGTGCACCACATTTGAAGCCAAGCATTAGTAGATACATAGACACAAACCATTCAAGGGGTTTAGTCAGATACAGTGCTTTCTAAAGTTATTATGTTGGGTATTTTTCCGTTCCTGATTGGCTGATTAGGAAGCCTAATTTCAGCTACACCGAGGACAGTCCAAGCTCCCCCCTGAGCTCGTTGAACAAGAGCAATGATAGTGAGAGATCGCTGACGCCGCCTTTACCTCGCACTCTCTTCCCAGCTGAAGCCGATGATGAGAAGCCAGGCATTGAGCCCAAGAATCTCCTACAGGTTTGTATTTTACACTTTGTATCCACATTTACCCTGTAAGCTTGTTGGCAAATAAAGTCAAATGTCAGTGTCATGTTCTTTTATGTGTGCGTGTCCAGCTGTCTGCTTCAGTACATGCTACTTGCAACTTAAGCATTTGTAATAGTGCATTGGTATTTTTCTAGCACTGCCTCTCTTTTTTTTCTTCCTTTTTTTTCTTCTTTTCATATTCAGTGCTGAAAAATTGGCAGTACCATTCGTATACCTTAGTTGTCTTGCTCTGCATCTGAAATGCCAGACAGATGCAAACATGGCTTTGTTCTGCATCTTAATGTAAACCACAACACCTGCACTGTGATGAATGTTAGTGTAGTTTTGGAACCAGGCAAAGGTGTCCACAATAGATGTACTACACAAATATGCCGTGTAATTGATGTCATCGTTTGCTGTGCACAATCCTATTGTGTTCTTCGCTTACAGATGTTTGATGCGGCCAGTGATGAAGACTGACGTCAAGGATGTTATCCTCAGTCTTCCTTCCAACCCCTCTCTCACACTGCCAAGATAAAGATGAAGTGACATGCACTGGGACATTGGGAAGTGGTTTTCGCGGGGAAACAAGCCTTTTGCTGTTCCTCTTATTGCCGTGCAGGGACACTTGGATACTTGTGTGTTCTAGGATCACTCCTAGGCTTTCTATTTGCTGCATTTATAATTTTATCACCAGAAACTACTACAAACAGCTTTTTCAGCAAGAGGGGGACAAGACTGTGGTGTGTGGTGTGTTTGCTGCTGTAAGGAAACGTAGCATTCCCGCATGAATGAATGGACTGCCTGTTGGTGTGCTACAGGCAAATGCGGTGCTAAATCAAACTTGGTGCCTTACTTTCTGCTGAAGATGGGATTTAGTGATCACTACATGCTTGCCTGTCTCTACTTGGTGTGTGCTGAAGTGGAAGTTGTGAGGAGTTGGTGTGCTGGGGGTTTTCCTGTCTTTTGCTAAAGCGAGCGAGTGTGTGTGGTAGTGCGCATTTTTTGTGGTGAGAATTCCAACTTTGCGACGGCTCTTTCTGATCCAGTAAACAGACTTGTTTCAGTTACGCATTCTGCAGTGTTCGCTTGTTTGAATGTTGGTACAGCCTTTTAAATTTTTTTATATTTCTGCTCTCACTGGTTAATTGTCAGTAAGTTAAGAAACTCCATTGTGTGACTTGAGTGTGCTAAAGCAAAGTAACGAATAAACACCACTTGTGTTCATAAAACTGAGCTGTTCCTTATACTGAAAGCATTATAATTTGATGTATTACCTGTACTGGGACCAGTGTATTTTTTTCCTCCCCCTACTCACCTGTAGAAAACGTAACTAGGATTTTTAAACCTTTGATGCTGGTGCATACATACGTCAAAACTCATTCTTGATTTCAATTCAGTTCAAGCGTCCCTAAAATTTGTTACACACGTAGCTGTTCTGTGTACTGGTATCACTCATACAAGTACTCTGTAAATTTAATGTAATGTTTGTTCTTCTAATCTTGCCCATTGCCATAAGTGTTCAGTAGAATATCGAAATATTGGCATACTCATCAAAGTTTACCACAAGTGTTGAGTAAACACTATCTCATGAAAAATGCATTATTCGGTTTATTATCATTCATTGTTAGGCTGTATAATTGGTTTTAATCTTCCTGACTTTACATTGGGTTCGTAGTAATCAGATTATTTCTCCAGTATCAAGAAATGGGTTACGTTTATGAGTCAGATCTGTTCCAAAGCAATGAGTCAAACTGTTCAGCATGTAACTTTTGTGATCGTAAGAGGTTGTGACCTGTGTGAAAGTTGATGTACATCATATCCACAACCATGGAGGGCATTGTTTGAAAGATGATGTATGTTGTGTCAAGCAAGATGTTGGAGGTATGCGAGTTGCAGATTTTCCTGTGGTTTGGCACCCACCCCCTTTTGGAAAAAAGAACAACAAACTGTTGACTAAAAAAGAGAATCAGAACTTTGAATTTTGGCAGGGAAGGGGGAGGTCAGTTCAGTGCAACAAATGACTTTTAAGAGTTACCAATTAGAAAATTTTCTTCATGCTCACACATTTTTTTCTGTCAATTTTGAAGAGCCATGATAATGAACATGCATGCTGTCATGTACTTTATGGAAACGTAGCAAGAAAAATACAGGTCCACAATTCCACCCATCTTGTTCAGACGGTACAATTAATTCAGAGGAAATTACAGTGTAGGCAACAGGGTTTTCCTGGACTTGAAAAAGTGGGAGCCCACTCAGTTCATGCGAAAAATGCTGAGATTTCCCTGGGCTTAGCTTGGCCATACCACAGCAGAAGCTGCACGCTGCCTTATTTGAATGTGAGTGAGCATGCATGTTGGTTGATGGAATGGATCATATACCAGAGATGTTCAGTGATATGTTGTAGTAGTATTTGTGTGAACGACTTCCAAGAGATGGATGCACGTGCATTGACCGGTGGTGTGATGGATTGGGCTGTGAAAAAAAAAAGGTACACATGACTTAATGAGCAATATGATACATGTAGATATGCTGCATACTTCCAGTTGCAAATTTTTTGTTTTGAGTTCTCACTTTGTACACTTTTTGTAAATTACTGTTCATCGAAGACAACTCTTGAGTAAGGTGTGCATTGTGGTTTTTTTTTTCTGCTTGTAAAAAATGGACAGCAAATAAAAATTGTCGCATTCATGCGCTGGGTTTGTGTTGGATCAGGATGTGAGGTTAGGAGGCTTTGGAAATGTTCAGCCCCCCAAATTTGTAAAATAAATGCAATTTTAAATTCCGAAATTTAAATAGCTGAGCTGACCCTTCGCACCACGTGATTGTAATGTGTTTATGTCCAGTGTGTGAGAGAATGCGTGTGATTCACGTGAGCGTGCGTGTTGGGTTCAGTTCGCGGCGCTTTGAGCCGATTCAGGAAATTGGGTAAAGCGCCTATACAATACTCATTATTATTATTAGTGTTGTACGAATGAACTGTAGCCGTAAACCTAGGTCCATCTACATGACAGGGCTTAAAACTCTCCACCCTTTGGAGGATTTCCACCTGTGGCTAAAAATTCCACCACCACCACCAAAAGTGTTTTCTCCTTTGAAGCACTTCCAATCATGCCCAGATTGCACCAAACTGCACAGATTTAGGTCTAATTCTAAAACCTTTTCCTCCCCCCCAAAAAGTGTTTCCTCTTCTGATGCACTTGAAATCAAACCAAACTGCACAGATTTTAGTCTTTTTGTTGTTTTCAATCCGGGGGAGTAAGCCCCCCCCTCCCCGGGCACCCCTAGCATAACGCGCGCTTGTGGTTTTTCCACTTCGTCACTAAGCGCTACAGAACTTTCCTTCTGGATCATGGACCGTTGCAAGCCCTGGTGGTTTCTTCTTGAGTCTTTCCTCATTCTTCGCCTGTCATATCTGTTGAAGTATAACAACTGTCTTCATGGTCAAACACTCCAAACTGTGTCATCAACTAAGTATCAAGGAGTAACAATTCAGCACGACTTGGGCTGGGACATTCATTTAGACAACACTCGTGCTAAGGCAAATAATAAGACACTGGGCTAACTAGTAAGGTGCAACTTAAAAGTGAGCGCCACTAAGTTTAAGGAAACGGCATACAAGTCCTTGGTGCGCCCGATCGTGGAGTACGCATACACAGTTTGGGACCCACATGCTTGGCAAAACAGACAAACTGGAAGCCGTGCAACGTCGGGCAGCCAGATTCGTAGTAAATCCCCGTAGTGTAGTGGTTAGCACTTCGGACTGTGGACCGGGAGACCCGTGTTCGAGTCCCAGCCGAGGCAAGCGGGATTTTTCCTACCTAGGTCGGCCCCTACCCACATCGGGGGTGTCCAATGAGGAGGCTGTTGCCACACAGCCGACTTTCACCCACTTCACGGGTGCGACTTTGGGGGTGCTTCCCTTGGTATGACACGGCTTATGATGTGGATGATTACACGCCCGGCACCGCAGGTGCCGTAGTTCCCGGGCCTGGTTAATGCCGGGATATTTATGACAGGAAGCGTGGAATGGAGCCCAGTCCCGCAGTCTCAAACCACACGGACCGCCATAGCATCATCTTACCATCATCCTCATCTCCATCATGCATAACAAACATTTCCCCAGCTTCCGAGCCCTCCGTGGATTCCACTCATTACCCGGGAGGAACACCACTGAAGCCGGCAAAGAGTTGTGGCAGCAGCAAAAAAAAAAAAAAAAAAGATTCGTAGTAAAAAGGTACCACAACACCTCGAGTGTGAAGGACATGCTGGACAGGCTAAACTAAATGGCCCACTCTGCAGCAAATCCGTCAGACAGCTAGACTGACCATGCTATACAAGATTGTATATGACAGGGACTGCGTGGACAAATCCAAGCTCATCCCAGCACCACACAGGCAGAGAAGAGGACATCACGTGCAGTTCCAACAAATACAATGCCGCACCATTTACCGCCAGCCTTCGTTCTTCCCCAAGACCATCCTGGCCTGGAACAGCCTACCAGTAGAGGTAGTGACGGCCAGCAATCTTGACACGTTTGTGTCAAGAGTTAAATACCCCCCCCCCCCCCAACCGGTTTCCTTATATGCGCAGACCCCCACCCTGCTAGAATAATCAATCAGATGATAGTGAGCAGGCAGAACTAGAAGAAGAACTGTTTCAGGAACTAAGGTTTGAACCCGCCGCAACTGTGGCTCGCCGGACACACTAGAAGGGAACATGCACAGAAGAAATCACCTATATTTTGCAACTAACAGAAACACCACACACAAGGACGTTTGTTTTTTGTTCAGTTTTTTGTTTGTTTGTTTTGTTGTTTGTTTGCTGTTGTTTTTGTGTGTGTGTGTGTGTGGTTTTTTTTTTTTTTGGTTGTTTTGTTTGGAGGGGGGGGGGGGGGTCTTGTTTGATCGGTTTTGTTTTGGGGTTGTTTTTTTGTTATTGTTGGTTTTGGGTGGTGTTTTGGGGATTTTTTTTGTTGTTGTTTTTTTTTTGGTTTGTTTTGTTGTTGTTTTTTTGGCGGGGGGGGGGGGGGAGGGTCACTTGCATAACATGAAGAAAGAACGTTGGCAAAGACTAAGAGGAATTGAGTTCCGCAATCCGCAAAGCGACACAATACGAGTTTCGGGCAAAGGATGGCGATTTATCCGAGTCATCTTTCCTATGAATGTACGTTCCCCATTGTGCAGGAACAGATCAAACTAGTCATGGTCTCCTCTCTCCTGAAATCGAGAGTCATGGATCCTAGCGTAGAAAAAAAATTAACACATTAATATCTCTGTGGTGGCTGGACCAATATTTAAATACTGATAGGATACAAGTGACGCTGAATTACGCTCCATGAAAATATACACTTTGGCCTTACAAGCTACCGTGCATGATTGTCTGAGTGGAAAATGCCCAACTCTAACACTGCGAGCTGAGGTTCGTCTGCTTGGCAGCCATTTGCATGGTGTCGGCGCATGCGTGCCTGAATAGAAAACCGCGGGAAAAGTCGGAGATTTCTAAAGGTGGGCAGATCAGACAAAAGCTGACAGAATAACAGGAATTGAATTTGTCAGTCTCAAAAACAGTTGGCTGAAAAATCTCACAGGTCCTGTACTGCTTTCTACAAGCTTTTCTTCATCAGAAAACTCACTCAGCGAAAAGATTTTTCAACTAAAACGTAAGTCAGTTCAAGATCCCTCGAATCTGACAGGCCGGCATGCTGATCCCTCCCAACCGCATAGCAGAAAGATCTACACAAACACACGAGATTTTTCTTTGATGACTGAACAAAATTTCTGATTACCACTGATTTGATGTGATCACTGATCATCATGGTGTGAGTGTTTATGTTATGTCTCTCTAGATCTAGATTGTGAGCCGACATTGAAGCAAATTCACGTGGAAGGATGGTAGTGAGGAGAAAGAATAAAAGGAAAAAAGGGGGCGGGGCGTAAAATACGGCAAGCACTATTACACAGCTGCTGTACTTTTTAAACTTTACAAAATCACTGTCACATAATCCAGTGTGTTAAATTGTACGTGCAGTTTTGCTTTCCAGGGACAAGGTCGGTGTAAACTAGCATGCACAATCCGCCAAACGCAAAACAGTAATGGAAAACGTTGAATCTAAACACTGAGATGATTTAAGTCCATCCCATACAAATCAAGACTCTCATCTTTTTTGTCCCTGTACTGTACACAGACGTATAGATCTATACGTCGATGGTACTGTACCAACATTGGCTGTCAAGAGCATTACATGTTTGGCAGCGTGAGCGGGGAAAACAGCAACATGGTTCAAACTGAAAATGTTGCCACTTCGCATTGTCAGACTCTTGACGTCAATGGCACCACGCGCATCACGTTTGTATGTGGGCACTTGTTTTCAAATGTTTTTTCCTTTGGAGCGAAATGATCCAGTTTGCTGAAGATGATCAATAAAATTGTATTGATGATCTTTGGTTTTCCCTCTGTTGTTGTATGTTTCTAAAAAGCATTCATGTCTGTGCTTGGGACTGCTGATAAGACAGTCAAAACATGCTTGGTGTGTGGATGAGGATCTTTGTAAATTAGGCTTTTGGTTGTCCTTTGAGTTGGTCAGACCAGACACAGCGAATGGTCAGACATCAGATTCCTGACCGGCGAAGGTTGTCCGATTTCATTTAAGACTTTTTTAATGTTTGGCAGATAGTACACATTGTATATTTTAATTCATATACAACTAGGTCTGTTGTACTGCAAACAAAAACGCATAAATGGGCACACCAACCGTATCTATTTATATTTTAGTATTATTTGTACTGTTTAATTTTCACACACACACACACACACACACACACACACACACACACACACACACACACTGCTATAATGAGAAACATCGAAAGACGTAATGTTCAGGTAGTGTATGTTGAAATTTATCAGCCTTGTGATTAGGACATCACTTGGAAGGTCACACATTATCAAACGTTTCCTTTTGTACATTTATTTCTAGACACATGTTGATCAGTTACAACACAAACATTTTGGCCAATGGGGACAAAGTTTACCATTCAGGTTGGAAACATGGCAGCACATGGAAACTGATCAGATTTAGGACTGACCATACAGTAATGTGTCATGATAAAAACAAAAACAAAACTAAATGCCATTTCTTTCAAATGTTACAACAGTGAAACAAGTGCTTGGACAACTAGCAAATTACAGATAACAGAAAATGTATACCTGAAATATATTCTTTAGATTCTCACTGTTCCTTCAGCCCTAGCCAAGTCAGATTCACACTTCAAACAGAGTTTAGTACTAAATTTATTTCAAAAAGGTGGGGGTGGGGGTATGGCAGTTTGAATTGAGCGTCAAGTGTCTGATTAGATGAGGGAATTTTGGGACTGAATTTCATTAGTGTCAATACTGGAAAAGGTCTTGTCCTATTACAACCGGCTTTGACATCACCATTATGGTAACAAAAGATAATTTTAATGAGGGAATTTTAGTGTCCAAGATGCCCGGTCTGTTGATCCTGAGGTACATGTAGCAGGTAACAATCCCATGGTAGGTAGGGATATCACTGGCGATTGCTTTCTGAGGGGATTTCATATCGGTTAAACACAGATTTAGGCCAGTTTAAGAATATGTAATCGTTGCTCTCAGTTTGTAGTACATGTACTTGGATTCGACACAATAGAGGTTGTCTGGTACGCTTGTTGCTAACGTTAACATTAAAACAAAAAAGCAAAAGTGGACCTAACTAAACTTACCACTTGGTGTTGACTTGAATAATCGCCATGTTGAACATGATATCAGATGATGACACATTTGTAAATATATTTGCAGGAGCTGGTTGTTTTGAGCAGGACCTGGGCCTGAAATAAATGCATACATGCAGATCAAAGTGATGTTGTAACACACACACACACACACACACACACACGCACACGCACACACACACACACTTACCCCACAGATCTGTAAAAAAAAAAGAAAAAAAAAACAAATTGGTGATGGTGTGCATGGTTTCTTTTCAGTCCTCATTCAGTTGTACTGATCTTGCATGATACATGTACTTCATAGACTGTTCAAACACACACAAAACACTTTGGTATACAACTGACTTGTACTGCACGCTTACTGAAATAGCTGCTGGTGAGTCTGACATGAGATCTATCTCTACACTGCCTGAGATCATATTTGCAATACCTGTGTACAGACCAATGCCACAGCAAAATGCACAGTGTGCCCTGCTTTTCAGTCCCCCCCCCCCCCTTCCTGCTGCACCAATGCACACCTATCTCATCAGTGCTCTGCAATAACATGACAAAGTCCAGGGAAAAGAATATCCCAAGTGTCTATCATGTCACAGTCAGCAGGGGGAAAACACAGTAGGACCATGCTCACCTTCGTAGAATGGATACTGTCTGTGTATGTGATTATTAAAACTGCTGTGAGAGTCAGAATCTAATGCAGCACTCCCTCCAGTTTTACTCCGTTGCCTCCCAGTACTGCCTCTACTCATCCCTCTCCAACTTTACTGGACTCCCTTCACAGTACACATCTTCCACACCCACCAGAACTCGACTGATTACTGTGATTAGTGTAGATTGATCACCTCCTACTTCCCATCATCAGAGTCATTTTCCTCCAATTCTTCTACATGCCCGAAGGAATCAGGAAAACCGCCGTCCAAATCTACGAATCTTGCCACACTTTAATCTTCACTTTCTGCACCATTCCCCGGAATATTGAACAAAATTCCACGATTATCCCCATTACGTAATGGTCGCGCGGCCATCTTGTTGATACGAAAATCTAAAGTAGATTTTCACACGAACATTTATAGAAACGTAAAACCACTCGTAGATAAATATTGCTGTTTGATGTACGGAGCGAGACCGCGTCCTTCGACTTTGCGAAACTATTCAGAATATCCCAGGTAAACCACTGAATATTTCGCTAACGTCATATTTTGAGAAAATTGATTCTCGCCTGCCAAAGTCGCTGACGTGTTCTACACGGTAGCTGAGGAAGCAGTAGACAAGAAATGCAGTAATTCTGAGTTATACAAACGCCACCAGCGACATTTTGAAGTACAATCCGATAGCAGTATGTTACTGGTATGAGTGATCGAGTGCGAACATTTCAAGATAATAGATAGATCTGGTTCCTGCCTAGTCTGTACAATTTAGTAACTGCAGACATGTATCCGTAAAGGCTTTCTTTGAAACTTGAAGCAGGCTTTTCAGTTCTAGCATTCAAAGGTCTAAAACCACTCTAGTCAGTGTCCTAAAATAGTCGGCTGCTAAGACAAAGGTATCAGTGACGCGACGTTACTTTGCTTGTCGGCTCACACGCTTCCTTGTCGGACTCAGACGACAATCTGTCTAAACTGACAGAGATCATGTTGTTTTGAAATAAAGGGGGAAAATGGACGTACAAATAAAGTACACTCAAACACACTGCTTACCTTCAACCACGACGAAGAAATCACAACGCGGATTGAGACTGATTGAGGAAGTATCCGTGTTAGTATCCTTTCGTGAAAAATGTCGCAGGAAAGTGCGCGCGGGTTGGTGTGAGGGCAATTGGGAGATAATTAAAACATGGAAGATAACTCTGAAATAACAATGAGTTCATTCCCTTCAGTTTTCGCTGTGCGCCATAAGGGATCCCATTCTAACTTCCGCAGACGGTCGGTTGAAGCCGTGAACATTTCAATCAAGTTCAGCTATAAACATCATCGTACAGCTTAGGTACGCTGTCAGTTTTCTTATATTAGCCTGACGTTTTCCTGTGCCATAGCCACCACGAAAAAAATGTAGCCACCAAAAAGTTTCTTCGCTTGGATCCCTGACCCAGGATGTGACTTCCCCGATCACTCATGGGTTACCCGGACTAAGATCAAACTAAATACGACATCAGATCACGACCCAGGCACAGCTGTTGAATGGGCCTTTAGTCGTGACTGAATATAAACCAGTGGAGCGTAACCGATCCTTCGACAGCAGCGGAGGGAACCCAGGTCGCGGGGAGGGAGGCAGTTGTGAATGTGTCCTGTGAAGCGTGGCTTCATCGATGTGGGACTGTCACCCCTCTGTTTAGTCCTCGTTTTCCTTTCACTGGCTGGCTGCGTGTTTAGTGGTCTGCAGCAGTTGCTCAGTAAGTAAGTATTCACAATGGCATGTGAACCGCTAAAGCAAGCACCTTATGTCCAATTATTCACGTAAAAGAAAGTCAGTGTGCCATTTGAAATATGCCTGGCTGTGACGTGTTAAAAGTAAGTATAGGACGGTTCAGCAGGTCTCCACAGGTCGTTGTCAAGACAAGTGGCTGCTGGATTTGACCCGACCGACCTGCAGGGACGGTACAGCGTAACGACAAGTGTTGTAGGACAAAGCGGGTCAAAGTTGCTGTGGCTGCGATTGGGATGTGTCAGACCTGCTGAGTGTGTGACAAGTGATCTGTGACAGTATAAACACGAGCTGACACACCTGGCCTTAGGTACATATGCTGCGCCTGCTTACTAGTAATTTAGCCGTTGACAGCTGCGGCTGACACTGTGTCTTTATGCGCAAGTGTTGATCAGGTTCACTGGCAGTCGGCAAGTTACGCGTGAATGCTGCGTGTAAATCTCCAATCTGCACTCGTGTAAGTATGGCCATTACATTAACACTCTGTGTGTGTGTGTGTGTGTGTCTGTGTGTGTGTGTGTGTGTGTGTGTGTCAGGGAGAGAGAGAAAGTATTTTCCAATGATGAGAATTTGGTCGTTGTCTGATATGATCATATCGGTGGACCTTCACTGATATTGCATTTCAGTATTGCCGGAAAAAAACACTTACACGGCAGTATTTTGCAGTGTCAGTGCACGGGGAACCTAGACATTAGTTTAGGAGCTGGCAATTCAGCCGCTGTAGTACACAATACCGCGGATTTCCGCCTCTCAGTCAGTTGCAACACACACACACACACACACACACACACACAGTTCTCTCTCTCTCTCTCTCTCTCTCTCTCTCACACACACACACACACACACACACACACACACACACACACACACACACACACACACACACATCGTACCGACTCGGAGTAGTTTCACACACACAACGTCAGAGAATGGCCGAGCAGGGACTGAGAGGGGTTTTTGCCAATAATTATGGTGTTCACTAGACCGGGCCCCGCTACGGTTTTCCATCGGCAACGGCTGCGGCATGAATAGAGGCAGTGGAGTGTGGGCCATTTACTTTCGAGTATTGAAAGTTTGCCGAAAGAACACACCAGTCACTGAATGGTAACCAGACCAAGGCACGACCCAGATACCCGTTCGAAAGATCACTAAACCTCGTGCAGTTATCCAACCAACTCCTCATAAAGAATTAATGTCACCATAACCACGCCAGAAGAACTGCGCGAGTCGGTTTCATTGATGTCTACCGGAGCTACTCGTAGGCCTGATTCTCCAAATCAGAGTGTACATTACATGATAAGATTGCTAGCAAAAGTACACACACACACACACACACACACACACACACACACACACACACACACACACACACACCGCGACCGCTATCACAGCTATAGTGATAATGCGATTTTATGAGCAGGTAAATACAATTTTTAGGGCTGGATTTTTTAAAATCGGCAACACAGAAAAAAAATCATTTGCATGTAGTTGAAATGCTGATGCTTCTGGGCTTGAGTGTTTCATTTTTAACTATGCGCATATACTTTACTGATACAAAACTGATACAAAATAGCCTATGAATTTTTTTATTATTTTTTTTTAGGTTTACACACACGCGCGCGCGCGCGCACACACACACACACACACACACACACACACACACACACACACACACACACACACACACACACACACACACACACCAGTAAAAACGTAAACGCTCACGGTACTAATCTTCCCTCTCCTGTAATCCAGGATGTGTCTTCCTCAAACGCTCATGGGTTACCCGAACTAACGGTAACTATGCAGCCATGTTTTGAAAGTTTGTTTTGCACATACACGCAACAACTGTAACTCTTTGAGGGTGGGTGGGTTGTCGTTTGTTTGTTATAGTTTGGCATTTGTCATAACAGACTGGTTGTTTTTCCCGACTAGATATGAACAGAACAGAGTGCGCTGCACACAGACTCGGCTGACTACCATGTCCTTGTCCCAGCTGCACAGCGCCATCGCCAGTCGTGACATCGACGACGTCACAGCTGTGCTACGCACATGCGGCAATGACGTCAACATTGTCTACAATAAGCACACGGCAATGACGCGCGCCTTGGAAGCTGGTTGTAATGACGCCATTATCCGTATGATTCTCGGACACAAAGACTTTGATCCTCAAGCTCAGAACCAGTTCGGCCGATGCCCGCTGCTTGAAGCAGCGAAGCAAGGGCGAAACGAGATTGTCTCGCTTCTGTTACGCATGGGTGCTCATGTGGATCAGGCGGATAGACGGGGCATGACGCCGCTCAGTGCATGTGCATTCTACAACAGGTACGGAGCTATTTCTTGAGGTTCAGGTTAGATTTTCAGTTACATGTATCTGTAAAATGAGCCACTGAGTTTCACATTTCATCCCTGCATACTCATGCCTTCGGCAGTTCACGCACTTCGGCCGTCATCAAACAGAGACAAGAAATTTAGGGTTGGGAGGTGGCAGTATTGGCCTGCTTACAGGTTAACATCATTAAACATCTTTTAAACAGACATGAAGCTGCACGCGCTCTGCTCTCGTTCGGTGCTGACGTGAACACACGTGACTGTGCCGGCAACACGGTTCTGCACAGCGCATGTGAACACGGGTCAGAGGAGATAGTGAAGTTGCTGCTGGATCACGGGAAATGTGACGTCAACTGTCGTAATAATGACCTCCAGACGCCCTTGATGGCGGCGCTGCCCTCAGCCTACAACCTTCAGGTCTGTCTTGTCAGTCAGTCGTCATTGAAACTGATGCTGTTCGTCCAACTTGATATTCATTTAGCAGCCCGGCTTGAATGCCCAGTTTAAATCATGTTCCTTCATTGTGTTTGTCGCGAAAACTCAAACTGAAGGTTCATGCCATTTCTTTCCGGGCCGGAATTGAAATTCCTTCATTTTGTTTTTGTGTCTCAAAAACGCAAAGGTTCGTGCCATTTCGTCCCGGATGTGTGTGTGTGTGTGTGTGTGTGTGTGTGTGAGAGAGAGAGCAGTCCGTAATATCAAGTTCTCTTCAAAACGACTTTAACACTTACTGGTCTCATGATTACCTGCACAGGTCAAAGGCCAGCCAATGTCCGTTTCTTTGTCCATCACCCGACGTCTGCTGCAGGCAGGAAGTGACGTGTTTGCACGTGAAGCACGTCAGGGCGGTACGGCACTGCACGAGCGCATACGCCAGTGTGACGTTGCGGGGTTATGTGTTTTGCTGGACCACTGCTCGAGTCTGGCGGACGAACCGGATAGTCAGGTAGGTCATCAATAAGCTAGAAGTCAGCGTTGTGAACATAAATAAATAAATAGATAAATAACTCCTTAATCTAAAAGCAGTGAAGTTGACAATAAGGAAAAGCCACAGGGTGAATCCAGTATGCATGGTTTAGTACGACTAAAGACCACAGTAAAAAAAAAAAAAAAAAAAAAATTAATCTTTTTGTCAAGGTCTTATACGCGGACTGTTGCATAATAGACGACTCCACTCCTGTCAATCGAAAGGGTCAAACCCACAGAATTCAGCCAGTCGCGTGCCGAGGCATAATGAGCATTGCATGGCAAACTTTCTTGCCAGACACTGACGTACAAAGAGGGAAGCACGTGTATCATTCGACTGATATGACTGAAACGTGGAAAGAAAGCCCTAAGTCCACTGACGTCATTAATTTTGAGGAAAAAGAAGATTACGTCAGTCTCTTTCATCTTCAAATTACCCCATTGTCCATAAAATAATGCCATGGACGTGCTGTGTTTTGCCAATACACGGCAAAATAAAGGGGCGGGGCTTTGGTGTCGGGGCTTGCCGAGTGAAGTCGTCTTTTATACACTGTCCTGGCGTAAACCTTTCTGAAGAGCAGACTCGGACTCCATGAAACAACTCGGCATTCAGCATATTTCGTACGGTGATTAAGTGACGGAGTTTCGTCCGAGGAATCACTGAGTCATGGCGTCAGTGCACTAGTTACTATCAAATCGGTAACAACCACACAATATATAGTACATACACCCAGTCGTAGTCAAGGCATGCAGGTCATGGGACTTTCAGAGAGACAGAATACAGGTGTGATAAAATGAGAAGAAAAAAGCGCAGAACAAAGACATATGGACAGCGGTCGTTTTCGCATCAAGGACCGACCCTTTGAAACACTCTTCCACAAAACATAAGGCATATAGATTCGGTCCCTACCTTTAAAACTGTAGTCAAAACACACTTGTTCTCAGCCCAACAACAGTATTGAGGGATTGACAGAACTCTGTGTGTGTGTGTGTGTGTGTGTGTGTGTGTGTGTGTGTGTGTGTGTGTGTGTGTGAGACAACTGCTGTGTCTGATATTGTTCTTTCTGGCATTATTTTCATGTCATTTTATTTGGGTTTTTTTTTCTTTTTTCTTTTTCTCAACTTTGAAAGCGCTTAGAGGTCGCTGAGTATAACCGCTTTATACATATCCATTATTATAATTATTTGTCATTAAGTGGGGGCGTAAAAAAGGAGCAGCTAAGTGAGGACTTGATAGTGAAGAACGTTTTTCTAGATTCTTCCTTCTCACAGGGCGTGACTCCGCTCCAGCTTGCCGTGGCCCTCGGCTACTATGAGCTGGGCTTCCATCTTCTGCATTACGGTGCCGACCCAGCTTGTATCATATCGCCAGCACTTGACAACAAAGATCCTGCTGGGACTCTGGGCACGTCAGCCTCAGTGACGCCAGGGACAAGAACTGCCTCGGATGAACTGGAGGCGACTTGTAGCTTCCACAAGTTGCGTTTCCTTCGTTCTCTGCTGGCCGCTACGTTCGTGACTGCCGACGTTCTGAACCAGTTGGTCCATCTGCAGCTGGTGACGGGTGACTGTGTGGAGAAGATCTTGCGGGAAACTGCGTGCGATTGTCAGTCGTTGGAAAATGCATCCTGCCGAGGGACTGTGGGGGGTGGAAGAGGTGTATGTACTCGGCGTGTGGCGGGCTGTTTTGCTGGCGTTCGTAGCGATAGGCCGTTCCGGTGTCGATGTGACAACTTGGCCACTACCGCTGCAATGAGCCAGTCTTTCTCGAACATTGTCTTCCGAAGCAGCGACAATAACAACGATAACGGAACTAACGACAACGATATGATGATCACCTCAAAATACAGTGTGTATGGGACCGAGGCTGTGGTGTGTGCACGTGAGGCCTTACGTCACTCGCTGAGTCTGAAGCATCAGTGCCGACTGACCCTGCGCAGGATTCTGCGAATGTCACTTCCGGTCTGCTTGCGGGACTTGGGGCTACCCCAGCCTCTGCAAAACTACCTCAGTCTAGGTGAGACAGAAACAGATAACGGGGTGACTGCGAGCGTGAGTTAAGTAAATATTATAGTGATAATTTCCAAAGCAGCTTGGTGATTTGTGTCCTGCTTCCGCTGTGGCCGGAGGTGGCCTTCAAGGCGAAAACGCTATAAAAAAAAAAAAATGTTAACTCGTTACCGAAATCTAGTCGAATCTAGTTAAAGCAGCGACTTAGCTGATATCAAATTTCTCCAGCCGTAGTCAGTGTATGCCTTCTTAACCCATGTTTCATGCTTTTGACCAGGTGTGGACCCAGCGAGGCGTGACCCATTTCACGTGGTCCGGTTGCACGTGGCGGTCACCGAGAACGACCACGCGACCGTGAGGAATCTGCTGGAAGCTGGGGTTGACCCGGAAGCACCTCTGATGGAGCGGACCCCACTGACTCGAGCGGTGGAGTATGTCTGCCCTCCGAGTTCACTTGGCAAGAGAAAGCTGGATGAGAGTGCTGTGACATACAAGAGCGCGTTAGAACAGAGTGAAGTCGAGTCGCTGGTCACGGCTTGCAAGTCTGATCTCAGCAGTTCGACAAACGCTGAAAGTCCTCGTGTTGACAGTATCGTAAAATTAAACCACCAGATTCGTCAAGACAGTTTAACCCAAATGAAAAGCTTTCGAGGTGACGTGACTGGTGCTGGTGAAGGCACGGAGACCAGCCTTGCACGTGGCAAAAGCTGCGGCCGAGGTGACGTTGCTGGTGCTGTTGAAAGCATGGAGACCAACCTTGCGAACGACACTTTGAAAAGCTGCGGTCGCGGTGACGTCATCGAGGACTGTGATGTTTTCACGAGATTCCCCTCTGCCAATGATGGTCGTGTGTGTGGAGCTGATGACGCGGAACCACTTTTTGGTTATGACGCCGTAACCTGTGACGTCATAACACTTTTATTGCGTCACGGTGCGTCACCGACAGCCCGCGATCCTCAGGATGACACGCCTATGCACGTAGCGGTCATGCGCGGTCACAGGTTCTTGCAATATTTTCTTAGGACCATAGAAGACGTGAGGAATTTGGATTACCTAGATTTACTGAAGCAGAGTGATGCGCTTCAAGTGAGAGAGCGACGTGGTCTTACACCGCTGCAGTCAGCTGTTCTCCTTGGCGACAACTTGTCTCTTCGCTCGTTGCTTGAGTGCTTTAGCCACACCATGATGGCGCCTGCACCTCCAGAATTTACCCAAGCATCGGGAGAAGCAGCCAGCCGTGACGAGATGCTGACTCTGCAAACTGATGTATCAGGCCATCAGACAAAGAGATCACAGGTAATTTATTAATGCATGATACCAGATAACTACGTACTTTTGTTATCATTATTATTTGTGTGGGTGTCCAGTTATAACAAGTAGCATCAATGGCACTTTTCCATCCGTACATGTTTCCTTATTTCAATCGAGTGAATGATAAACAGAAACTGCATCGTTAACGCTCTCTCTCTCTCTCTCTCTCTCTCTCTCTCTCTCACACACACACACACACACACACACACACACACACACACACACACACACACTTACAAACTGGCAGTTGCTAAGCTGGAAGCCTATCATAGCCAAAGGTAACCATCAAACAGCAATATTAGCAACAACATTTGCTGTGTCCCCACGGCTCATTTCAGCGTCAACAGCTTGAAAAACTAAAGCCTTGTGCTGAAGCAAACACGTTCACCCTGAAGCACGTTCACCCCAAACCTTGTCATCTCTCATCAGGTGGCAACTGAGGACACAGGCATCTCCACGCTTCACTGCGCAGCATCAGCGGGTGCGGTCCGAGTGGTGGCGCATCTCCTGAACCAGGGACTGGCTGCAGACGTCAAGGACAAGCTCGGCAATACTCCTCTGCACGCGGCAGCCTGCCGGGGGCGGGTCTATTCTGACAAGCCTGAGGCGTACTGCAGCCAATGGGCGTCGACTAAATGGAGCCACATGCTCAGATGCTGGGCTCTGCCCAATCATCGCCAAGAAGAGGAGCGGCCGTGTGACGCAGACGGAGATCTTTTGCCCAATAAACTCCAAGAAGAGAAGCAGTCACGTGACGGAGACATAGACAGTGTCATGGTTTTAGAGGAAAGACTTTCAGAGACCTCACACGAAGACAGCATCGCTTCCGAGAGCAGTTTTCTCGATAGAAGTCGCAAAGAACCCCAACCCTCTTCGAAACTGAGCATCCATTCGGAGACGGACAACAGGAAAGGTCACTCCGATGTCTCAGCGCACGGACCATTCTCTGACAACCACGCCACACACCAGAACCAAGCTGGTGTTCCCGAGTTCAGCTTTAACTTGACGATCCAGGTTTTGCTTCGACATGGAGCGGATGTCAAGGCGTGTAACGTTGATTCTATGGACGCGTTTAGTTTGGCTCGTGTGTACGGCATCGATATTGCGTCAGCTTTTGTAAAGAGTGTCGTGTAGCATTGTCGTCCTGGTGACCCTCTTGTGGAGGTCGCGATGACGTATGAGTATCTTACACTCAGTAGTAGTATTGTAAAGTTCATCTTTAGGAAAACTCTCGTGCCGACTTCTAAGGGTTTTTAACAGCTCAGCACGAGGTTGTTTGCTCTCTACTTTTGATGTGTGTGTGTGTGTGTGTGTGTGTGTGTGTGTGTGTGTGTGTGTGTGTGTGTGTGTGTGTGTGTTTTAATAATTATTATTTCCCCTAATTTTGGGGAGGCAGGAGAAGAAGTAGGAGACTTTTTCTAAAGGGTGACGGAAATAGTATACACTTACAACTGAAAATTATAATCGCTGGTGCCTTTGACTAATCGAATAAAAAAATAATATTGCAATGACTAGTACTTTTCGTGTGTGTGTGTGTGTGTGTGTGTGTGTGTGTGTGTGTGTGTGTGTGTGTGTGTGTGTGAGGACAGTCACATGTCACGCAGACAACAATATTCTTCGTACAAAATCAAATTGTATTTTATTTATTGCATCGAGACTGTTTCAATTTCAGCTCGGAAATTCCTAAATAAGAGATTGCACCCTGAGTCCTTCTTTCCAGTGCGTCTAATCCTCCCGTAAAACTGAACTTGTTCTAACATAGTTTGTACTTTCAAATCATGAATTTCTTCTAATCTTGAGTGGAGAACCAGGAGACAATTGATCCAAAATGTTCAGGACGCCACTCTGTCCACAAAGAAACATAAACAAACAACACTACATGCAAAGACTAGCTGGATCACGTGACAAACCACGTCAGTGGTGTCCACACAGACTCAGTTCAGTCACCTGCACTTGTCAATCAGTTTCCGATTCATGTAAATTTGCGAAAAAAGGAGCGGTATTACAGCGATGTACCCTAAAAAGCGATGTCACGTTCACCTGCGTTGTTACATTGAGTTCCTCAGAGCTGCCCAAGATACCACAGTGGACGCCGAAATCATCCCTGCACTGAACATTTCACTTAGTTATTCTCTATTCTGTACTGGACATTGATGCTACAAACGATGTTGCTTTTAAAGTCGCAGTTCTTTATGGCACCGTTGTAATACAACCCTGAGCTGCAGGAGAAATTCAGAGCAGTGCCTTTACCGGTGCATATAGAAAAGTCCGTGGTCGGGCAACCACCGGAAGTGTAATTTGCATACACACCTGAGGGTCGTGTGCAAACTGGCCCACCCGCTTCACACGTAACTTCCGAACGGGGCACACACTCATCCACGCCTTCATCGAAGACAAGACCATCTGGGCAGTTAAAACCGGAAAGGACGCCATCTTTGCACCGGAAGTAGTGTTCGTCGGGACAACCTCGCGAGTAGTCTGGGTAATAGGTAGCTTCCGGTGTCTTGGGGCAGATCAGCTGAGTCTGCACTTCAACGACGCTCTCTTGGGCTGGGGGAAAAAAGTAATACACTGGATTGATTGGTGTGTTTAGGCATATTATTATGCTCCCCTTTGAATGTAGGTCTCAGGTCGGTTTCTGGTTGGTAAACGACCCTTTTCAATCGTTCTAACTGACAGCTGAAAAATTCAACGAAATCCAAAGCGTTTTCCCGGCGCTATGGTGTTTTGAATTTGAACTGAGAAGCCGGCGTGGTCCTATGGCGTGGGGACCCGCTGATTGACGGTGCAATAATAAACAAGGAGGAACGGCCCCGTCCTACAAAGTTGTTTCTCCAAATTTCATTTTATTTTGTCTGTTTTGTTATTGTTGCCGGTTCTCCCCTCTCCATGTTCTACCAATGACACTAGATCCTCTACGACCTCGACCGATTAGTCACGTGACTGGGGGTGGGGCCGGGTGGGGGGAGAGCGAGAGAGAGAGAGAGAGAGAGTGGGTGGGTGGGTGTTTAGGAGTTTAACGTCCTTTTCCACCACGTAAGGGTGATATCAAAGACGGGGCAACGAGAGAAAGGCCAGCACAAATATTTGGCCCAAGCCGGGATTCGAACTCTCGACCCGAGCATTGAAAGTCCAACGCTCTACCATTCGGCTTAGCTACCCTGGCTCCCCAGAGAGAGAGAGAGAGAGAGAGAGACGTCAGTTCCGTGAACTAAACATTTGACGTCAGCCTCAGGCAGGTCGTCATACACAGACGGAGAGATGACGTCAGTTCCGCGAACTAAACATTTTGACGTCAGCCTCTAGCACTGCGATCGTCTGAGGAAGCTTGTTTATAATGTCTTGTGATTTCCCTGTTGGCTTTGTGGCTTCCCCGATTGAATTATTTTTCACATGAAATCTGGAAGATCTAGAGGGCTGGTGAAATGTCGGAGGCAGTGACGATACTTGCTTATTTTGTCTGTGAACTAAGCGTTTGACGTCAGCTTCACACTGGTGGTATGACAGATGATGCTTGTGCATGTCTTGTAATTTCCCTGTTGCTTTTGTGACTTCCCTGGCTGAATTAATTTTTACATAAAATCTGGAAGATCTAGAGGGCTGGTGAAACATGGACTAGAATACCTTGTATTGTACTTATGAAATCGAAAATTTGGAACTCTTTTGACCGGTGCTTTTCGCAGAAACTTGAAAAAGTTATGTTTATCTAAAAGTTCAGTTATTCTAAATGCTAAAGCTATAATAGTGCAGTAGTTCCTGTCATATGTGCAGTTGTCACACTAGACAAAAACGCCGGGATGATAAGTAATTTGCAGTAGTCTTTTCATAGATATTTGATCTTATGTGCAAACCACCCCTACCTCGAAAATATTTTTTTTACACAAAACCAGTCAGAGCTACAGAGCTGTAGCACGAATACAGGCAGTGTGATTGGGTGAACTTCCAAAGTCTAGAAAATGGAGGAATTTGAACAACTTTTTCGAAAAAAATTCGTAACACGACCGATTTTTTAAAATCGGCGATAACTCTTCTGAAAATGCGGCAGGCTAAAAATCGTGAAAGGTAGGTCTGGAGAAGGTGATTTCCCATTTTATCTCAAAGTAAAAAGGCCTCCATCGAGGTGGTTTAGGAGATAGCCATCATTACATCCGTCCACACACACACACACACACACACACACACACACACACACACACACACACACACACACACACACACACACACACACAGACACACGTCTCACAACTCCCGCCAAAAAGAACGCAGCAGCATAGTGTGCACGTCAAGTGTCTATGACGCAGGTTTCGTTACGTCACTATGTGCGTGAAAGTATTATTGTGTGGAGAAACGTCACAGTCTTGTTTTGTATCACTGAAACTTGCTGCTGCGCGCAGCAAAATCTGCCCCGTCTCATAAAGTTGTTTCTCTATAGAGAAACAACTTAAAAACGCCCCTTCTTTTTATGTTGTTTCCATAGTAATGGAAACAACATAATAGGACGGGCTAAAATTTCCACGTTCATAGGCAAGCATCTGTGGTACAAACGCACGTCACTGCCGATCTCCCGCAGAGACGATTTTGCAAGTGTAACTCTGACAATGACGTAAGAAAACTTGCGTCATCGATGCTGACGCGTATGATGTTCCGAACGCACTTCTCCTCCTCAGTGAGTGCCGTCTGTGCGGATGTGTGTGCGTGTGTGTGTGCGTGTGTGAATTGTGTCCGGGCCCGTTTCTTCGAAGATACTTAACCGAATGGCTTCAAATTTGGGGTATCCAAATTTATCAAAATGTTACATTAGACGATTCAAGCGTGTGACGATTGCTTAAGTGATTTGGGAGTTATCGCCCTTTTGAGACAAGTTGGTTGTCTTTCGTGTACAGGCGTAATATTTATTTAAATCACTCAATTTTTTGGCAGTAGATAGCTTGAATACGGACTCTGAATTGACTCACTACTAGAAAATGGTCGCTCTTATAGTTTTCATGTAAACCGAGCCTGAGTTGACATTGCATGTGAACCCAGTTCAGATGCCTATTTCTCCGAAAATACTGAACCGATCGATTTCAAATTTGGGGTTTCTAAATGAATCAAGATTGTTGAATAGAAGGCCCGATCCAGGTACGATTGCACACATGATTTGCGAGTTATCGCCCTTTTAAAAAAAAGTGGCTTTCTGGCGTTTAAAGGCGTAATATTTACCTAAACCACTCCATTTTTGGGACATAGATAGCATGAATACGGACTCTCAACTGAGTGAATTTTGGAGGTTGTCGCTTTTGTACTTTTGGCGTAAACCGTACCTGATGAAAGTGCTGGTGAACACACTTTAGATCTCAAAATCGCTCCTACTATACATAGATAATGAGCCTGGGGTGCCATAAAAAATATACAAAAAAATTAGAAAAATTCACTGCAGCCGTTGTCGTCAGTTGACTCGAAAATTTGTACTCGAAGCACATTTCCTTTACACAAGCCACACGCCTCACAAACATCGCAGAAAAGGCACACGCGCACTGACGCAAAACTGTATCAGCGTCAGTTTGCCGACGTCATGTTTGATTGACGTGGGGGTGTGTCGTCACTTTTCGGAAGTTCTCTATTTGTAGACGGGGAAAGCGGGAGTTTCATTGATGTAGTGAGCTTTGTTTTTCCCACTGACTCTCACTCAATAGCATAGTAGAGTGAGAGAACACCACATAGGTCTCAATGGAGCACATGCACAAACGCGGCTCGCGCAAGTCTGCGTGCGTGCGTGCGTGCGTGCGTGCGTGCGTGCGTGCGCGCGCGCGTATGTCTGTGTGTGTCTGTGTGCGCGCGCGCGCAGCAGACATAACACATAGTGAAAAAACGTTCGCCGCGCAGACTTGTCTGTTAAACACATTGAGCCGGTATAAATTCGATCTTTACACTGCGCAGCAGCAACACTTCAATTTTCATGGGGCTGCTTTCATTGCAAGAATTGTATCCGAGTCAAAGTTATTACGTCAAATGTATTATGCGTCATCCCAATGAGGAAAACGTCATAGATTTCAAAGAAAACAACTTGACGTCTCTCTTCCAAAACCAAGATTGGTCTGACAAGCCCGGTCAGTTGTTTCCATTGAGAGAGAGAGAGAGAGAGAGAGAGAGAGAGAGAGAGAGTGTGTGTGTGTGTGTGTGTGTGTGTGTGTGTGTGTGTGTGTGTGTGTGTGTGTGTGTGTGTGTGTGTGTGTGTGTCCTCCCGTATACATGGCATTACAAAAGAACGACCGTGACGACAGCAGGTGATTAAATGGAAACAACATATTGGGCTGGTCAGTGGCCATCTTGTTTCAACCCCCGTGTTCAACTGTTCTCACCTTGACAAGGTTCGAATGCAGCACGGGAGCACGTCTGAAGCACAGGATCAAACGCCGACTGGGCAGGGCAGGGCAGCTCTCTGGACAGTCGTCCGCGGAAACACATGACGTACTTCCGGCAGCTGGAAGCCGCCAGGAGGCTGAAACCGAAGAAGCGCGTGCTCTTTGGACATCTACTGGTGGTGCACGTGCAGCTGCTGATCAGTGTGAGGAGGAGGAGTAGCGACCAGGCCACACCTGCAGGAGAAACATTTCGCACAGTTAAAGAGACTAATGTTTAAGCTTTAAAATCTTTAAGCTGTTTTCGTGGTATCTGTCATCACACCACTTACGGACACGTAATGCAGGCACGCAGCCAACAGAAGCGTGCTCGTGCAAAGTGTAAACGTATCGCATGTACCGCACGAAGAGCTGTACTGCTCATCAAGGTAGAGTATTTCGAGCGTACGGGCGCACTCATGTACGAAAACATAAGCTGGCTTAGCAAAGATAGAATTAGCCCCTTTAACCAGAGTGGGCAGGTAGTACTGAATAACAGCCTCCGCATATTCCTGAAACGTCGTAAAGACACACGCAGGTTTATCCCTTCATTGTTTCTATCTTCTTCTTTTTTTCCGACTGTCGTGGAGCAAATTGCACGCGAACATGTACATGACGCCGGTCTGACAATGAGAATGTGTGCGTGAATTTAGCCGAAGGAGAAGAGCAAACAGTCTAAATCCGACAAAATTAGGTTTTCGAGGGAGAATGACGCCTGGTAATTGAAGATACTTTGAAGTACTTGGACACTGATATTTGTGACGTCTGCAGCGTATTCTTATTCAGGTGTTGAGTATAGAGTGGGACAAAAGAACACATAGTTGAGAGGTAGAGCATGTTCTTCAGTGTCATTAAATAGTTTTCACATGTGCTGCTCGAAGCTGAAGAGCAGTTGAAGAGCTGCCAGGCACACCCAGTTCGTGCCTGGGAGAGTTAAAGTCTATGTTCGTAATGAGTTCGTAATGAAAAAAACGCTTACCAAGCTCTAAGGCTGTTTGCCAAAATGAGCAGATGTTCCTTTTGTCCATTGCGACCTATGTTCGTGACTTTGCCGCTACTAATAGTAGAGAAATATGACTTTCTTCAGTCTAACACTCCCAGACCTGTGCTACACATCGATCCGATCAAATCGCTAAAAATAGCCATCAACCAGCGCTGTCTAGTTGGTCTTCAGTCCGCAACCATATAACGTCGTCTGCTCAGTACGCGGTACGCTTCTACGAAAGTAGAACAACATATACGCAATGGTCTCAGATGCTGTAATTATTGTGATGGCTGATTCTGATGCACGGATTAGGCGCATTCGATGGAAAGTTTTTCACGGCGTCAAGTTGTTGTATGCCTGACCGGCACACGTACTGGGACTTTAAACTGTTACGATATACGAACTTGAAACGTATGCGGAAATGTGTTGTCAGTTGGGTGGTTTTTGCTTTGCATAAGAGTCTGCGATAAACTGCCTGCAAAAAAGAAATTTACACGACTACATTTTGAGTGGGGTCGGACTGTATCAGTTCTGGAACACTCCCGCACGTCACAAAAAGCCCTTCCAAATGTTAAATTTTGTTTATCCCCTGACCCTCAGCAGCTGGACCCCTGGGCCCCTGCGCTGCCTAAAATTGGGACATCGCCCAAGTAATCGTCTGCACTTTTTTCCAACTATCTTTCTTTTAAAAACCTTTCCCTAAGCGCCGTGAGCACTCAGTTAGGACAGAGCCGTGCGATATACCAAGTCTCAATAATAATAATAATGAACGGCACGACAACATCAGTCACGATACAATTTCAGTCCCGGAAGGGCAAAAACAAAAATGAATTGAACAGAAACAAAAATGAAACGATAATGATTAATTTTTCTTAATTAAAAATACACGTATTACCTTGAACGCTGAATGCGATTCGGGTACTCGGCTTCCTGGCCCCCATGATCAGTTCTCTCTGTGGCAGGAACTGTACTCGCGCTTTCTTCCCAGTCCGTCATGTACTTACATTCAATGGGTGTCCACCTGGATTGAATAGTAAGGCCTCATCAGTAAACTCCTTTCTTCGTCACCGAGCGCGTAGAGGTCGAGAGTGGATAAACATCCGAGAAGACAACGAGGTAGTGCTCAGGCAGCATGTCATACCAAGTGTTGATCGCTGTGTCCAGTCAGTGAGCGCACACACACATGCACAATCAAGTGTGCAAGTTTAAAAAAAAAATCAAACAGAAGTGCCTGCGGAATGGAAAACAAGTACGCTATGCATAAAGAAAAAAAAAAAAGGTGGCGCTGCACTCTGGCGACGCCTCCACTGACCCCCCCGGGCAGCCCCAATTTCCCTTGCTCCGGTATGGGACTGCAAGCTGCACACATACCAACTCCCAACCACTAAATTTGTGAGTGCTCATGGTGATCACCTCTTCTGATTCACTCTAGGACTGCCCGTTTCTTACTCGTACATTCCAGTTGCATACACTCGTCGGACCCCCCCCCCCCCCAAAAAAAAAAGAAGAAGATGTCCCCACCCATACATACTGACAAAAAAACAAGTACAGTCGCCGACGAACACACACCAATTCCCAACCACTAAATTTGTGAGTGCTTATGGTGATCACCTCTTCTGATTCACTCTAGGACTGCCCGTTTCTTACTCGTACATTCCAGTTGCATACACTCGTCGGACCCCCCCCCCCCCCAAAAAAAAAAAAAAAGAAGATGTCCCCACCCCCACCCCCACCCCCACCCCACCCCACCCCCCAACGCTCCCGTCTCATCCGCATCGTCTCATCTGTCGCGTATCCCCTTAGTCCTGTGTCTGGATGCAGACAATCAGGGTGGCCGAGGCTAGTGTTCGCTTCTGCCGCGCCGTAGCGAGGCGGAGGGCAAAACAAACTGAAGACCGTTGGAACAGGTGTCTGACACGACTGCTAATTGGTGGGGCCATCCTCCCCCACAGCGAGGGAACACGGAGCAACGCGCGGACTCTAAACACTTTCTTCAAGGTTAGCGGTAATCCCCAGCAGTTTGTGTTAGGGGGGGCTTGGTTACATTGATACTGAGTCCAGCAGATCCGACGGCGAAGAAACTGACTGACATCGCATTTTTCCATTGTGGACGCAGTGTTAAGTGTTCCCGTACACTGATGGCTGCCCGGGCCCCTCCCATGTCAATGGTTTGTTGGCTTTTTTTCCCCGTGGATAACTTGAGTGGCCGGGGAGAATGGGGCGTTCTTTTCCACTAAGTATGGGCGATACATGTGCAAAAACTACTTCACATGATGCAGCCACTGAGAGGGAATTGAAATAAAAACTAAACCAAACCAACGTCAAACACACCACGAACTGTCCATCAGCCGGGAATCGAACTCCACTGCGACCCGAGCACACTGACTCTGTGAGGTGGTATGTCGCCCTACCGGCTCGGATGTGTCGATTCGGTTCTTTTCCTTCCCGCGCCCAAGGCCCAAACTATTGTTGATTTTCGAAAATCAACAACCCATGGATGGAAGTTTTAGCACCACTACTGTTGGTCATGATAATGCTAAATGCACTGATTAGATCACTGTACGACGAACACACTATGTAAAGTAAGTATTAATGAATAATAATAATAATAATAATAATATAGGAGACTTATAGGGCGCTTACACACGTACACAACAAGCTCTAAGCGCCATACATACTGACAAAAAAACAAGTACAGTCGCCGACGAACACACAGCAAAGCAACCATACAAGAAATGTTACACACAAAGAAACAGCTGCAGAATACTCACAGAAAACATCTTACATAAACACACGCACACGGACACACCCAACATGTAGGCAATGTACTAAACTGCTGTGGGAAAACAAACAACAGATACCTTAATTATCGGTTTTAAATAAATGCGTTTTAAGACAGCGTTTTCTGTCATAAATGAAAACCTTAAACGTTTTCTAATATTATCAAGTTCGCCAGACAACAATTGAACTCATGCTCCCCACTGTCTGACATTATTTTTGACCAAACGACTGGAGAGGTCTTTTTTTATGGAAACACCCATCTGTGTACGGTCCGTGTTGTGGTCAAAGGCTACCACTTGCCGACATCCCCGGACGCTGAGTGCGTGAATAAAGAAAGACATCTGAAGATCCAACTCCGCCCACGGCTAACACCCTTTCTTTTGACGCGACAAAGGACGCGCAGAATAGTACCCGCCTCAGCTTCCACCCTTTCCCAAAGGTTTATATAAGTTGGTGTGGTCAAAGAACACAAATGCACGAAGCCTCAAGATGCCTATATAATCCCTATTAGCCTCAGGCATCATAGTCACCCCTAAAAAAATGCTTCAGTCTGGAAACAAAATATTACCATGCACAGACCATTCAAGAGCACGTACCTGACAGGAGTTTACAAAAAATTTGAACGTGTCCTTTCCGCTCAGGCCTCAATGGAGTAATACTAGTCTATTTTCTGTTTAGACCAGAGAGCCACTTCACACAAACGCAATCACTTCACCTTTGTCTCTCTTCTGCGCAAAACGTTCCAGCTTCACTGGCAGCTTGCCTCCTCTTGCTACCCCCTGGCTTGCACCTTGCCCTACCAAATAAAAAGATCACGAAAATCACTACAAACTAGAACACTGGCAAAACAAGGTACTTCAAACAGCCCACGCTCAATTTGTGTCTTTCCGCCTGCGTGTGTGCGTGCGTGCGTGCGTGCATGCGTGCGTGTGTGTGCGTGTGTGTGTGTGTTGTTGTTGTTGATGTTGTTGTTGTTTCCGTCTGCCATATTGTATGTCAAAGCAAACTGTTATTGTTTTTGTTTGTTTTGTGTGTGGGGGGGGGGAGGGGGGGGGGGGGGGGGGGGGGGGAGGGGGGTTCGGGCAGTGGCCCCTACTTAAAACGGAAATTGCCTAACACTGTACAGTATTGCGTATTCGTAGAGAAGAAAGAACGGAGTCATTTTCGGTTCTTTCAGTTTAATTTCATTCCATCCAAAACAGTAATTTTACCACACCGCGATACAGTCACCCATATAGGCTAAAACAAAAGTTCAAATGAGAAGACGTACACGTGAACATGTTCCATTGGATATGTCTGATCCGTGATACATACACAATGTGCAAGAATACAATTATTAAAATTAGAGTCACAACAACAAAAGAAATATGCAGCTGAATTCGTGTTTACCTGTATAGAGCTCATCTGATCTTGCGACTTTTTTGTACCGAAAAAATGCGACATAAGTATGGCCATACCGGTTGACAGATTTCGTGTTTTCTACAGGGTTTTTTTCAACCTCTGTCAGTCGACAGCGAGTGTGGACTGACAGACGCAGGCAGATAAACTTTTTCCCACGAACAAATGCAGTTCCCATCTCAAAACCAACAACGCATAAATGTCGTCTGAAACTTCAAATATGGCGGTTGCCTTATCCCCCTTGCAGGTGACTGACGTGATATTGGCAACCTTTTTCGCCCAATAAGCAACGAGCTGTCGTAAACCAATTCAATTTACAGGCTGAAAACTTTCAACTGACAGTGTAATGAATACAAAACAGGGTAGAGAAATCATGAATACACTTGACAATAAGTAAGGGAAGGGAACCAAGTCTCTTTGAAAGTCTACGCACTGTCAAACCGGCAGTAGTTAAAATTAAAAAGAAAAGGGGAGAAATTGAACAAGGACACAGCGACATGCACACACTTCACTGACTCACTGACAATGACTTTTTGGGGGGGAGAAAAGAAGGCACTCACAGGAACTGTCTTCTTTTAAAACTCCGTCTCGAAACACACAAAGAAACCACAAAAAAAATGCTAACGACAGACGAGAACAGTTATTTAAACAAGATCAAAATGTTTGGAACCCTACATCTTTGTACGACACACGATGAAGACATTTATATACACTTTTTTTGGACAGGAAGTGATCAGTCTAAAAAGCTAGAATCCCACCACTCGAAAAACAAACGTATGCTGAATTTGTGAAAAGAGAAAAGATTCTTCCAGTAGCACTCCTCCAAAACACGCCACATGACTGTAATGGTTCTCCCGCAGAGGGCAAGCTGGGTGGTGTTTGCATTTCATCCACGCCGTGAGCAAACCCCCCCCCCCCCACCTCCCCCCCCCCCTCCTTTTTTTTTTCCTCGCTTAGAAGTTCCGTTTTACGCTACAACTTTGATAATGTAACTCGCACTAAGCATGCAAGTAGATGTATAGAAATTCAAGCGAACACAAATCGACAGTCAGTGACAAGCGCTGACAAATACAATTACAGAGTGCATGTCTAAGGCCTCCTCTTTACTGTTCATTGTTTGCCTCAAGGAGACGAGTCTGTCACAAAAATCAAGATTCAGTGTCAGCGTTGATCCCACACCCGGTAGTGTCGTCACAGGCGACATCGTGTATTCACAGTTTGAAGGCGTTATCAAGGGTTGATGATAACGTTAATCATCGGATGATTGACTTCATGGCTTAGTGTCTGCCGGAGGAGCATGACGTCATCGGTCGTATGTCGATGGTGACGTCATCCCGCGTTGGTGACGTCATTATTTGTTGAGACGTCATTACTTGTTGATGACGTCACCAGTGGGTGACGTCGTCACTGAAAGCCTACTGTCTGCCAGAGGAGAATGACGACAAGGATGGCGACGAGCAGAAGGAAGACCCCGAGCACCACGCTGGCGACGGCGATGTCACGTGCGTTACGCCCCAAGGTCCGAGCCTCCGAGAAGTCTCCGTCATCCTTCGCGCACTTGGCCTGCACACGCGAAAAGGAGAAAAAAAAAATTGCTAATTCTTCGTTCGTTTGAAGTGATTAGAAACCATAGTGTATACATTTTGTATCATTATTCTATATGTATTGTTCACATTATCGCGCCGGTGTGATGTGTTGGGTTTTGTTGTTGTTGTTTTGTTTTTTGTTTGTTTGTTTTGTTTGTTGTTGTCAAGTTGTTTGTTTGTTGTTGTTTTTTTTGTTTTTTTTTTTTTTTGTTTTTTTTTTGGGGGGGGGTCCACAGGCCCGTTGAGAGAGAGAGAGAGAGAGAGAGCATAACTGAATCAATGAAACTATATTTTACAACGGTTGAGGCAATTTATATTAAACAGTCATTTTTCGTACCTGCCGCTGCTGAAAACTACCACTACCTAACCAACCAAGAGGGAGTGTGTGTTTGTGTGTGTGTGTGGGGGGGGGGGGGGGGGGGGGGGGGGGGGGGGGGGGGGGGGGGGGGGGGGGGGGGGGGGGGGGGGGGGGGGGGGGGGGGGGGGGGGGGGGGGGGGGGGGGGGGGGGGGGGGGGGGGGGGGGGGGGGGGGGGGGGGGGGGGGGGGGGGGGGGGGGGGGGGGGGGGGGGGGGGGGGGGGGGGGGGGTGGGGGGGGGGGGGGGGGGGGGGGGGGATAGAGAGAGAACGTACCCTGCAGGAGTAGCAGAGGGCGGCCATACCAACAGGACAGAAACAGAGGAAAGCCGAGATACAGGACAAGGTGCGGTAACTGCTTGGTCTCTCCTGAATAAACGACGAACTGCTGTAGTCCTGCACACAGAACATGATGATGACGTTAGTGCAGTGAGTGCGAGACTGACGACTAAGTAAGTTAATATATCAATCAAGCAATCAACCAAAACTCAATTGCTACCAAGTACATTTGGGGTTGTTCACCAGTGGCTTCAAGAAAATAAAATCATAATTAAATTATGTCTTCATGGATTTAATTTTGGCTTAGTGGAAGTGTTGCACTTTGATTATTACAGACTACAGATAACTTTACAGATACCTTCCATTTCAGTGTCTTCGGCTTCATGGACAAGTAAACAAATAAACACGTGATATCACGCAAGGAGTGTTGCCCGGCCTGTAAAATCTCTCACTGGTCATAAAAGCGTCCAGTTTAGGATCTTGCCAAGGAGTGTGGGCGTATAAAATCCTAAACTCGTATTTGCTGCAGTAAAAGCCGTCAGTTAAGGAACCGTTAGTCTCGCCTGATGTACGCATACGCAAAACCTGAAAAGAGTCAAAAACGTGGGATACTCTGCGCGGTACGAAGTGTGTTAAACACTCAGCAATAGCTATATCATTTCACCCACCAGCAATTAGGTAAGCCAACAGAAACTTGCACAAGCATGAGCGGTATTTCTTTTCTTTTTTTTTAACTACTTAATTGTCCCTTTCGGGAAATTCGGGCTGCTTCTCCTGGGGAAAGAGCGTCGCCGCCGTGCAGCGCCACCCAATACATATCCTATTTTTCAATTTTGCTGAGGAAGAAAGCCGGTTAACCCAGAGAAAACCCCGATGAGCAGCCCGGTAGCTAGGACGGAAAGGCTGGTTTCACATATCACAAGCGCGACCTGGGCTCGAACCCGCGCTTCATACCCGTGACTGCTGTGACGGCCTTTCAGTAGCTCAGCGGCTGGGTCCGATACGCTACCCGGCTATTAGACCATCGCTCATATGAGAAATTTAAAAAAAAAAAAAAAAATCACGTACCATACTGTTGGAACTGGAGACGGTACTGAGAGGAATGCCGTTTGCCCCGTGTCCGGGACCCTGGTAAATTCTGTACGACGACAGGTAGGCTTCGTCTGTGTTGTAGTGCGGGATGTCAGCCGCTGCGCCACCGAGAAAGCAAAAGACACATCAGAGTTGTGTCCACTTGATTTCGCGTCTGTGTGTGTGTGTGTGTGTGTGTGTGTGTGTGTGTGTGTGTGTGTGTGTGTGTGTGTGTTTTAGAGAGAGAGAGAGAGAGAGAGACTAAATGAAATGAAACTTAATTTTAAACGGTAAAAGACACTGGGGCCATAAACTGAACTGACTCGGAAAACGTAAGTTTTAGATCTTGCCCGCATTGCGAGACAGAGAGCCTCCGAGATAGAGCCGCCGGAGAGAGAGAGAGAGAGAGAGAGTACTCACCAATCGGCTCATTCTTGTTGCTCATTGGCTTGGATTGACCTCAGTGAGGTGTCAGCGGGCCAGAAGTGAATTATGACGTACTCATTTATGGGTGTGTTCTGCAGCCTTACTCTCTGGTCACTGGTCAAAATACACCCACATGCCACGCCTCTTCTGCCACGTAAACTGAAGAAGGAGAAAAGAAAAAGAATCAGTCGATGCCCCCAGAAATGTGGCGGTGTAGAAACGGGCATTTATTTTTGTTTGTTTCAGTGTACAGGAGATCTGTAACTCTTCATCTTCATCTCAGTTCAAGCGGCCGGGTCTGAAAAAAAGCGGTAGTTGCTTCCCTTTAATAGAATTCGAGGCGAACGAACAGACAAAGCGATTTTTATAAAAGTATAGTCCCGACATAAATAAGAACAAAATAACAAAATACGTGAGGGCGATATACTCCCCCCCCCCCCCAAAAAAAAAAAAAAAAAAAATTGCAACATTTAAAAAAGTGAATGTGCCACGACAATATAGCCGTCGGATTGACTGACTGATGGATTGATTGGTTAATTGACTGATTGGCTGACTGAGTTTTTTGGGTTTTTTTTTTTTTTTTTTTTGGCATCGAGAAGTACTTGCTTCTATATATTTAAGCGGCCAGGGTAACTTATCACTCGAGGTCAAAATGCAGAGTTCGGAAATACTTTATTTTAAGTCAGTCGTCTTTTCGGGCCTCTGCCGGTCCAATCAAGTCTTGGCTTGTATCACTGAGTCGACAGAGTGTTCATTTCTGGCCTCAGCGGCACTGATAAGTGCTGGTCGGTTTACTCATGGTCTCGAGTTTCACTTTTTCTTTTCGACCAGGGGTAGGTAACGTTGCTTCTCCGCCTCCAACCTTGGAACCTTCCAATGGCATATTCTGTTCCCCAGTGGGGGAGCCGGAGCGGGGATCGCCGATGGTACAGCGTTGGATCTTCAATGCTCCGGTCGTGAGTTCGAATCCCAGCTGGGGCCAAATCGGTATTTGTGCTGGCCCTTTTCTCGTTGCTCCGTCTTTGATACGATCACCCATACGTCGTGGAAAAGGACGTTAAACTCCCAAACACCCACCCACCCTCTATTACCTAGTCAGTGTAGGAGGGAGAGAACTCTGTGACCGTGTACCCACTTGCCATAGGGCAATGAGGGCAGGCATAGTAAAGCGGTTAAATCCCTTGATGAGTAATGTTCTATCCATCATGCTCGAGACATGGAGGCAGCGCCGATCAGTTTTCATGGTCAGAGCACGACACGTTAATTACGACACTTCATAGACACCGCTAATCCAGACTGACTTGCAGTGTTTGGTCGCAAATCTATCAGAATCAGTCTATCGGTCAAAGAAAAGGGTTACATGTACTTCCGAAACCGTGACTGAAAGAAAGGCAGAATCACTGCAGCCGGTAAACTTGAAGAAAGAGAGAACGAAGGAAAGAAAGAAAGAAATACAGAAAGATGGAAAGATAGCGAAAGATGATGATGGCCGGCAACAAAAACAACAACAAAAATCTATTATTTAAAAAATAATCGCTGAAGTTTGGGTACACGGGGGGATACCGGTCGGGGGGAGGGGGGGGGGGAGGGGCGGGGGGCTGTATAGAAGACTTGTCGGTATCTTACAAGAGTGTGTGGTTTAACCACTGAATACCATATGTGTAGTTTAGCAGATAATATAATACATACTTTGTTGAAGCATTGCTACAGCCATTAGAAATTATATAAGCAACAGACTTCCAAGACTATCAAGCTGATTCAGAGCATTATACATGTGTCAGTTCAGCAACTGACGTCACCAAAGCTTTGCTTCATTATAATCGACTCAAAGGTAAACTAAATGAGGACAGGAGAAACTTACAAAAGTCGTCAACGGAAGATGGCCACTAGTAAATTTATCATTGTTTAAACTTACTCAGCATGGCAGTTTGCCGGGCTTTGATTTAAATTGTATACCATGGGCCTGCAACTGTGCCTCAACGATAAAGGGTTTGGGGCAGTTTAACGTCCCTTTCCACCACGTATGGGTGACATCAAAGACTGGGCAGCGCGAAAAAGACCAGCATAAATTACTGATTCGGCCCCAACCGGAATACGAACCGACTCACGACACGGGCATTGAAAGTCAGTCCCACGCTCTATCATTCGGCTATCCCGGCTCCCAGAAATGTTCAGGAAAAGATGTTTCTCCAAACACAATTAAACTCAATTCCTACATGTACCTTGTAAGTTTGGGGTCAGTTGTGCACCCGTGGCCCCGGCCTCACTAAACTGAACATCATTATTAACTGAATTTAGTCTGCATGGATTTAAATTTGGCTTAGTGGGAGTGTTGCACTCTGATTATACTCGTGTTTGCTGCAATGAGAGCGGGCCGCAAGGAACCGTTTATCTTGCCTGATTTTCGCATACAGGGCCAAAGCCGAAAAAGAGTCACAACTAACGTGGAAAACTCGTGCGCGGCACGAAATGTGCAGTATAAGGAGTACGCAGTTGATAGTTTCCAAATCAGTTTTAAAAACTGACTTGAACGTGAAACTGCCGGATCACAAGACCAAAGAGTATAGACATTTCAGTACATTTTAGTACATGCGCTAAAAGATTCAGGCTGCTAATTGCTTACCACTGGGCAAACCTGTCGTCGAAATGTCTTTCAATCCAAAATGAAATCCCCACACAGATAGCGGGAAATAACTTTTGCACAAAATATTCTTCGAGGTTCCAGAGGAGGAAGTCAAAAACAAACTTTCACGGTCCGGTGAAGGTGTATATGAACTGAAGCTGCACACTTACTGACATGAACTTGACTGCACGATGAGCGTATCATGTAGGCGAGGTGTGATCCCGCGGGGTGCATAACCAAGGGTTTGAAAGCCCCAGGTTGAGGAAGGTGGGTGGGCTTTGTTCACCGTGAGGGCTCTGGAAACGGCCTGTGTACATTTTTGGCTTTGTCGGGGTTCGAACCTTACATTTCCGAATTAATCTTTGCTCCACAACCATCGGACCCATCCGGCTTGCCTGTAAAAGAGAGTGGGTGGGTGTTTGAGCGTTTTCCGTCCTTTTCAACCATATTTGAGTGATATCAAAGACGGGGTAATTAGAAAAAGGCCAGCACAATTATTTAGCCCTAGCCGGGATTCAAACTCACGACCCGAGTGTAGAAAGTCCAAAGCTCTACCGCTCAACCGTCCCGGATCCCCCTGTGTAAGACATACATATGACTAGCGGGTGGGTGGGTGGGTGTTTAGGGGTTTAACGTCCTTTTCCACCACATAGGGTGATATCAAAGACGGGGCAACGATGAAAAAGCCAGCACAAGACCCGAGCATTAGAAGTCCAACGCTTTACCATTCGACCACCCCGGCTCCCCCCGTATGACTAGCAATTTCAAAAGAATAATAATAATACAGTGCACGTGCATAACCATTTTTCACAATCATTGACGATTGCAGATCAATCCATACAACCTACATACCTGACAAACTTTTGTCCCCAATATCTTCTACCATAATCGGTAAAGGCCGTTCTTAACCGGGCAGACTTTTGGTTCGCGAACTAGGTTCGGAGAGTACGGCGAACTAGGTTCGCGCAAGTTGTTTCTTAACCGACCAAATACTTGTGCGCAAACCCTGGTTCGAAAGGATCGGCGAACTAGGTTCGAGGACTGCATAGCGTGTTGTGGGAACCCTCGCGATCCTTTTGCGATCCTGCGCTCTGATTGGCTGCTCGGGGAGAGCTGTTGTGCGCATGTACAAAGTTGAGGAAAATGGCGGACGGCCGGCATGGCGGCTATCGACTTACTTCACATTTCCCTCTTTTGCGCTCTTTTCTCCTCTTCCTCGGCTTCCAAGAGTTCACTCACGATAACTACCGCAAATGCCTGGTCGTCTCGATCTACGAGGGCGGCCATTTTGGTTGTTTACGATTGTCTCAACTTCCGAGTCCGCGCTTGTTCGGGCGATGACGTATGCATATCAACGGTCGGTTAAGAAAGAGAACTAGTTCGGCCGAACCTCTGGAACTAGGTATGTGTGCGCGCTTGCCCTGTTCGTATACAATACACAGTTCGCCAAACAAGTTCGTCAGACTGGTGGTTCGCCCGGTTAAGAACGGCCTTAAGAGACGATGTCGTAGGAGTTATGTACTCTTATCCATGTACCCCTTGAGGTGAGTAAGTGGCGAATCAGAATCAGGAAGAGGTGAGGCCGAGTGATCGCAGATTGAGAGGCGGTTGATGAATTGACTGTCGCCTCGGCCAACGCCGTCGCTGCTCTGCCCTCAGGTCAGCGGGGCGTGACGGGAGCCGGTGACGCGTGACGAGTACCGAAAACGTGTCATAAAAAAAAACCATAAATCACAAACACAGGAAGACCAACGGTGAATCAAGGGATGTTTGGTCTTCCCACAGTAAAACCACCCACACAGCGAAACAAACGGGAAATATTAGGGGTTAGGAGTTAGCACTTATTGAGGGGAAAAAAAAAATCCGGCGAGAGAGTGTGATCACATATGCACAGCTGCTGCGAGCATACTGGTGTTTGTGTGTGAGAGAGAGAGAGAGAGAGAGAGAGAGAGTGACTCATTTGCACACAGGGCACCTCTTGAGGTAAGCATGGAAATCATCCAGTATTGTTCAAACCAACCCACCAGACTCCCCAGATATCCATAGTGTACCACGGGCCTTTGTTCACCATTCAAAGGCTTTATCAACATCGCTTAACAGGAGGTATGCTAGTCTTCAAAATGATTTAAGATAAATGATTTAATTTTTGTTCTACACAGGTGAGCACACACACACAAATTCACACACAAAAATACTTTTAAATGTCAAAACATTTTATTTGACTTTTAACCTGAAACTGTAAGTTTACAACCTGGTCATATTTCAGCTTTGCAGTTTGATATCTACATAAGCTCACAAGCTGAAACGAAGGCATGTTTGTTGAAAACCTGAGCGCTACAGAATGATAGAAAAACAAAACAAAAAGGGACAAGCACAAATCATTCACTCAATGATGTAAAGTCACATGTGCATACACATATTGGAATCCTTTACTTGTCACGAACAGCTGGCCAGTTCAATCAAAATTTGGAGAAGAAAAAAAATGTGCACAGGAATATGTACATGTGTTCATATACAACGAAAGCTCGACTCCTATGACTGTTTTAAGGGGTATGGTAAGAAATTATTTTCACAGAGAAAGATGTATTCCTCACTGGTATGATGTAAGAAAGCAGTAACATTTACATAACAACCGATAAAACAGCTTCCAAAAGTGTACAAAATACACATCTGTATGCTTTGTTAAAATCGACTGAGTACCGGCCCCCGTAGTGTAGTGGTTAGCACTTCGGACCATGGACCGGGAGACCCGGGTTCGAGTCCCAGCCGAGACAAGCGGGATTTTTCCTACCTAGGTCGGCTCCTACTCAGAGCGGGTGTGTTATGGGCCCAACGGGGAGGCTGTTGCCACACAGCTGAGCTTCACCCACTTCACAGGTGCGACTTTGGGGGTGCTTCCCTTGGTATGACACGTCTTATGATGTGGATGATTACACGGCCGGCACCGCAGGTGCCGTAGTTCCCGGGCCTGGTGAACGCCGGGATAATTATGACAGGAAGCGTGGAATGCGGCCCTGTCCCGCAGTCCCAAACCACATGGACCTCCATAGCATCATCTTACCATCATCCTCATCTCCATCATCATGCATAATAAAAATTGCCCCAGCCTTCGAGCCCTCCGTGGATTCCACCCATGACCTGGGAGGAACACCACTGGAGCTGGCAAAAAGAGTTGGGGCAGCAAAAAAAAAAAAAAAAAAATCGACTGAGTATAAATATGTTAAAAAAAACAACCCAACAACTTTTCTCAACTAGCTCTTCTGCAATTAAAAAAAAACAAACCCAAAAACCGTTAACAAAGTCAAACCCAAACCAGTCTGTGCCTAACTGCTAAACTATGTTTCTCTGCTTGCAAAACTTTACAAGATGGACATAGCCCCCCCCCCCCCCCCCCCAAAAAAAAAATCAAAAAAATCTGTCTTACTTTTTAACATTCAAAATACGAATGAAGCCAGTGTACGATGACACGCATTAATTTTAACCATACCTTATGAACTACTCTTAGCAGAGACAAACAAAAATGATGGAAACAAAGACAGTCACAAAAACCGGAGTTAAGTTGTACAAGTCTGTGCACAGTTCTATCCACTAACCAAGTCTTGCAGTCACACAATCTGGCGTCTTCTGCCAGAGCTCCATACAGTCATAGGAAACCTACACCAAAGTCTTCCATTCTCACACCACTCACTGCACAAAGCTGACACAAAATGTTTGAGAAGGTTTGAATCTTCTTTCTGGACAGCGCTGAATGATAGCGTACAAAGCTCTCAGCTTGAGGGGTGGACCTTGCAGAGATACTTAATGGGCAGCATTCTGATGTGCCCGTCTTCTGTCTTGAAAACACCCTCGTTTCCGTCGATACTGATCAGGGAGCCAGTGGTCTCTCTCTCGTCGCCCAGGATCACTTTGCACTGCAGACAGAATACAAGTTCAGTGAGGCATTTAACTAGTGTCTGATCATCAAACAGTTGTGAATCGGGCCTACCCCAGCCAAACCTTTCCCTTTGATCTGCTTTTAGCTTGGAATTTGGGCCGTTCACCATGGGAAAACATGCTGTCACAGCATCATGCCACCCAGTACTGTTTTTGGCCATGTGAAACACTGTATTATTTGGGCGGCCGGCATGGTCTTGTCGGTTGGGCGGCTGCTCTCACATTTTGTGTGAGGCGGTGAAGTTTGACTCCTATCCTAGGTGGAAGTAAAGAAAAATTTTTAAAAAATTGCTTACTCCAAAATGTTACCCGTTTCCTCTTGCTGTGTGGACCAACTTGGTTAGCTTGTCCATCACAGTTGAGGATACATCAGATGTGGCTGACTTGGCAGTCTAACTGTATCGATTAGTGTTCAGCTGGACTGACCAATTGTGGTATCTGGGCCGTCTCCAAACACACCTTGTGGCGTGGAATGTTCATCCCAACCAACCAACTGCATGTAGTTATATTGCCATGCCACCTGCGTCCCCCTCTACCGTTAAGACAGACATACGGGTTTGATACTGACCTTGTTGTGCTTCTCTGGAGGGACGGGCTCCAGGTGCTCGCAGGCGATGTTGACCACTTTGTCCTCATCCAGAATGTACACGGAACACATGCCTCCCTGTAAACACACATCAAGACAACTAACATCAGTAATGGACGTTTCCGAAACGGACGTTAACCTGACCTGCTGTCTGAAGGGAAAAAACTCTCTTAATCTAAACATCTTTCCTTAAGAGTCCGACGCAAGTGGTGGGAAAAAAGAAGAGACCCCCCCCCCCCCCCCCACCCACACAATAACCTCCAACACACACACACACACACACACACACACAGAGGCACTGACCGAAATGCTACGGATGACGCCGGTCTGGTAGATGAGCTCTGTGTTGTCGTGTGTGGCTTTGATCTTCACCATAATGTCCGTTGTGTGCCAGTCGGACAGGTTGTGGTCCATTGCTGTACACAGTGATGTCAGGCAATCAGTACATGTAGGTTAAAGTATGCAGTTAAACTTGTCATTACATCACCAACTCAAAAGAAAAAACAACTGCTCACGGTGGCTTAAAAAACCAAAGGTGCAAAAAACAAAAACAAAACCAACAAGCAAACCAACTATGCGTTCAAGCGAAGATTACATAAATTGTTTCCAGCAGTGGTGCACCAATATAATCAATCATACCCTAAATTCTAAATGGGATAGACAAAATCTAACTACAGACTTTGACAAGCAGTTCATCCTGTCAGCTGAATTTTCCACAAAAACCACAATGGTCACGCACAGTATACAAAATACATCCAATTTATGAATTTCGAAAAGAAAATGACCGGTGACAAAACATTTCAGAAATTAATCTTTCCTCCAGACCAGTACCCACATAAAAGTCCGCACTACATATCCCATTTTTCAACTTCAGGCATTGGCAAAGTGACACAAGCACCTATCACAATAAAATGACCAGTGGTGCTCACCTGTGCCAGGTGTCTGTGGGGTGAAAGGGGCACCAGGGGTCATCGGACTGAATCCCATCCCCACAGGTGACGGCGTCCCGGCGTATCCCCCAGGGCTGGGACTTGGCTGGTACCCGGCAGGGCTGGGTGTGCCCACGTAACCAGGACTCTGAGCTGGAAACAGACAAAAGATTTAATCATTTATTCTGAAGACTGAAGTGACACAGGGAACACTTTCTGAAGAGATCCAACAGCCCCTAAAAATAACCCTGGACTCACTGACTCTAACTGGCACCTATGATGCTAGCAGACACTATTTTAAATGGTAGCAATTATCACTCACAATCAAGGCACAGTCATGTTATAGGCTGGCATTTCTGTCACATGCACATTTTCTTGTCCAGAAACAACCAGAGTATTATTTTTTTCAAGAACCCCCCCCCCCCCCCCCCATCCCACACACAACCACCCTGCACGTTGTCTATAAACCTTCCAGGCTTCGTATCTTGTTTCAGGTTTTTTCGTTTCGCTTGCCGGTCAGCCCAATTGACGTTAACCCTCCCCAGCATGGGACCAGCCCATTACTAAACTCCATGCTGTGCATGCCCTAAACGATACCATCACCTGCTGTTATTCTATCTCCTGCCTTTCCATGAACAATATCACTAGTGCATCCAATCAACTCACCTGTGTACGGCGCTGGGGACGGAGTGGTGTGGTGATATGGGGAGTATGTGCTACCCGGCGTCTGTGGGGTGTACGGCCCAACAGGGCTGGGGGCATCAGCCTGGTACCCTGGGGTGGCAGGGTTAGGAGTGGTGGCATAGTCGGCCGGTGACGCTGAATCATCGTACGGGTAGTCAAAGTCATTGGCACTGGAATCAAATGTAACAGAGACAGGTCTTAAAATACTAACCATCCATACATCATGAAAAAGACTGTACAGTCAAAAAGAAGATAACAGAATAAAAACCACAAACACAATTTTTTTATTTTTTTTAAAAAGGTGTTCTGACTGACTACAACAAGAACGAGCAACTTCACAACACTGTTACTTGAACTTACCGGGAAGGTGTGTTGGCGCTGGACGGATCCCAGGCACTACCGCCTCCGCTGGGAGTTCGACTGCCCGGCTCGTGCGACGGAGTCTGACCTCCATAGTGTGGGGTGCGACTTCCGTCATGCAGAGGAGTCTGTGAACCGTACATGGGCGTGCGTGATCCATACATGGGAGTCTGGCCACCATACACGGGCGTGCGTCCTCCGTATGTGGAAGTGGCTCCAGATGCCGCCCTTGGTCCGCTGTGAAAAATACAGGTATCTTGTTAGATTACTGTCAAAGACAAGTGGTCAGTTACAGTAAAACTGGTAAGAAAATATACCACAGTCATGGTTTTACAAGTTTGTATTTCAACATACCAGCCATCATGGTTTTACAAACTGTTATTTTCTGATAAGCTATAGGACATCTATGAGTGTAATAACAGGCAGGAACTAAAAAGAAGTCTGAAAGCTGTATTTTCATGTGTAATTGTCCAGTTTAAAAATGCCCCAACCCCCTCCCCCAACCTATTAATAATAATAAACCTTTTGGCTAAAATGTCTCACACTTGTAAGCGAGCAGCCAAGGCATCAAATCTCATGAGACAATACACAACCGTTGCACATCAATTCACACAAACATGAAGAAAACACTATCCTTCACAACAGATCTTCAACAACAATAAAACATACGTAAGCGTGGAGAGGCGTGTCTTGTCCACTGAGATAGTTTTGCAGGAGGAGTGAAGCTCCACCCTGGCTGTGTCTTCCGTGGCATCCTTGACAATACCAATGTAACCTGAGATAAAACAAAACAAAACAATAATTAATGAATAATAAACAAAAGCAAGCTCACAGTCACATGACAGTCAATAACCTTACACGTTTCCTGTTCACAGGCATGCCTACCCAGCAATTAACATTTCCGGGACACAAAAATGCAGCATCGCACCAAGAATATAAGTACATCAACCAAGCCTCAAACACAAATTTAATCAACCTCTTGGTTCACCTGTATAAAATTACACTGTACAAATGTATCCAAAATAGGTTGTTCAGATGCCTAAATGAGATTGAAAGGAGACCGATTTTGGCGAGCAAAATCATTCGCACATAATGGCAGCTATCTTGTTGAAAAGACCTGCTCTGAAATATGTCCCGTTTGCGCTTCGCCGTGCAGTTATGCCACCAAACTCATCACGTCCAAGACAGATAAGGTCAAGTACTTCAATGGAGATTCAAACGTGTGGTTGTTTTTTTCCTGAGACGCATGGCACATATCTGTATTTCCGGGATGGACTGTTCATTTTATCCGTTTTCCGGGACAAATATGGCTACTACGTAACAGTAGGCACGTCTGGTTAACATACTATCCAACAAGTCTGAAAGTCCAACAGGAAGATTACAGCCATACATCTAGCTGATGAGAAACTACACTCACCCTTGAAAGGGCCCTGCCTAATGCGGACGGTCTGACCAATCAGCTCGCGGTCCCTGCGCGTCATCCCACGGCCGCGGCCACCTCCTGCTGCAGCCCCTCCACTGCTGGGATGTGCAGGACTGGACAGACGAGGTGACATAGGGGCCATGCCACCCATCGGAGCACCAATGGCACTTGGCTGCAGAGAAAATCATCAAAATGATTATTGTTAAGTCCTTTCTTTTTTTTTTGGGGGGGGGGGGGGGGGATAACTTTTTTCTAAATAATTGGAACATACGAGTACAGAAAAGTGTGAATCTGAAAATATGTCGGTATCAACAAAAGGAAATTTTTTAGAGCAAATTTTGAACTCCCAGAAGTATCACAGGTGTGTGAGTGTGCGCGTGCGCGTGTGTGTGTACGTGCCCGTTACAGTAAATCAAGAGGACAAAAACAAAGGGACTTACAAAGTAAACTGACTACATCTCACATTCACATGTACCCCAAGTATAACTGACATTTAACCTACCACAAGTGCCAGCCTCAATGAGATAAAATAAACCAACGCGATAGTTTTAATGCAGCCTTCATCAAAGCCAAAATGCCTAACGAAACAATTCTCTCATCCAAGAAATTCTCCTTACCCTGGAGCTGCCTGCCAATACGAGATGGCGTGTGCGACACACAAAATAACCTCCGTTCTCTGTCATCATGCGAGACATCAGGAACGCAAAGCTGCGGTACAAGTGCTTGATTTCACCGTGACGACCCTGCAAAGCAGAAACACAAGAATTCATAAGAATACAGCCACAAGTGCATCAATGACTTACAAGGACGAGACAAGCACCTCTGACATTATCACACAGTAAACGCATTTCCCTTGTAAAATAAATACGAGTTGGTCAGGTACTCAATTATAAAAATTAGCCTGTAAAAATTTTCAAACAACTCACAGAGTGTGGTCCGTCAATGACCTTGACCATGTCCTTGACCTGGATGTTGTTGTTTTCACTGTCCAGGGCGACAGCGTGCCGTGTGTCCTTTTTCCTGGTTACACCCTGTGGCTTCACAGACACCACCTGAAACCAGAAGCCGACGTTACCTCACTTTGTCAGACTGTTGCGCCTAATGTTGTCAATGGTTGCCATGACATGGTGACCACAGAGATTCATGTTGCAAAGCAGAGAGTGTGAGTGAGCATGTGTGCGTGTGTGATAAAAAGGTAAGGCTTACCCTGTTGTGCATGTTGAGCACTTGGAAATTCTCCTTTTCCAAACGCACGATACAACCAACGGTCTGTGGGCTGGAAAGAAAAACCAAGAAATAGTTTGAATTTGGAAGGATGTTGCACTACACCACAAACGCAATACACAATGATGTACGCTCACACCATGGCGGCACAACTTGCATTTTCTTTAAGGCTGAGCCTAGACTGTGAAATAAAAAAATACCACCAGCTGATACCAGCGTTAACATGTGTAACACAGGGCTTAAAATGGTCTATGATCCAAAATGAGAAAAAGTGACGAGTGGCAAAGCCACGAGCACACGTCTGCTAGGCTAAGGGTGTCGAGGGGGGGGGGGGGGGGGAAGCTCCCCCAGAATGTTTGTAAAAATTAGACTAACATCTGTGTAATTTGGTGCATTTTGGCATGATTTTAAGTGCTTCAAAGAAGGAAACACTGCTTTTGGAGGATTTTTTGAAAAATTCGATTAAAATTTGTGCAAGTTGGTGCATTTGGCATTATTTAGGTGCTTCAGAGGAGGAAACACACTTTTGTGGGGGGAGAGGGGAGGAACATTTGTAGCCAAAGCTTGAAATCCGTCAAATGGTGAAAGATTTCTAGCCCTGATAACAGTTGATTGCTGGACTTTTCAGAGTCTCAGTCTGAGCTTTCTGTGTCATGCACACTAATCGGTTTGTTAGACAATGGCAGTAGCTGCAGGATTTACATTTCAAGCTGAGGCAAATGTTGAGCTCCGCATGCTAAGACTTACTCTAACTGCACAAGGTCACCAAACTGGAACTGGCCAAGGGAGTCCACTCCAGTGGCCATATCCGTGCACAGCTGGATGTCCTTCGGCAGCACTTTCAGCTGAAAACAGTCACGGCAAGAAAAACTTAAAAATGAGTATATATGATGTAACCAAGCTGGACGTTTTCAACCCTAGGTGGTGAACAGACCAGAATGTCAAGAAAACAACAACAAAAATCCAGACCTGGCATCATTTTCTCTTGGGTAAAACAAGTAAAACAAATATATCTTTAATAACTCCTGCACAATCTGTCTGGCTAATGAAAACGGCCAAAGTATTGTTGTTGTTAGGATGGGTCGTTGGAGTCAGACTACTCATGGGCAGAAATGCAATTGATGCTTAGCTTTGAAATGGAAACTGTACTGCATTATTTACAAATAGAATGGAATGCTTTATCCTGTCAAGTACAGTAGAAACTTGATTGAGCGACATCTTGAACGAGCGACCGTTTTTCGTTCACGACCGTTTTCGCCCGGCACGGACGGTTTTTCTTCTTTATTGCATCTCCAACGACCGACCAACTGCAGTACGCGACTTAAGACCGCTGTTCTGCTTGCAAAACGACCCCGCGTCTCTGTTGTGGGCGGCCACAACTGGCTTAGTTGGCGCTTCACACTTCGCCGGCAGCCGATTTACCTTCCACCGCCCAGGGCACTTGGGCTGACACTACCCGCGACCCGCCGCTTGAACCCACCCCCTACTGTGCACGCGTGACCTCGGACAAAGACAGGGCAATTAGCGCGTCGCCCCCTAAACACAACTGCAGTTATGCGGGTTGTGATCACCTCATCCGCCAGTTCCGACACCCTTAACACCTGTCAACTCACTGACCATTATTTCCACAAGACGCCCTATCACGGGCATGTCAGTGTGTGTGTGTGTGTGTGTGAAGGTGTTTCTTTGTGTGCCAGTGCGTGTGAGCGAATTAAGGCGGATAGTTGATAGGTATGGTGTGGTTCCTAATCCTCCTTGTTTTTATGTTGTTTTGACAAGAAAGAAAACGGAAACTGCCGCTAGGAATTCAGTCGGACTGAACTCAGCGATTTGACACGCAAATCTGCAACGCCGGGATGTCAGTCAGTGTATGTCGTTTGTACACGTGTGGGTGAGAGCGCGCGCGCGTGTGTGTGTGTGTGTGTGTGTGTGTGTGTGTGTGTGTGTGTGTGTGTGTGTGTGTGTGTGTGTCACTGCCACCGTGACGGTGAGAGAGAGAGATGGAGAGAGAGAGGCTGTGATGCCGCTGGGAATTCAACCGGACTAAACTCGGTGATTTGACACTTAGCAAACTGGCAGCGCCGGGATATCAGTGCACATCGTTAGGACACGTGTGGGTGCGAGCGCGCGCGCGTGTGTGTGTGTGTCACTGCCACCGTGACGGTGAAAGAGAGAGAGAAAGAGATGGAGAGACAAAGGCTGTGATGCCGCTGGGAATTCAACCGGACTAAACTCAGCGATTTGACACTAAACAAACACAAGTTCACGACACCGCATGAAACGGAAGTGGTTAAAAACATGGTGGCACATGCGACTCTGTTTACGTTTTCCGTCGCTGAAATTTAGGTAAAGCCGCACAATCTTGATTATTGGAAGACTCCACAGAAACACCAAACTCTGCTTCTGAGTCAAATCCACGCATGCACACTGTACTTATTATGCAATGATCCCTACGGTTGATATGCGCGCCTCCCGGTCGGGCAGGGCCAGGTCCGGACGCCATTGTGACTGACTGCAGTTTGGGCGACCAGTTGTTGTTCACGACCGTTTTTGCTCGGTCCCGTGAAAGGTCGCTCAAAAAAGTTTCTACTGTATCTGCTTTCCAGCAGTACATACCTCGTGCATGGTGAGGTCAGAAAACAGTACAACCATGTTGTCCTCCACCCGTACGATGAGTCCAGTGTCGCCCTCATATCGGCCACGGATCACTTTGACGTGGTCGCCCATTTTGAAAAATTTCCGCAGCTCATGGGCTGGGAACTCAAGGGGGTCCTGTAAAACATCACAGAAATCACTAAAAAGTGTGAAACAACTGCAATCAAGTTACGCAAAGTGGTGACGCTATGAGTAATGCACTCAAAATCTCTTTGTCTTAATAATAATAAAATTCATTTGAATGTGACGCCCTTCCCTCTGTAGAAGCTACAGGCACCATTACGATAGAGCAGGTAAAAACAAGTTATGGGCAAAGAAAAGCTATGACTGTTAGCAAGAAAGAAAGGTGGCACGTTTGATGACTGACCTTGAGATCTTCATGCTTGGGCAGCAGCGTGATCTTGTTGCCGTCGACCTTGATGACCTTGCCTTGGAGATGAATCAACTCACCTTCTCCCACCTCAACAAAGTCACCGGTGGCAAAAGAGTGTGTCACCTCACCACTGGACTTCTCTGGTGCAACTGATGCTCGTTAAGGAACAACTTTATACTGATCTCAAGTCACTAACTGTCATGTATGTAAGCTGTTTTCTATGAGTATTCTGCATAAATTTGTTCTTGGAGTGTAATGTTTCTTATGTGGTTGCTTTATGCTGTCATCAACTGTACCTGTCGATTTTTGTCAGTATGTATGGCGCTTGTGTACATGTATAAGCACCCTTTAAGTCTCCTAAATAATTATTATCATCATCATTATTATACAAATATATCAAAACTCACAAAGACCATAAAAATCTGTGTTACTGCAAGCCTTTTCCTGACTCATAATGCACAAAATCAAAGACACTACTGCTAAACATGGCATCACATGTGTAAAGGATACGTTCAACATCCATGGCTTCAGTCTGTTCTTCAAATTTCTCCAGTTCTGCTAGAGTTGGCTTGACACCTTCAGACACCTGCAGACAAAGTGTAGACCATCAAAACCTGGCAACTTCAAATAAACCTTTGTAGTAATTCAAACTGTAGTGTCCCAGTACCACACATGAATTCTAACAATGAACAATAAACCCTTTGTGTACTTGTCATCTCGTCAAACCTACCATCATAAGCTCAACCACATCAAGACTTCCAAAAGTGTGGCAATGGGTGCATCTGTAAGTTGCATTTGTAAGAAACATCAAGATGACAGTAAGTGAGGCAGAAACACAAGAAAAGAGCAAGACTTCAGGACAGCATACAAGCAGCTCACTGACTGATGTCAATAGAAGAGGAACTTACAATGGCTGACATGGCAAAGCTCTTGAAGAGGAACCCCTTACGGTTGTAACGGTTGCCCTCGAATATGAGGAAATCGCCATCTGTGCTCACTTCCCCACCAATGGATCTGCAATCCAAAACAGTAACAATGACAACCAATGGAAACTGCCTGTGAATTAGCAAAGTGAACCGAGCAAAACAAATGGATTCCGGTACAAAATGGTCCATGATCCAAAAGGAGGAAAAGTGTGTGTCATTTAGCAAAGCCACAAGTGCATCTGCAAAGCTGATGTTGGGTGTCCGGAAGCATGCTCCCTAAGAATTTTCTTTAGAAAATAATTCTGGCACGATTTATGCACTTCAGATGAGAAAGCGAATTGTTTTTCACCGAACATTTTAGAATTAGACTAAAATCTGTTCAATCTGGTGCATTTTGGCATGAGTCTAAGTGCATAAGAGGAGGAAATATACTTTTTTTAGGGAGGAAAATTTTCAGGCAAAGGTGGATATCTGCCTAAAGGTGGAAGATCTTAAGCCCTGAATGATAAATCCTAAATAGACAGATCAACACACTGCGCATGATCATTCAGAGAGACAACCAAACAAGTCTGTATTCACTACTGGTGTGTTTCCTCACCTGACAGCATCCACATCCAGAAGCTTCTGTGGCGGCTTCCTTTTTCTCTTTTTCCCTTGGTCCTGTAAAGTGAACGAAATGCACTGAGTCAGTCAGGCATAAGGAAACTCAAGTATGGGAATTTTCGATTAATGGAATGGATGGACACTGAGAGTGACTGAGTGAGAGAGAGTGTTCTGAAGGTACGAAAAAACTGCTGAGAAAATGTTAAACAGAACCTCACTCACCTGATTTGAAGACGTGCGCATAATGCCACGGAGTTGTGAGTAGTCAATGCGAGGAATCATCTTCAGATGGACAATGTTCTGAGATGGCTCCACATAGTCAACCTGAAAATAAGAGAAACATGTATGAACTCTCTCCAGCAGGCAGGCAATATTATAACTTTAACAAAACTTCAAACCCCCCAAAAAGTTTTTCATGAATCATAACTGCATGTTCAACCCGCAGGCAGTGATATCTTCTTGTGTGGATATACAGAAGGGTAAGTGCAATTTTTTTTTTTTTTTGGTTTCTTTGGGGGGTGAGGGGGGGGGGGGGGGTGGTGATTGGAGGGGCGTAACAATGATGTAACAACCCACTCACCTGAGCCAAATCATCCTTGAAAACACCCCGCTTGAGACGAACCCATGTTTTGGGTTTGAGACTGGCTGTTTCCTTGACAACCTTCAGCACGTCTGTCATCTCCTTGATCGGTACCATCTGCAAGGGGGAAAAAATTCAATGACTTTTAACTTCAGCACACAAACTAAACTCTTACCATATTCTTCTGTACCCCACGTAACAGAAAAACATCAATTACTGTAAAACACACGCAACTGAAGATACTTTTCAATGGACTTTCACCAGAAAAAAATGTTTCACAGCAAGGCTGAAGTGACCTCAAGGTTCTTTTTCAACACAGAGAGGCGTACTGACCTGTTGCTGGTAGTAACCGATGCGAAGATTGCCGATGCCCTCGATGGCCTGCTTTACGTGAGTCTGTTTGTAGGCTTCAATGTAGATATAACCCTTCAGACCTTCTTTGGCTACCACAGACTTGATCTGCAGTGGCTGTAAAGGAAAGAGCAGAAGAATTACAGAGTGCACCAGCGTGAGAAAAATACAAAAACACAAATCCAAGGCAACAGCAGCAAAACCTGTACATCATATCCTTCTTGGTGTTTCCTCCTCTGAGGCACTCAAAATCATGCCCAAAACACCACATTGCATAAATTCAGGTGCAAAATCATGCGAAAGTGCACCAAATTGCACAGATTTTAGTCTAATTTTCTAAAAACATTCTGAGAGGAGCATGCTCCCAGACACTCCTAGTGTAATGCATCTGCTTTGCAGACATGCTTGTGGCTTAGCTACTTCATCACCAGATGCTAGACTTCCTTCTTTTGGATCGTGGACCAGTTTTAAGCCCTGGTGTACATGTACTTGCTTCTGATAAAAAGACCATAACACTTCTTTTTGGGGGGTGGGGAATTTTAGCCAAGGGTGGAAGATTTTAAGCCGTGACAATACATGGTTGTGGTGGAATGATTTTGAAATCGAGATTGAAGAAACAAGACAATTCTCACACTTAACTATGTATATAAGCTGAAAGAGCTTCCTACAATAACAAACTCAATCAGGCTCCGTATCACCAGATTTAAAACCGTCAAGGATGACTAAAGAAGATTACGAAGAACTGGCTGGTCTAAATAATTATTTCAGAATGCCTACCTCATCTGTCGACTGATAGGCGATAACTTTGCGCATCAGATGCACCACCACATTCTTCTCTTCCCCCATTCTGCATTTTACCACCCACAGGTTCGGGTCTCTGAAAATAAAACGCATGAGCATGCCAGTATGATTTTCCATCTACATGGACTTATGTAAGGCAATATCCCCTAAATAATAACCCCTTTGCACACTGGATTTGCTACTGTTAACAAAAAAGCAAAAAATGCTTCAGTGAGTGGAGAACATTTGAAATTATAAAATTTATCAAAACTCATCACAGCTAACATCTTGACTTTTCAATAAGTGCAACAGTACATATGCAAAAACAGAAAAGGAAAAAAAAAAAAGAAACCTACTTGACTCCAGGAAGGCGTCCCTGTTGTGTAATTTCATCAGACATCTCCTCTCCCTCTCCGAAACGGTCTGTGGTGGTGGCATCGCCAAAACGCTGGCGATAATACGCTTCAATTTCATCTTCATGTTGACTCCTAGTGAAAAAACACAAACACAAGTTAATCATGACAGCTTCTAAGAACTTTTCAAACTAAAGCTCTCTAAAAACAGGAGAACCCTGGCAGGATCAGGCATTGTGATCACCCAGGACTCAACATACAAGAACTTTATACTTCTTCAGAGCGCCCAGGAGCATTCAGCAACCACCACTGGGTGGCCGTCAAACGGTAAGATCATTGCATTGCTGAAAAACGGAATAAGTGAATAAGAAGGTTCCTCTGGCTGAGGCTGCATGGCTAGGAGGCGCGTCCCCCGGGTGGCGGATGGGGGATCCCTCATTGGGGGGTGCACCGGATAAATCGGAAGAAGATGCCGCGGACCAACGCAGCCTAAGGGAAGGCCACCCTGACAGAAAACCACTGGTCCTCCAAGTCTGGGGGTTGGGCAGGAGGCCAACTACCTCCTCCCAGAAAAAACAAGACAGTTACAGAAGCAATGGACATCAATGAGCAAAGAAGACCGGGTGAAACGGGGACCGCCAGCAGTGGCAGTATGACGGCGAGGGGTGAAAGCCTTAGGGAAGCCCAGCGTCCGACTAGATCCTTAGTGACACCCAAACAAACCTTGACCATCGGACACTGGAACGTGCGAACTATGTACAGAGGAGGGGCAGCAGCACAGATCGCTAGAGAGATGGAGGGATACCAACTGGATATTCTGGGTATCAGTGAGTGCCGGTGGATGGGAGCTGGGAGGATGAGGTTGGCCTCGGGCCAGACCGTCCTCTACAGCGGAGACGAAGAACTGCATGAGGGTGGTGTTGCCATCATAATCAGTCAGCAAGCAGAGAAGTCACTCATGGAATGGACGCCCATCAGCAAGAGGATCATAACAGCACGGTTCTACACCAGATACAGGAGAGTGACAGTGTTACAAGCGTACGCCCCACACAACGAGAGAGAAGAAGAAGAGAAAGACCAGTTCTACCTTGAGCTACAGGAGACACTGGATGAGTGCAACAAGAACGACATCATTATCATCATGGGGGACCTCAATGCAAAAGTGGGGAGCGACAATAGTGGCTATGAAAGAACAATGGGTGTACATGGACTCGGAACACAAAATGAAAATAGAGAAAGACTATGTACTAGTAATCAAAGGAACGTTGTTTCCCCATAAGGATATTCACAAAGCGACGTGGGTATCAGCTGATGGGAGAGTGAGAAACCAGATCGACCACCTTCTCATCAGTGGGCAGTGGAGATCTTCTGTTCTCGACACCAAGGTTCAGAGGGGAGCGGATGCCAACAGCGACCACTACTTGGTGAGGACACGCATTAAACTGCGCCTTAGCACACACAAGAACAAGAATAAGGTAAAGCCGAGACTGGATGTGGAACGCCTCGAAGAAGAAGAAATGAGAATAAAATTCAATGACTCTGTGAAGAAGATGCTCAAAGAGTATAGAGAAGACACCGAAGATATTGAGGAGATGTGGGAACAACAGAGGAAGGCATATGTGCAGTCTGCAGAAGAAGTGCTCGGTTTCAGGAAAGGTAAAAACAAGCCATGGATCGGTGAAGATACCTGGAAACTGATGGACGAGAGAAAAGACATCAAGAAAAAGATAGACAGCACTCGATCAGAAAGAATTAAGAACAGACTGAGAGATGCTTATAAGGAAAAGGACAAAGAGGTCAAGAGAAGCGTGAGAGAGGACAAGAGGAGATGGATGGCACAGACAGCAGAGCAAGCCCAGAAGGCAACAGAGAACGGACAGCAGAAGAAGCTGTATAGCATCGTGAAGCAGCTGACAGGGCAGCGCAACAGGCAAGCAGCAGCAGTGAAGAGCAAGGATGGAGAGCTGCTGAAGAACAAAGAGGCAAGACTCAAAAGGTGGAAGGAACACTTTGAGGAAGTGCTCAACAGGGACAAACCGGATTTTCCACCACAAGACAACGATGGAGAGGGAGAGGAGATCGGCATCTCAGTCGAGGCACCAACCAAACAGGAAATCCAAGCTGCACTGAAGGCCCTCAAGAACGGAAAGGCCCCAGGAGCAGACCAGATCACGGCAGAAATGTTGAAGGCAGACCCGGAGCAGACTAGCCAGCAGCTGAAGCGCATCTTTGAGCAGATATGGAAGGAGGAAAAGGTACCCAAACAATGGACTAAAGGATTGATCTGCAAAATCCCCAAGAAAGGCAACCTAAAGGACTGTAGCAACTGGAGAGGGGTCACCTTACTGCCCTTAGCCAGCAAAGTGCTCAGTAGGATCCTCATCAACAGAATCCAGACAGGAGTTGATCATGCTCTACGGAAGGAGCAGGCAGGGTTCCGGAAAGGCAGAGGGACTGTCGACCAGATCTTCATCCTCAGGAACATTCTGGAGCAAGTCAACGAGTGGAACGCTACCCTGTACATACACTTTGTGGACTTTGAAAAAGCATTCGACTCAGTGCACAGAGACAGCTTGTGGGTCATCATGAAGAACTATGGAATACCCCAGAAACTGATTCAGATGGTCAAAGCCCTGTATGAAAACTTTCAGTGTGCTGTGATCGATGAAAATGAAACCACAGACCCCTTCCCAGTAATGACCGGTGTAAAACAGGGTTGTTGTATGTCAGGATTTTTGTTCCTCCTGGTGATAGACTGGGTGATGCGGCAGACAGTTGGGGGTGAGAGAACAGGGATCCGATGGAACTTTACCACTATACTGGAAGACCTTGATTTTGCGGATGACATTGCCCTACTATCGTCAACAATGAACCACCTCCAGGCCAAAACAACCAAACTGGAAGACAACGCAGCAAGAGTTGGGCTTAAATTGAATGCCAAGAAATGCAAAGTATTGAAGACCAACAGCAAGAGCAACGCCAGCTTGAAAGTGGGTCACAGCGAAGTTGAAGAGGTGGAGAGCTTCACATACCTCGGCGCCAATGTCACCAAGGATGGCAGGGGCACTGCGGACATCAAGAAGAGAATAGCATTGGCCAGCGCCTCATTCAAGAGACTTTCCAACATTTGGCAGGCCACAAACATCAGCAGAAAGACCAAAGCCTCCCTTTTCAAGAGCCTGGTCTTGTCAGTCCTGCTATATGGATGCGAGACTTGGAAGCTGACCAAGGGAGAAGAGAAGAGACTCGACATCTTCCAGACCAAGTGCCTCAGGCGAATCCTCAGGATCAGATGGCAACAACATGTATCAAACAAAACAGTTCTGGAGATGGCAGAGGCAGAGCAGGTCAGTGACAAAGTGAGGAGGAGAAGATGGAACTGGATCGGCCATGTGCTGAGGAGGGAACCATTAGATGATTGTGCTGTAGCCCTTGGGTGGACGCCTGAGGGAAGAAGGAAGCGGGGCCGCCCAAAGACAACGTGGCGGAGGATGGTTGAGATTGAAAGAAACGGTGCAGGCTGGAGTTCATGGAATGCGGCACGCCGTGCAGCCTCAGACCGGAAACGATGGAAGCAAGATGTCCAAGCCTTATGCGCCTCATGGCGTGGAGAGAATTAAGTTAAGTTAAGAATAAGAAGGTTCGTGTGCAAATCGACACTGATTTGGACGCTTTCTTCAAAAAGCTCTCTATCAGTCTATGCTTCTATCACTGAGGTCACCTTGCTGAATCATCACTTGGTGAAACAGTTATAATAAAACAAATGAGCAGCATGCCCAACACTGGCAGGATCAGGCATCGTGATCACCAAGGACTTAACATACAAGAACTTTATACTTCTTCAGAGCGCCAGGAGCATTCAGCAACCACCACTGGGTGGCCGTCAAACGGTAAGATCATTGCATTGCTAAAAAAAGGAAAGAAGCTACGTGTGCAAATCGACACTGATTTGGACGCTTTCTTCAAAAAGCTCTCTATCAGTCTATGCTTCTATCACTGAGGTCACCTTGCTAAATCATCACTTGGTGAAGAGCAGCATGCCCAACACTATCGAATAATGATGCAATGATACAAATTACAATCTCAGCACCAGACACTAACAAGTCACTCTCCAACCATGTGACATGGTTAAATACACTGAACCAATGAAAATTTAACTGATACATCTACTCACTCCCAGATCTGTTTGAGACGCTGGTGACTTTCAATTTCTTTGGCACTGGGCCCCTCGTAAGTTGACTTGCGATCTATCAACTCCTCGGCTCCTTCTTCCCACTCTTCGTCGTCCTCATCCTCTTCATCAACATCTGGTAAAACATAAATTAATTGGAAGCATTAACTCTTTGACGACGGAGCGCAATTTCTGACACACGATTTCCTATAGGAAATCGTGTGTCAGAAATTGCGCTCCGTCGTCAAAGAGTTAATGATATGCACAAAAGCACAAAAGCAGCAGAATCCATATACAGTACAACTTCTTTTGGGCGACCACCCATCTGGCCAGCCGAGAGTGGTCTTAAAAGAGAGGTGGTCACCCAAAAGAAGCTTCAGACAGTGAAGAAGTGCAACCCAGTATCATTGTAACATTGGTCTGCACAGGCAGGTGGTCTCCCAAAGGGGTGGTCACCCAAAAGAGGTTCTACTGTATATATATATATGACAGATGCTGTGGGCATTCTACTTTTACTTTCAGACTTCACATCATTTTACTGGTTTGTTTGTTTGTTTGTTTTTGTTTGTTTGTTTTTTTGTTTGTTTGTTTTTTTTTTGGGGGGGGGGGGGGGGGCTGGTCCATTTAGCCAGTGTGTCTGTGTATGCATTCCTTTTTACAAACATCTAAACAACACAAGCAAAATTCACCAGACTGACTCTCTGAACAAAGCCATTCATGTAACTTGAAAGCTGAAACTTTACCGATTCATTCCAGCGGGTGGTTGAGTATTCGGGGGTTTAACATTCTTTTCCGCCACAAGGCGAGATCAAAGAAAGGACAAAGAGGAAAACACTAGCACAATACTTGGCTCACACTGGGGGTTTGAACACAAGACACAAGCATTAAAAGCCCAGCACTCCATCATTCGGCAATCCCAGCTCTCCTTCCTAATTACAAGTGAAACACGCTAGCTTAAATTATACTAATACTGCATACTAACCAGCTTCATCAATGATGAAACCAAGGGCTCCTTTCCTTTTCCTTTTCTTCGGCCGTCCAGTTTCTTCTTCTTCTTCATCTTCTTCGTCCTCAAAATCCTAGAGAAGAATCCACACAATTAAGTAGTCATACGTAGTAAGTAAGTAGTCAAGCCCGACAGTCTTGATGTGACTAAAAATATAACGTTTTGCGCATGGGCAAAATTCAGAAAAAGGTTAATTCTTTGTCACATTCAACAATGATTGAATTTACCTCATCATCATCCTCGTCATCTCCACCTCCTTCTCCAGCATCATCCCCGCCTTCATCGTCGTCTCCACCAACCTTGTCATCCACATCACTCCCGTCAGCTCCTCCATCACTCCCATCGTTTTTGGATTCATTCTGTTCTCCCCCCTGTTGAAAAGAGTGCACAATGGACCAAACTGCAACACTTCACATGGGTGACAGTGACACTCAAATGTTCACAGTTTGAGTCAAAATTAGCCCAGGAGCTGCCCAGGCCCCAGTGGGGTGCAGGTGGTGACGGGGGGGGGGGGGGGGGGGGGGATTTCAAAGGCATTTATGTGGGGGACTCTCCTGGCACCTAAATGTAAACTATAAACATGTATGACATTTACCCATGGGGTGCTGCTGTTAGACAACTTTTTCCCTACATTGCTGACAAGGCACAAGCATTTCTTTTCTCATCCAGCCTGCTTCCATTTATTGTTATAAAACTGACCACCGAAAAAACAAAACAAGGAGGAATGGCCACATCCCATAAAGTTGTTTCTCAAAATTTCATGCCATTTTATCTGTCTTGTTGCTTGCTGTTGTATTGTCTGGAGAAACATCTCAGTCTTATTTTGTATTGATCACTGAAACTTGCTGCTGCATGTAGCAATATCTGCCCATCCCATAAAGTTGTTTCTCTATAGAGACCTTACTTAGTCAAGGTCAACCAAAAATGGTATGTAAGCATAGGTCTTATCAATGTCTATTAGCACGCCAGGTTTGGTGCCTCTGCTGTTCGTTGTTTCTGAGAAAATGCCAATGTTAAGGTTTCACAAAAATGTATAGCTTGAATGGCCTTGACCTTGACACAAGGCCACTGAATATCTCCGGTGTTTGCAGATTTCAAGAAAATGCCAATGTAATATTTTCAGAAAGCTTTAGTGTCATTTAAATGATATATTTTGAAAGGTCTTAGAACTGTCTACCAGCATGCCAAGTTTGGTGCATCTGCTGTTTGTAGATGCTAAGAAAATGCCAATGTTAAGGTTTACTTTGGAAATGTGCACACACACACACAGACGACGGAGGGTTAGTACACAGACTCCCTTTTTTACACAAGGGAGCCAATGATGGCTGTACTACTCTAAAACTTACAACACAGCACTGGACAAATGACAATGCTTATCTTCTCCTCAGACTCAGAAATGAACCCTAACTGGCCTAAGATCCTAATCATTTTGTGAGACAAGACAAAGAAGAACAGATTTATTTAGGCTCTGTATCCAAAGCGCTTTAAAGACAATTAATGCAAAACTTCAGTAACTGACCACAAAAACTTTGGAACTTTCAACACAGCACTGCACAAATGACAATGTTTATCTTCTCCTCAGACTCAGAAATGAACCCTAAGATCCTGGTCCTTTTGCAAGACAAGACAAAGAATAACATGATTTATATAGGCTCTTTATCCAAAGTGCTTTAAGCTTAGAGACAATGTAAACTCTAGTACGGCAGTGGACATACCTCACTTTCAGCATCAGAAAACTGGCTGTCTTCACTGTCCGACATGATGGCTCAACACAATCACCACTAATAATTGGTCCTGAAATCAGAACAAAAACATTAATTTTTTGTTGTTGTGCCATATGTTCACAGGCCACATCTCATATGCACTGCTAGTTATATTATGATTTTGTAACATACAGTGTGTATCTAGTAACAAGTACTTGTAAAAATTCTAAAGAACAGCTCCTCCATTTTGTATCCTTTCGGCCATTTTGATCGCCACAGTGAACAATAGGTAAGAATATGAAGAACAAAAGGCAAGTCAGTGAAATCAATAATTATTCTTAACACAAGTAATAATAATTCTTCATATTCTTGAATAAATTCTTCATTCGTGATCTGTACAATCATTACAGACGAGAAGGAGATAGTGGGTTTGTCCCGCTTGTGAACATTTGCTGAGAATCTCATTTTCACAGTAGTGGCAAATTCTTACAAATGAAATTGGTCTCCGTGCACTACTGGCACGAATATTCGCACTTAATGCTTACGTACGATGTAGAGTCGTTAACTGGAAACACCTCAGTCGGGCTGCTTGACAAAAACGTGGCCTTTTTCTTGAGAAATTCGACTGTGACTTATACCGATGTGAAAACAACGGGAAATGTTTCTTCCTCAGTTTAGTACTTCCGGTTTTCCCGACTCACTTCCCTTGAATTGAAATCGTGGTGGCTCAGAGGTACCACCACACGAACAAAACGAGTGGATTAGAAAAGAGACAGTGCAGCAAATTTCGCGTACGGTCTCTGATTAAAAACATTCGCAGATCCCTCTGCCCTTCGCGAAATGATGTGCGGGTCGAAATGAACGGCTACAAATTCATTTGGCGCAGACAGGCCTCAGTACAGCAAGCGAAAACAGCCGTACGTCCCGATTTACCGCTAAGCGTGCTAAATCGGATTAGTACACGTACTATGTCCACCAATCCAAACGCCTCCTTCCAAATAGTGCACTTGCTATGAAATTTTTGAATGAGTACAAGTACTGTACAACGTACGGGCGACCAAAGTCCCGAAATAGTGATCATAGTAAGAAAGGACGACTGACAGAAAACGACCACGGCACTGAGAAACAACCCATGCAGACACGCACTTGAGCCCCTAGCAGTGAACTGAATGCAAAACAAGTCACCCACAAAGCCAAGCAGCCGATGACACACGCCAGGAAAAACTTGATTTGTCCACAAGTAGGACGTAAAGCTTATAATTCGATCGGTACGCATAGTTTTTCGAAATAGTACGCTTACTTAGATATAATACGCGTACTATTTGTCGCATGGTAGGAACCGGAGCGATGGGATTGATGGCGATATTACGTGTGCTACATGTATTTCTTTAGTATGCTTGTACTATTTTTGACTTATGATTAATCATGATACTGTAGGATCATTTTAAATGAAAATGCAAATGAATGAATTGTGGACTTTTTACAGTTTTATTGTGATTTTGACACAAGTTTGAATGGTTGAAAAAAAGGATCCCTTTTGTGGTCATTGTGGTGGCATTTTGCGTTCTGCTCTCCTCACGTGTAGGCGCTTTTTGTTGTTTGTTTTAATCATTGTTTCCAAGATTTTCTTCTTGTCAAGTTGAACAATTGAGTATTGTGCATAAAATCATTACATTAAAGACTATTGCAAAGATTGTTTTCGATAATTTCAGTGTGTTTGCAAGCGCTGGCCGTATTGATTTAGACTTTTGTTTACTCAAGCGTGACTAGACATCAAATCGCTGTAATAAAGATGATTTGGATAACATAATGTTGTCTACGAGTGAATTCTGATCCTGTTATTTTTTTGTGAGAATAAAACCATAAAATCTCTGTGTAAATTCGACTGAAAGTGGTGTTTGTTTTCTTGTGACTTGATTTTGACACCATGTGCACCCAAGCGTGTATGGCTTATGTGGTTTCCTCATCACAACAAAAACACTTTCTTCACCCTTTAGACAAATGGGCCAATGACTTAAAAGCACCAAATATATGTATCGTTCTGCTTTTGGTTTTCCAGAAGATTTGATTGAAACAGGTGGATACTTTATTTTGACGCTGACTGTATAATCAAATCTATGACCGTGACCCACGAACTTAGGATTCGAACCCACACGCTGGGAGTACACTGTAGCAGAGGTTAGCACCACTGCACCGCAAGCATTCATGAAGAATGGCATGCGCTGCCCCCGCGTGACTGGAGCTGCTTGTTCGGTATGCGGGTTTGTCTAAGGAGGCGGTACATTACATGACTTGCGCACTGCGTTACAATAAAATGTACAGAATATGACCAAGGTATCATCGACATCCCTTTTCACATCTACAATTTTAGTTTTCAATATATATGATTGTGACCAAACACGCTGGAAAAAGCTTAGTATGCCTTTCAAGTCATGACGTTTACAGGTTTGAGCCTTAAATTTACGAATATTTTGAGTAAAACAGTACCACTGCCCCACAGCACGTTCCGAACATTCGGTCGACCTAGTTCTGCAACGTTCGCAAACAGCTTGCGGCGAGCCACTGGCCGGACGCCAAGGCATCTAAGATAGAATCTTCCTAAAGGGGTGGTGGTAGAACAAGTAGAGATAGTAACAACACTAATACGCATTTCTCCGTAGTCTTCAAATTCTGTTACGTAAAATTACACCTTAATATGTTTCTTGGTCCTGTTCGTACTCAAGCCATCCTAAACAAAAATAGCAGTGGTTGGTTTAGGTGATCCTTCCCCCCTTTGCTCATAGACGCGTCCTCGTAGTGCGTAGAATACGTCACGTGACACGAAGTCGCCATTTTGCGTACATTGACTGATGGTGTGTGTGCGTTCAATCTACGTGGAAATGCTGCTTTTGTCGGAGTTTTAGGGGAGCTGAAATTTATCACAATATCTTATTTCTTCTAAACCCGAGCTGTTTAGAGTATAAGAACTCTAGCAGATCTCGATTCTCATCCCAAAACCTTCAGCCAAAATCCCTTGACAGCCCGACCCCTCCTACACCTTTGTGGGGTAATGGTCAAAGGCTTCAAAGGGAATGCGATGTTTTTGACGGACAAAACACACATCTTTCATCGCCAGAACGTCGAGGCTCGTAAACAATAAGCCTAGACTTAGTGAAAAACTCGGAGGGACGAGTTATATCTCGAAAGAAGGTAATGATCATTGTGCATAAATTATGCTAATGAGGAACCGGCACAGCGGCTGTGTGTAGAGATCTGCCTTGTGTTGCCTCAAGTGTGTGTACTCGCTATCAAACTCAAACCCGCACTTTTTACCCGTAGCCTTTTATACATTGGATTTCCGTGATGGTGTTTAAATGTAAAAGATCTAGTGGTTATGAGTTGAACGGTGAATTCGACGGGACATTTTCTTCTGTTAGGCCTACACGAACCTCCCCCCGTAACCCACCCAGTCCTCTCGCAGTTCCAGTTTGAATCCCATTTTGCATTCTGTTCACCTGCACTTTTGTTTGGTATGTTATGTATTTCTGTAAAGTTATCAGCTTGCCGTGTGTGCAGTGTCTTTGCGAAAGTCTCGTCTTTCTTTCTTGAATGTGTGACCTGCAGTTACGTGAACTCTCCGGGTGACCGGCGTATGAATACACAATATGTTTCATCATGCGTCGTCTGCAAGACTTCATCAAACAAAACAAGATGCCGAACAGGAACAAGTCACACAACCCAAGTGTTTTCGCGTGACAGTTGAAGGAGTACGAAAATGATAGAAAGAACAGGAAAAAAAGTTTTCATTCGCGGGAGGAAGTTTGGGTCAGGTTGACCTACATAGGTGTGCTCACTTTGGAAGTGACGCGGTTCCGCGTACACCCAACTACACACGTAGTGCGCTAAGTAACCTGCGCTTTCTGCTTTCAGAAAAAGAAAAGAATAACAGTGATAGTTTTAATCGCTTGCGTAGTGGAGTTGAACTAATGCTTTCATGTTGATGGTGTATTTTTTTTTAGTAGGGGAAGGAAACCCAAACTCGTGAAAATCAGGCGACTCATGTTTATGACGTAATCGCACATACCAAAGTGACATGGGAGGGGGGGAGGGGGCAGCTGTTTAGTGAACTGGACAACGTTTACACTCCATGACAAAAGTAACTGAGAAACAACATGCCTAAACGTTACATGATTATTAGTATCGCGTGTACAAACAGCCACATGTATAGCAGTTAGTTAAAAACAACAAAAAAACAATGAGATTGAAATAATTCTATTACTTGCTTAGTGAATAAGAGGTGGGACATGTAAGTCTCATGATAGGTAGATAGCAGATTTCTGGCCTAAACAATCTTTGTTAATTTGTTCTTTCAAAACACAGAACTGATTAAAGAAAACTGGGGAGGTCAAGACACCCTGACGTAGGATGCAAGTTGTAACAGGAAGTGACTGCAGAGTTGACACAGCAAAAACCCATTAATTTTTGCCACCCTGCCACCCAGGCATCCATCTCTTGATGTGATTCTTTGTATAGACATACGGACATGAAAAAACTGTTTACTGCCATGCCACCTTTGCTCCCCCCCCCCCCCCCAAAAAAAAAAGGGAAAAAAATACAATCACAAGGCCAGTATATGTACACAAATCGCATGGAAATTGTTTTCAGGCAAAATTTTGTAACCTTTACCATACGTGGTGTGTAAAACTGACGGAAACTGACATTTATCTGTCAAACAACTCCGTGTTGCATTTTAGTACACCTATTCCCATGTGATCGGTAGAGAACCACCCATATCTTCCAGTTTCATGGAGGCAGCTGGCTTGATCATTGCAAAGAGTTCCTTGTTGAAACAAATTTAGAAGGTTCACTGTTTTCCATGACAGTGAGGTAACACATTGCAGCAAATATGCCACCAAGTACTATGTTTGTGGCCTGCATCAGTACAGATGTATCTATAGGTGCTTGTTAAATTAATTATGATTAGGGATTTAGATCTCTGAAACTTCTGGGCATGCATGTTTTGTTTTCTGCAGACAAGGCAGTAACTTGGAAAACAGATTGAGGTAGACGCAGAATAAATTTCCTGTTACGTACTCAGCTTGTCTTCAATTCACTGCTTTGATACACTTCTTAACTATATATGATGATACAGTTGAAAGTCAGTATAAAAATAACACTATCAGTTACACAGCTGTTGCACAGACATGGACACAGCTGTCAAAATTATTGTAATAGATGCATGTTTACTCCCGTCATAAGCTCCGGCCATTCCCTTCTAACTCACTCTCAGTCTCAAACCCACCCTTTCCACCGTCCTCTCCAACCCTTGGACATGTGTCCCTCTTTTATCACCAGCAGCCCCCTCACCTTCCCATTGCTATAGGACTTTCTTGTTTTTTGTGTGTGTTTTTTTTTTCATTCCAGTAGGTCATTTACCTCAGCACAACACTGTATGGGTGTGTGCATTGTGAGTGTGAATGAAGTGACCGGTCATGTCAGGAAGGGTTCCACAAATATGCACGCACAGAGAAATGGATGCTTGTGTGATGGGTTTATTTGTTCACTTTACTCCACTGAGCTTTTAGCTGTAAGGGGACGGGTTGGGGAGTTAGAATATAATATTAGGTTGGATTTACACAAGAATTCCGGAACTGGGGGGGGGGGGGGGGGGGTGTTGATGTTCAAAATATATAAAGAAGTGAACTGTTTGAAGAAATCGACAATTCATTGAAAAAACGAAACAAAAAAAAACCGAGGGAGAATAACTGTTGATGGTTAATTAGTGTACTACTACCCAGTCCTATGACATGCGAACTCTGTGCTTCTAATTATTGATTGTATCTGGTTCAATTTGAACACTGGGGAGTTGGCAGGACCTGCTGTGGGATATTTTATTTGCCTAGCTTTACAGTTTATACATTGTGTCTCAGACGGAGTGTATTGATTTTATTGTTCAGTTCACTCAGTTTAGTGATTTACACCATACAACACTTTCCATTATAAAGCTTTTAACTGGAGAATGGCGGTAAAACGATACTGTCACACCTGTGATGCAAGTAACTTGTACATAATGGTTAGAGGTATTGCAGAGTTTGATGGATGACGGCCTGTGCAGGTGGTGGGGGGGGGGGGGCAGGGTGCTCCTTAACCCCTTAACATTCAGCGACAGAAGATCAGTAGTAGATCTGTTGCTTTTTCAGTTGCTTGCTTTTTTCTGCCCCAACTCTTGACCAGTTCCAGTGGTATTCCTGCTAGGTTATAGATGGATTTTATGGGGGGCTCAGAAGCTTTGGCAACATTTTTTTATGCATGATGATGATGATGGTATTATGATGCTATGGAGGACCATGTGGTTTGGAACTATGGCATCTGCATTGCCGGCTGTTATAACAAGGAAAATGCCCTTAAAGTTGCACCCATGAAGTGGATGAGTGTGTCGGCTGTGTGGCAACAGCCTCCCCACCGGGCACATAGCACACCTTCTCTGAGTAGCTGGTGACCTAGGTCGGGAAAATCCCGCTTGCCTCAGCTGGGATTCAAACCGGGGTCTTCCAGTCCATGTCAGACACATCATAAGGCCTCTGTAAAGCAGGCTAAGAACTCAAATTGAGGTGTAGGGGTAATACAGTCTGTGAGAAATTTGTCTTGGTACATAGCATACTGGATTGCTCTCAGCTGGTTTTCTTGTGAATATTAAATGCATTTGTTGCTTGTGACAGGTATGAGGTAACGAACGACTGGACATAAAATGGATGAGAACTCAGAGCTGCCAGCCGACACAGCAGATGAAGTGCCGGAGAACGATACGCAGCAGCTGTCACAGGATGACGACAGCTTCCCACAACCTTTACATCAGAGTGAAGATCAAGCAGACTATGACTATGAACCTGAAGGTGGCACCCAGGGTATACAGGACAACGGCCAAGATGCCAGTTTTGAGAACACCCCGCCTGAGGAACCTGTACGGAAACAGCGGTCACACCGCGAACGATCCTCGCGACGCAAGAGTCGTCGACATCGCCACAGTAAGCGCTCAAGAAGACACAGAGACGATTATCCTCCAGAGGAGGATGAAGACCCCATTCCTCCCGGTAGCCGAGGGGAGGTAAGGCAGGGTGATTCTGTGGACAAGGAAATGGAGGATGGGGAAATCCTGGAAGATGGAGAGATTGCCACAGATGAAGAGGACACTGGTGGGCAGGAGAGAGTTGCAATGGAAGTTGGAACGAGGCCATCATTTGAGGAGGAGGAAGAGGAAGGTGAGGTTCTCTTGTGAAAAGTCCTTTGTTCGTCCGTGTGCTTATGGGATGTTTGTTTCTTGTTTATCGGGGCTGAACATCTCTTTCACCTCTAGGCGGATTTCTACTTTTGGCTAAAACTTTTCCTCCCCACTAAAAGTTTTAGTGTAGTAAAACTGTGTTTTCTCCTCTGAAGCACTTAAAATCATACCAAAATGCACCAGATTGTGTAGATTTCAGTCTGAATTCTAAAAATTTTCCTTCACTGCTTACGAAGCACAAGTTTAAATCATGCCAAAAGGCACCAAACTGCACAGATTTTAGTCTTCAAAAAAAAAAAAATTTTCCATCTTTGCAGATGCACGCATGTGGCTTTGCCACTTCATCACTAAATGCTACAAACTTTTCCTCCTTTGGGATCATGGACCATTTTATTTTTAAGCCCGGGTTTATACTTGCTTTCTTATTACTAGTCTTCATTGAGCTTGGAGACTATTGAATGTCAATGACTTTGCAAATTACAGTTATTCGTGGCTTTATCATAGTTTGTCACACAATGCAAATTACAGCAATGAATATAGACTGATTCATTTTTAAATGTACAATTACTTTCTTACCAAGGCCGACATAAGAATGTTCTGTCATTTTGCACCGCAGTGAACAGTATTCAGGATGAATGTGCTATACTTAATACAGTCAGCCATGCCATTTGTCTGTTCATAGTTCCTATGGACATAAAGCCCTGAGACATTGTCCATTTATGATCTATGTTCTTCAGTGTCTTCACCGTATCTCGTTCATTTCCGTGCGTGCAGGTGCTGCAGGGGGTGAGTCTGAAGGGGAGCAGTCCGCGGTCAATGAGAATGAGCCTAGGGTGCGACCAAGATGGAGTAATAAAAGGAAACGCATGGAAAGAGAGAAACGTAAAAAAAAGGAAAAAGAGGAGAAGGTAAATCCTATCAGCACTATCTTAAAATTGCTAGTTACAACATTTATTTCATTGAGGATGTTGTGGTTAATCAACAGGTTTCTCTTAGCTTGTTTCAACCCGAAGACCCGATTTCGCCTGACCAAAAGTCATTCACCCTCACAGGCATAGCTTTCTCTCTTTTCCTTCTCCATAGTATGAAAGGTCTCTGTCAGTATGGTGTATGATAGTAAGCAGTTGAGTGTAGCAAGTCTCCTCAAGCAAAACCAGCCTGTTCTGCAGTCATGCAGTCTTGCATTTAACTCATTGCCGACCTTGACCGCGCGCCATAGAATTCCCCCATGACCAAGGCACTGTGTGCATACACAAACCAATCGAGCAGGTTTAGCAGTTTGTTTGTTTTTTTTCCTGAAAGAAGTCTTCCTCAGATGTTTTTTAATCGTGTTTGGTATTGGTATGGTTTAAATTGAAGGATAATTATAAGCACTTTTATGGAAAAAGTATTTTTGATGGGAAAAATTGAGCATAGCGGCCACAGTGAGAGCAGAGATAATATGGGTTGTGGGTGCTTGGCAACAGCGTCCTCACACGTCAGCGCCCGGGGTCTAGGTGTGTGGTTGGCAATGGTATGCAACGGCTCTGCTTACCCCCCTGTGGTTGGCTATTCCAGAAGAAGAAATCGCGACGGCATGGTTACGTTGATCATGACCGTGTTGACGAGGATGGGGGGAACCGATGGTCAGGTTACCAAGGTGGCCAAGACGAGGAGGAGGAATACAGTGGCCGCTTCCGCAGTCCTCACCACTCAAGCCCTGTGAAACGCCAGGACTCGCGTGACCCCTTTTACTATGGTGGGAGAGACAGCCCGCCAGGCCTCTATGACAGCCCTTCCGAAGACTCCGATGAAGAGTGAGTGTTGTGCAGTGTTCCCTGTGATAGGAAATATATAATAAGGGTCCCTGGGATCCTCTCTCCATATTTTTAAGGATCTTTGGTAATTTTGAGGGTCCGTGTTCTTTTGAAAAAAGAATGATTGAAGTCAAAACCATTTGCTGTTGTTTACAAAAGTATTGAAGTAGGAGAGTTGTGTCGTTTAACTCTTAAGAGCCTGAGCCCGACCACCTCATGCACACTGCATGATAAGACTTGTTGAAAAGAACATGCCACTACACACCAGTAGCGGGGGCAGTAGCACTAGCAGCCACAACAAAGCATTGTTACGAAAGGCGTGGGCCTTCCCCACCAGGCCCGAGACCGCTGCAAATTGTGTAATGGCGGCTTCTAGTCATCTGAAGATTTCAAGTAAAACTGTGATTTTTGCACAGGCTTTTAAAAGTTAAGGCTGATTATAAAATTATCTGTAATTGTATTAGCTGTGGTTTTACTTGGATCTTGACTGTTGCTTTGGTGACATTCACAGCAGTATAAGTTATTCCAACTTCTGTATTCTGTATTTCCTTTTTTATTTGCCTGATTTAGAAATGTAGAATTGACAGAAACACAGTCCTTTTCAGTTTATGTTTTGTTCTTGTCATAATTTGTGTCAACTTCATACTTTTGCAGTATGGTGAGTGGCCAGCCAAGTATGACCAGCCTTGTTTCTGACGAGTTCATTGATGCCACTGTGGCTGCAAATGAAAAAGAAGTAAGTCTGAATTTTAAAAAAACTAGACCTTATACTAATTTTAGAAAACATAAATTACTTGCTGTTGTTTTGCTAGGATCTGTTTCATGACCTGATCTAGATACCAGTCTGTGTTGTCAGCTTCTGGTTTGTATCAGTTCTTTCTTTCTTAACTCAAGTTTGAACAAACTGCTTGCTTAAATGCAAATTCAAACTTTCCCTTCACAGCAACTGAAAGCCAAGATGATGAAGTCGCGAGACAGAAAGCGACCTCGATTGAACAAACGTAAGGCAGAGTCATCACGTCATTCTGAACAACCAAAAAAGAGACCACTGCTGGAGATACCCATGGCTGAGAGACCTGTCTGCAAGTTCTTCAAGGAGGGAAAATGTGCCAAGGTGTGTGTGTGTGTGTGTGTGGATATGTGTGTGTGTGAGAGTGAGGGTGAGAGAGTTAAGTGCAAAAGGGCTCAGACAAAGTAATGGAAAGTTGTGGGTACCAGTGACTTTGTATTATAAGTATCTCAAGGTGTCATGTTTGGGGAGGGGGGGGGGGGGGGGGGAACTGCAATAGACAAAATGGTCTCAGAATGGTACATGCAAGGTTTGCTATTCATTTTTGTTTGTAGTTGGTGTTTTTTGTAACTGACAAGTGAAGTTTGTTTATATTGTTTGTATTTTTCTTCACTACAGGGTACTTCCTGTCCATTCAACCATGACTGCAAGCCAAAGCGTTTGGAGATCTGCAAATTTTACCTGACACATGATGGCTGTACGAAGGGAGAGAACTGCATCTACATGCATGATATCCTTTTGTGCTTGGGTTGAGAATTTCAGCTTAAAAACCTAATGGGCAAGACACTTCACAGTTTGAAATATATAACATTCTTACCTGTCGCTAAGATCAAGGCCATAGGTTGCCAGTTTGTTTCTCTATTCATGTCCCTCTTTCTCAGTAGCATATAAACGTAGACCTTGATGTTCTTGATAGATTACAAGCTAAATATTTTTCAGTGGCTGGTGTCACTGCTGATCCTGTTTTTCCTGTTTTCTTGGCACATTTATGGTTGGAACAGGGTGACTGTCCTCTTGTTGTTGTTTTGTTTTGTTTACTGTGTTTGAGAAACTGCTCCTTGACTCTTGCACGTGATTTTCCATGCAAGTATTATCACACTGGTGCTCCATGCTACTCTGGGGACAACTGCCGCTTCTCCCACGACCCACTTACGGAAGAGACGAGGATGATTGTAGATGAGGTAATGAGCATTTAACCCTTTCATTACAGCTGCCTGCTATCACGGGCAAGCTACAAGACTCCCTTCTTCCACAGTAGCGGGCAGGCCATTCCTCTCCCCAGCATACAAGCACCTGCTATAGCAGTCAGCTTTATGCGTGCTTGAATTCTCCGCTACCTGTCGCAGTGGTAACACTTCTACAAAGAATTGAGAATTGAAAGGGTTACTAGCACTAGCAGAGTGTGTGTGTGTGTGATTTGGAATGCTCTTTCTTATCTGCTTCTTTGCTGAATTTCTTGCCATCTTTTTCTTCTCAGATGATTCACGGCAAGATGAGAGACTCATCGGATGGATTTGATATGGATCGACCCAAAAAGCCAAGTTTGCTAGGTAAATAGTTTCAAGCTTTCAAGGTCTTTCAGATGACCAATATTTTAACCCTGGTCTTGTTGAATTAATCTGTCTGACGCTGAAAGAGCCATAGAGGTAGTCCAGAATGTTCCGTTCTCACAAGTTGAAAACTCCAAAACATCTTTTTGATGAATATGTGTCCAAGTGGATATTTGCATTGCGAGTTGGTAGTGACAGCCAGTAAAGATTACAGTTTTGCATTGTTAATGAAAGGAAACCTCTTCTGTGAATAAATGATGTCAGAATCACAAAATAAACTTTGTGTGGTATCTGGTGGAATTTTTTTTTTTTTTTTTTCTAAACCTGCTCTTTTCTTCATCAGTTAATATTTTTGCCAGTTTTCTGTTGTTGAGTAGCCTCGTCATGATCATTAGAATAGAAGTTAGACTTTCACAAGAAGATTCATGAAGCGGCTATTACAGGTGACCCCCCGAGGCACGTGAAGGAAGCTGCAGAGAGGGCAAAAGAGATCAAGAAGATCCCATCCCTGTTTGACATCGAAGTCTTTCCTCCCGGACAGAAACCATCTTCAGTGTAAGTTGTTTGTCCAAGTAATGTGCTGGTGTTTCCGGAATATACATAGAGGGTGCTTGCAAACTGAGCAGAGTTACATCACTGTTTCATTGTTGCTGTTTTCTTTGTTTTTTAACCTACACTTGTATAAGTGTGGTTTTTACTCTTTGCTTTTTTGAAGGTTCGAAAAGATCTTGAATCAGTAAGTGATTTTCATTAAGTTCTAGTTTTTAGAACTTGTTAACTGACTTATGTTTCTCTCTTGTTTCCCAGACCAACGGGCTTTTACAGTGAAATTGGACCAAAGTCACCTCCTTCCGACTCGGGTCTTATGGATTCCCCGGCAGTGTCAGGGCAGGGACCCTCATCCTCACAGAGCTTGTCGCCAGGATCTAGTCAGAGTTCCAACACTCCTGTTCAGGCAAGTCCCAGTTTACTTGGAAGCCCGCAGACCAGCATGGGAGGACCAGGCCCAGGCGGCATGAGGGGACCCAACAGTGGACCCATGATGATGGCAGGTCCGCAGGGGCCTATGGGTCGAGCCATGATGGGGCCTGGGCCTCGTGGGCCCATGTTTGGCGGCATGCAGCAAGGTATGAACGCTGGCCCCCAGCAGGGAATGAACCCTCGAATGCAGCAGGGCATGAACGCTGGGATGAATGCTAACATGCAGCAGGGGATGAATCCAGGGATGGGCCCAAACATGCGACCAGGAATGCCAAACATGCAACCAGGGATGCAGCAAGGGATGAATCCGAATATGCAGCAGCAAGGCATGAACCAGAACATGCAACCTGGAATGAATGCTGGCATGCAGCAGGGAATGAATCCAAACATGCAGCCAGGAATGAACCCCAACATGCAACAGGGAATGAATGCCAACATGCAGCCTGGGATGAACCCCAACATGCAGCAAGGCCCCAACATGCAGCAGGGCATGAATCCCAATATGCAGCAGGGCATGAACCCCAACATGCAGCAGGGCATGAACCCCAACATGCAGCAGGGGATGAACCCAAACATGCAGCATGGCATGAACCCCAACATGCAGCAGGGCATGAACCCTAGAATGCAGGGAATATCCCCCGGTATGCAGCAAGGTCAAGGAATGCAGCAGGGAATGGGAGGCAATATGCAGGGGATGCAGCAGAGAATGCCAGGTCCAGGGATGAACCCGGGGATGCGTCCCGGCATGCCGCAGCAAGGCATGAACCAGAATATGCAGCAAGGTATGATCCCAAACCAGCCGGGTATGATGAACCCAAACCAGCAAGGAATGATGAACCCAAACCAACAAGGAATGATGAACAACAACCAAACAGGGATGATGAACCCTAATCAACAGGGGATGGGGAACCCCAACCAGCAAGGGATGAACCCTAACATGAGAGGTATGAACCCACAAGGAATGAACCCCGGCATGCAGGGGATGGGTGCACGGTTAGGGTTCGGTGTGGGTAGTCAGCAGACCGCGTCCTCCATGCCGCCAGTGTTCAACATGATAAACGCTTTACTGCGAGGCACTGCGCCTGGAAATGTCAACAATCCAAACGGGCCCTCACCAGGTCCACAGCAACAACAACTTCAGGGGCAAATGGTCCCACAAGATACGGACATGAGGAAAGATGTGGACATGAGGAAGGGGGGTGGACCCACTTCACAAGCTCAAGAACTGACACCTGCTTCAGGCCAAGGTTCACAGGACAGTGCAATAGCAGCAGCCCAGGGTGACAGTGAATTTCCTCTGCCACAGACAACCCCTAATAATGGTTCTGCTCCAGAGTCATCTTCTGCTGAGGTAGTTGCTCATCAGGCAGACGGTGCCACACCAGATACCATTACTGGTAGTGATGATATGGCACCTGGCACCTCCCGTCCTGAAACAAGGCAGACTGAAGGTGACTTGTCCGGTGGTGAGGAGCAGGCACAAAGTCAGGATACAGAGCAGCTGCAGCTGTCGCAGGCATCACCAGGTCAGTGCTGACAAACACTGCTTTCAGTAGGGCCATTTGAATTTTTGTTTTTATTCAGGCTGGGGAAGTTTTGGTCATTTGGCAGTTTTCAGCCAAATTTCCTATTCTTTCAGCAAAAAAAAATTAAAAAAATGCAAGTTTCACTTTCAGCCAAGAGAAAGAAGGGAAAAAGGTTGCACACACAGTAATAATAATAATAATAATAATGAGTACTCGTGTATCAAGATACATGTAATACCATATGGGACAGTCTAACCTCATTTGATAATTTTTGCATCCCAGTATCGAGGCAGTATTTCACTTTGGGTGCCAGGAGAGGCTGCTAAATGCCTTTAAATAAAAATACTAACACTTGTTTTATTAAATGGGGTAGTGTCCCCTTGGTCACCCAGCAGGGCGCTGCCTCTGCACCCAGGCTTAGGTTTCAGGCTTCTTTTTCCTCAGCAGTTCCTTAGCCTGTTCACTTGCAGTGCACTGTGAATTTGTCAGCAACTAGGACTTTTTGTAACTACAGGCTTTAAATTCTTTATGTAGGCAGCTTTGTGCAGCCTTTGTGTGTTTTCGTTTCACATTTTGTATTTAGCGTCTTGGATATAAAGAAAAGATGTGCTTTCCAGTGCTGCCGGTTGCTAGAGTGAGTTGCGTGACCTGGATTAGGTTGAAATACTTACATTGGTCAGAAGGATTCAAACCTCCTTGTGGTGTGTGGAAGTACTGTGGTACCACATAAGACATTTATTTAAGTTTATAAAAGGGGCAGAATTTCTGTGACGACCAAATTTGAAATGCCACTGTGATTTGTTGATACTCAACAGGGGAGTCGAGTCACACAGAGGACGATGATGATGACAGTTCCAGACAAAAAACACAGAGTGAGAAAGATGAGGAGGCCACCTTGATGCATCTGCCACCCAAGCAGCGACAGCTGTTCATGCGCATTCTTCAGCAGCAACAGCATCAGGCGCGACTAAAGCTTGAGGAAGATGAAGCAATGGAGGCCGACACGCCTACCAGCAAGAATGACAGCTCTGTTGTCAGAGATGAGGAAAAGCCGGCAGCCAAAGGTGTGTGTGTGTGTGTGTGTGGTGAACTTTGTAGGATTTGGAGATCTGTTTTTTTGCATTTGTTACTTCTTTCAGGGAAAGTATCTTCTCTCTTCTTCTTTTTTTTTTTTTCCTATTCCGTCTTTTTTTTTGGGGGGGGGGGGGGGGGGGGCATTCTAATTTCTAAACAATCCCAGTGCATGGTTTTAACATTCATTGTATGTAAGTTTCACAGTTTTTACATTTTCTTTTTTTTTTTTCAATTTTCAGTGGAAGAAGATGATGACTGGTACTCAAGTGATGATGAGGATACCAGCAAACCCAAAGCTAAACTCACTGACATATTGAAGACGATCACAAGCATGGTAGGTATTACAGTGATTCCGATACTGTATTTGCTGTTGTAAATAGTAAATTTACACATTGTTGGAAGACTCACGTCATGGATCCAGAAGCACGAGACACAGTGGGAAGAAATATGTCTGTGCTTTATGTTGCTTGTCATTAGACGCAACATGTTTATTTTGAAATGATGTGGTTTATTTGCAAGCTTGTACTTAGCTCTACGCTGCCTTCACTTTTACTAGTTTGATCTTCATTTGTGTCGCTTTTACCCCGTGTTGATTTGACTCGAACAGTGTCTTACTTAAACTTTCTTCGTTGCTCCAGCCTGTCTCAACTGCTGCAAGCCAGAGTAAAGCTGGCGTCGTAGCTGTAACCGCTACAGGTTCAGCAGCATCAACAGCATCAACTTTCAATGTGATGCAGATGATCCAATCTATTCGAAGTCAAGCCCAGACTACCCCAGCAGACAAGCCTCCAGTCCAGTCAGTTGCTCAAGGGCTTGGAACCAGCACTATCGGTGCCCCAACTCAGCCTGCACCTGGGTAGGTCATTTAGAAACTTTTAAAATGCAATCATGATGGGCAGTAAATTTTTCTCATGTAAGTTTCCTGTTAACAAGTGCAGGTTTTTAAAAACCAAATATTTGAGGTTTAATTATTATGGCTTTAAGTTTAACCTTCTTCCAGTGTTCTAGCAGCCTAGAGCTTTTGCTATGTTCATACTTATCTACTCTCATAGAAAAAGACTTTTCTAAGAGACAGTATTTCTTTTTTGAATGTCTTCTGATAGGGTCTGTTGACACTGACCACTCACTTGTGCGCTTACATTTTTCATGTTACAGAGTTCCACCGAAAAGGGATCAGCGACAGCGTCCGTTGGACCCGCGTAGGGGCCAAGCCCCAGCCTCTGAGTCACAAACACCGCAGATCCCCGCCAACGTGTCGCTACCACCTCTGCCCACCCTGTTTGTTGACCCACCTGTGACAAATGCTGTGCCAAGCACCCCTGTGATGTATCGTCTCAGCCCCGTCTCAGTGCAGACTGTTAAACCCTACTGGTCCTTGCCGCCTGGCATCGACCCAACTGACGCTCAACACAAAGTCGACCCGCGGGTCAAACGGCATCTTCGGCTGGTAGAAGAGAGGGGACCAGAACCTAAGAACTCAACCTTATCGTCCGTCAAACCCAACGACCCTCGTCTTCCACGTCGCACCAGTGTTAGCAACGAAGGAGGGAATAGTCCGTCCTCAAGGCCAAATGACCCGAGACTGAGGCGTGCAGGGTTCAAGGACCCAAGGCTTCAGAATCAGCAGGACCCTCGATCACAGTCAGTAGGGCCGCAGGATCCCAGAACACAGAATATGCCTGGCCAGGATCCTAGAATGCAGAATATGCCTGGTCAGGATCCCAGAATGCAGAATATACCTGGCCAGAACCCGTGGATGCCGAACAACATGGGCGGAGGTGGTGGTGGTGGCGGTGGTAGTGGTGGAATGATGGGCCCAGGAGGGATGATGGGTCCTGGTGGTATGATGCAGCCGCAGAACAACATGGGCCCAGATCTACGCTTTCCAGGCGGCATGATGTCCGGCCCACGTATGATGCAGAGTGAACCTTGGAATGGGCCTGCTAACATGCAGGGAGGCCCCATGGGTATGCGGCGCGGTTCCATGGGTATGCAGCAAGGGCCCATGGGTATGCAACAAGGCCCCATGGGTATGCAGCAGGGCCCTGGGGGTATGCAGCAGAATCAGATGGGAATGCAAGGCCCTATGGGTATGCAGCAGGGCCCCATGGGAATGCAGCAAGGCCCTATGGGTATGCAGCAAGGGCCTATGGGTATGCAACAGGGGCCCATGGGAATGCAGCAAGGCCCAATGGGTATGCAGCAAGGCCCCATGGGTATGCAGCAAGGGCCAATGGGCATGCAACAGGGGCCCATGGGAATGCAACAGGGCCCAGGAGGAATACAGCAGGGACCCATGGGAATGCAACAAGGCCCCATGGGGATGCAACAGGGCCCCATGGGAATGCCGCAGGATCCCCGCCAAGGTCCAGTGGGCTTGCAGACGGGGCCCATGGGCCCGGGTTCTCAAAACGGACCCATGGTTGGAAAGCAGGGCCCAGGTGGGATGCAAGATCCGCGACAGGGTCCAGTGGGTGCCCAACAGGACCCGCGACAGGGTCCAGTGGGTGCCCAACAGGACCCGCGGCAAGGTCCTGCTTTGACAATGCAACGTGGGGCCTCAGATCCCCGCATGATGAGAGGCCAGTCAGGTCCGGGGCAAGCAGCCGATCCCCGGCAGGGTCAGGGTGATCCTCGACAAAGCAGACAGTCTTCGACGGTGGACCCTCGAATGGCTCGACTTGGTCAAGACTTGCAACCCAGCCCCAGCTCTTCCCCTCGCAGTGAAGACCCTTATCTCTCTCCCTCTCACCGACCACAAACTGAAGACATGCTACCTCATGGGGATCAGAGTTCACTCCAAAGAACAGGTGATGATGATAGAGTGAGTGACGGTGATTCCCTCTCCCTGCCACTTCCCCCGGCTCTTAGGGAACCTCCAGCCAGATCTGAAGTGGAGATCACTATCAATGCCAGTGACGATGGTTCAAATACGGATGACAGTGCGGCGCCAAAGAAAAAGTTTGACTATAGAAATGACCCACGGTTCAAACGCAAGCCAGCGTCTGATAACGCAGGAGAAGAGAGTGTTCGAAAGTTCAGAGGTCAAAGAAAGAGTAGTATGGAATACGCATCACCGCTTGGAGGTGGTGATGACCAAAGTAGCACTTCAGACTCAGGTTACAACAGCTACAACCGGCCTCCACCAGGCCGTGAAAACAGACAAGGCCCTCGTGATAAGAACAGTACTTTTGAGCTTCCTCGCATGGAACTGCCACCACTGACAACACAAAGACAACAGACACAAACGCCACCACCAGAACAAACTGTACCACCGGAGCTCTTTCCCCCACCGCCAGAACCACAGCTGAAAGACTTGTTTAAAACGATTGACCCCACAGCATCACCATTTTGTTAGCATGGACTCCTGTTGCGTTGTGATCCATGATTATTTTTAGCACACTGCTTCTTCCAGCCTGTGATTCAGGGGGGGGGGGGGGGGGGGGGGTGTTGATATTCACACAACGGATAAATCAAGGCCAACAAGATGTGATCCACCGTGTGATTTGAGTGATCGTAAATAATTCCCACCTTTCATAACTCTGGTTGTTTCTTTTTGTGTGCGTGCACAGAAGTCATCAAGGGGGTGTGTGTGTGTGAGAGAGCAAGAGCGTGCGAATGAGTGAGCGAAGACCTTAGATACATAGGTTCAGAAATACATGTATTGGCCAAGTACAGACTTTCATTACAGAGACCCTTTTTTGCTGTTGTTAGTGTTTTCATAACTGAAGCTAGTGCACTGTGCTAATCATCATTACTGATTTTGGTTAGCTGAATTTCTGTTTGGAGATTTGAAACTGTCCACTGACCTCGTGGAGAAATGACTTGACACAATATCAGATGGATCAGTCTGCAGTCGTAAGATCTCAGACTGCTTCCACAGACTCGAGTCCAATAGGTATTTTGATGTGGGAAAAAACAACAACAGGTACTGGACATGATTAATTATGTCATGGTAAAGCTAAATGATTTTTCTGGTATTTCTTCATACGCAGAACTTCGGTTTCATTGTAGAGGTTGTACTGGCTTAACAGCAGAACCTTACAAGATAACCATTCCTAGCAAGGTTTAAGATCTTTAAAGCTCTGCAAAATATTTACAACCTGCTCTGTAGTTAAAAATCTGTGTAAAGTATTAACATTTTTGTTGTAAATGTGTTATATTTAGCAATAACAATTAACATGTCTGCTGGTCATGAAATTTATAGCTGAAAGAAGATCTTGTGTTTATCTGCCAAAACAAGGTGTCTTTCAATTCCAAAGGATGGATTGTAGGTTGAATCACGGGTTAGTGTTGTCACTTTCTCTCATGTTCCAGAGGTTGCAGTCCATATTCTACCGCGGGGTATGGCTGTGTAATTTTCATGTGATTTGTACCTGAACGTTTCATCAGTTTTACTGCCTCTTTCCCTCTGTTCAATCGTCTGCCTGCTCACGTCCTCCTGATGCAGTGTGCATGGCTAAGCATTTTTAGCAGGCATGCCTGCCCCGCAGTTAACATTTCCAGGACACAGCACAACTTTCAGGAACACACCAAGATTACCAACCAAGCTTCAGACACAAAATTTAATCACTGTGTTGGCTCGCCTGCATAAAAGTACACTCTGGGCAAACGTATCCCAAACTTGTCAGTCAGGTGACTTGGTTTTGTCTTAATGAGTAAATCAGATCAAAAGGAGACCGATTTGGGGAAAAAAAATTGTTTGTGCGTAATGGCAGGGATTTTGCCGAAATGACCTGGTTTTGATTATGTCCCTTTTGCGTTCCATCCAGTTTTGCCACCTTGCTCATAGCTAGGTTGATCACTGTGACAGAGATTCAAATGAGCGGTTATCTGTATTTCTGGGATGGACTGTTGATTTTATGCATGTTCCGGGACAAATACGGCTACTCCATAACAGTGGGCATGCCTGGATTAGGTAGGTACCTGTACATGCACAAGATGCAGTGATCAGAGCCTGCATGTTTGGACAGACACATACAATCGTCATAAGACGCACACTCAAACTGCCACTTCATGTCACTGTTTTTGAGTTGTCGTTGACCTTTTCTGAAGTGAAAGCGTAGGTTTGTTTTGACACATGGACAAACCTGAATGGTGCATCTAACTATACTGAGTGTATGATTCCTTTCTCTAGAGGTTTTCTGATCGCTGTGTGGACTTTCAGTGTTGCGGCTGCCCTAATTGTTTGGAGTAACAACTTGTCTGAATACTCTTTGCTAAATGTGAAACAAGGTCTCTGTTTCTTGTGGTCGGCCATGTTGATTGGTGTATGCTTGAGACTTATCTTTGAGATTGAGAACATAGTGGTAGAATTGCAGACCCGAATGTGTTGTGATACCAGTAGTTTCCATTTTTCCTCTCTCTTCTTTTTTTTTTTCCCCTAGGGAAGATTTCCTTGTCAGTTATGTTTGTTATGTATCTGGTGAAATGGACTATCTTGTCTGATCACAAACACCAGTGAAGTTTCATTTAAAATAAATGAATACAGAACCTAATTATGCATTTTGAATCTGTTATGATGCAGTCTGTTACCCTTGTAATTATACAGTGTGGCACGTTTGTTGTATTGGTTCTCTGGTTTTCATCATGTCTACTGAAGTGTGATTTTCTGTGAAGTGTGGCAAGTCAGCCACAAAACTGACTACACAGCAACCAGTTTTATATTAGAAATGCTTTGCACAAAAGGCAAACTATGCAATTTTAAGAATAAAACAGTTAATAGTTGTCCCAAAAGATTTACAAGAAAACCTTTATTTCATATTGCCATTAGCTTTCATGTGCCAACACTGGCATCCTCAGCACACACCTGCATATCTGCATAAAACTGAATGAGAATTCATTCAAATAACTCACTGGTGGCCAGTCAGAAAACACCGGCATCTCAACTGGATCTCACTCAGTCACTGTATGACTTCAAGACGTAAGCATATTCTGATAAGGTCAGGAATTCAGGTAAAACACTGAATATAGGGTGACTAGCCAACACGCAGGGGATTAAAATAATTCATATAACTACTGCAGACCAGGGAACTTGCAGTCATTTTGCAGTTTTCAGCCAAATTTCCTATCCTTTCAGCCTCCAAAAATCAAAGTTTCAGCCAAAGAAAAGGAAGAGGGGAAAAAGGTTGCACACACAGTCATGTATCATGATACATGTAATGCCATATGGGGCAGTCGAACTTTATTTTTGAAGATCCACGTGTCAGAATCACAGCTATATTTTACTTCTGGGTGCCAGGAGAGCCTACTAAATGTGTTTCAAACGCTAAACTTTGTTTTCTGAAGTTGGACATTGCTCCCGTGTTCCCAAGCTGGGCACTGCCCCAGCGCCCCGGCCTAGATTTCAGTCTGTTTTTTCCTCATCAGTTCCCCAGCCTGCTACTGTTTGCCCTCTCAATACTGACAAAAATTATCTTACTGTGTCAATAACATAAAAAGTGCTGGAATGAAAAAAAGAAAAAAGGTGCAGACAAGATTTAATTACACATCTCAGATACTGACCGATATAATGATTCCATTAAAGATGGAAGCACACCACTTACGCTCAAACATTCATAATACATTTTACCACGTGGTAACAAGCTTATGAAGGTTGATGGGGAGGGGAGTGGGCGGGGGTAAAAACCATGGAATTCAAAACCAAAAGTACACTGTACAAGAAATACAGAACACAGTTCTTAGGGGCAAAAGCCAAAATATTCAGACCCTTCATGTTGCATAAGCATTATCCTGTTTATCCAGGTCAGCAAAAAATGTAATGCACACTTCCGTAGAATTGGGGTGGGGGGTATTACACCTGCACTTGGCAGATTATTTACAAATCCATTTGTTGATTCTGTACATATGCATTTCAGTGAGAAAAATTATAGAACAAAACACACAAAAAGGTTAAAATGATGTATGATTGTCTCTGAGCAATGGCTTGGAAGTCATGTAAAAAAAAGATAAGTCATGAGTATTAAAAGATTAATGTTTTTACTTTCACTCTGGCACAATCCTTTCGTACGCAAAACACGATCAGTGCACTGACTGAACCGGAACTTGCAGTGCATATATTCACAGATGTTAAAGTACCTTTTTTACAAGACGCCGAGCATGTAGCACTGACGCTGGATGAAAAGAAACAAGTACACCACTTAAGGAAATAGTAAATGCATTGACATATCTCCCATGCTGTTATAGGGGCTTAAAATCTTCCACCTTTCAGCGGATTTCCACATCTGCGCATAGAGTCGATTTTTTTTATTTTTTTTTAAACCCGGTGGAGCAATGCTGCCCACACACCTAGCATAACACATCTACTTTACAGAAGTGCGCATGCTACACACTTTTCCTCCTTTTTGATCACGGACCATTTTAAGCCCTGAGTCATGCAGATAGTTTTGTTGTAGCTGGGGGTTTTTTTTGTGCAACAGTGAAAATGAACGGCCTCATTCATCTTTGCCTTTCATTCCGTTCTGGATGTGCGCTGGTTGACCGTTGCTCATCTCTTTATGGCAACTGTTTCCGTTCAGAACAGCCTTGCCCTTGGCGCGGGGTTTGCGATGGTAGGTCTGATAGAAGAAGTTGGAGAAGAAGATGATGAGACTCAGCATGTAGGCAATGAGCATTTTCTGGAAGAGACGAGGATACTCGCAGCCAGAGTAGACGCTGTAAGAGGTCTTGACGAGAACCACCCCAAACTGGAACTGCAAAGCAAAATAGGTGACATGTAGTTTAGTGCCATCCAGATGAACTGTAACAGTACAGGGTACTGCAATCTCAGCAGTCTCAGCAGATTTTGGCTGGATTGAGCCAAAAATTTGTGCTGGCTTTTTCCTCAATGCCCCGTCCTTGATATCACCCTTATGTGTGTGTGTGTGTGTGTGAATGGATTTGCTGTGACAGATGTGATGCTTGCAAGTTGTTTGTTTTTTTGTGTGTTAAGTTACTGCACATGCCAAACATATTTTATGTTGTTTTTATTCGCTTAGAATCTTAGTTTTTCATTCTTATTTTGTGTCGAGCTGTGAGTCCAAAGATGATTTTCCAATTTAAACCTGTTATTTAATGGACAATAAAGTATTTTTTGAATTTGAATTTGGAAAAGATGTTAAATCCCTGAACACCCACCACCCTCTGTCAATTGCGGCCATTCTAGACATGACACCAAATCGGATATCATTTCATAGACCGCCTGCAGAACAGAGGTATGCAAAGAGGCAGAGGCCGACGGATGAACCTAAATTAAAGGGCATGACGGGACCTGCGTGAACCAAACCAACATTGGAACAGCCTCGAAGACGACACTGTGGAGATTACTGAGAGATTGGGTAGTGTGCATATGGGCTTTTCAGATAGCACCTTGAACTGAACTGATGCCAAATCAGTTTTGGGTAAGTGCTTGCCACACTGACACCCCGACCCCCCCCCCCCCCCCCCCCCACCCCCAAATCAGTTTTGGGTAAGTCCTTGCCACACTGACACCCCCCCCCCCCCCCACAAGCAGTTTTGGGTAAGTCCTTGCCACACTGACACCCTCCCCCCCAAATCAGTTTTGGGTAAGTCCTTGCCACACTGACACCCCCCCCCCCCCACACACACACACACTTAAATTTTATCAGTGACTAGAGTATAAGACAGCGAAGGTGAAATCTCTATGGATATCTGGCAGCCTTACAGAGGACAATCACATTCTATAATTTCCCTTCTGGGATTCATAAGGCAATTTGATTTTGAATTTGAACATTCATCAGAGCTACAGGCATCACCATCTAGCGTTCAACGAAGAAAAAGAAGAAGACAGTAAGCAAAGTTTGTTTTACAGATTGGGGATACTCTGCTGGTATCTGAAGAAAGGGCTTAAGCACCACAGATCTGGAAAGCACTTAGGCCCTTCTTCCACACAACTGTAGCACCGTTGTAATGGTTCCATACCATACTTACCAGCTGTAGACTAGTGAGGTACTTTTTCCACCACAGGTAAGGCTGGACCCATGGCCCCAGCGCAGACAACAGGTAATAACTGTACATTATCACGTGGACTGCACTGTTCACTGTTGCCGAGAAGTATGCTGAAAAAGACAAAATCCACAAACTTAAAAAAACTGTAGTAATATAATGATAATAATGACAGATTTGTTAGTTGCTTATGCCATTTTCCCATATGATGGCAGTGCTATTAGACAGAAGTATATGCATTCTCAGTTCTTACCCTCTCCACCTGGTGCGTAGTGAGTGCCAATCCACCACAGAAGAGGCATGGAGGTGTGGTGATACAGATGGAGGAATGTTATCTGGTTGGTCTTCTTTCGCAGCACGAAGAATGTCTGGAACAAATTAGGACATTTTTATCTAGTGCAGATCTTAAATGATCCAAAATGAAGAAAAGTGTGTTGCATTTTAATGACGAAGTAGCAAAACCACAAGCATGCATCTGCAAAGTGGACATATTATGTTAGAGGTGTCCGGGGGCATGGACCCCCAGATTTTAGTAAAAATTGGGACTAAAATCTGTGCAATCTTTAAAATGTGGGCATCATTTTAAGTGCTTCAGAGGAGTAAACACTTTTTCGGGTGACTGGAAAATGTTTACAATTATACTAAAATCTGTGCAGTTAGGTACATTATGGCATGATTTATCTTCAGAGGAGGAAGCAGACTTTTTGGGGGGGGGGGGGGGGGGGACAATTTTTTGTTTTTTTTTTTTGGCTGCCCCAACTCTTTTGCCAGCTCCAGTGGTGTTCCTCCCAGGTAATGGGTAGATTCCACGGAGGGCTCGGAAGCTGGGACAATTTTTATTATGCATGATGATGGAGATGAGGATGATGGAAAGATGATGCTATGGAGGTCAGTGTGGTTTAGTACTGCAGGACAGGGCTGGATTCCACGCTTCCTGTCATAAATATCCCGGCATTAACCAGGCCCGGGAACTACAGCACCTGCAGTGCTGACCGTGTAGTCATCCACATCATGTGTGATACCAAGGGAAGCACCCCCAAAGTCGCACCCGTGAAGTGGGTGAAACTCGGCTGTGTGGCAACAGCCTCCCCATTAGGTCCATAGCACACCCGCTCTGGGTAAGAGCTGACCTAGGTAGGAAAAATCCCGCTTGCCTCGGCTGGGATTCAAACCTGGGTCTCCCGGTCCATTGTCCGAAGTGCTAACCACTACACTACGGGGGCCGGTGGAGGACAATTTTTAGCCAAAGTGAAAATCCGCCAGAAGGTGGAAGATTTTAAGCCCTGATAGTGACATCGACCAATAGCTAGAAAGCTTTCTATGTAGTGCCACCAACCAAAGGGCTTGAAAGCGACAGCAAAAACAGACACGCACTCTCAGTTGTAGTTACATGATTGTAGCTGACTGTTTTACTGTGCCAACATTTTTCATGAAAACTTGCTTTCACTGAAGCTCATTCTTACCTGGTATTTTTGAAAGGCTCGTATTTCTCATCTGTTGTGGTACCTTCATTGACATTAGCAACACCTTGGGATCGCATAAGACACTTGTTAAACATCATTGTGTTTACTGCTCAGCTTGATCTGCTGGACATATCTATTTATGCTGGCAATGTACTCAGATGCCCTAAATTGAGACGTGAAATCTAATGACTGTTTATGTCTGCCATTTTAGTTTTAGAGAAATAGTTTTTGCCCCATACCGTATCTGCAAACTCAATGATTTTGGAGAAATAGTACCACCACACAGCAGCGGCCAGCTGGAACACAAATATTGGCATTTAGTTACGACTGAACAAATACATTTTCCAGTTCTTAAACAGTGCCTGAAAAGGTAACTGAAATGATGGATTTGAAACACACAAACACACTCCTCACTTCTTTATATATATATATATATATATATATATATATATATATATATACATTTTTTTTTTTTCTTTTTTTAATTCATCATTGTTTCATTCTTATTTTTCTTTGTTCTTTTTTACCTGAAACAATATATTTTTTTAAATCTGTTTGACTACATGAGAGAATGTCAGAAAAGATATCTTCTATGTCCATGTACACTGTTTTTATGTTGTGATGGTACACATACGCACCCGTAATGAGTCAGGATTGTCTGAGCGGTCCACCAGAGCACATCTGAAGGGAAAACCAGGCACCAACCAGGATGACATGATAAGCTGGAAAAGAAAGAGAGTGAGGCATCATTACAAAGTCTGACAGATAAACTGAAATACATATGGTGGATTTTAATTAACCGCGAAGTAGTCTTTGTTGCTTGCCTGGCTTTAAGCCCTTATAAACTCACTCACTCACCGTTTTTTTTAAGGTAATTACAAAACAAACAAAAAATCCTGAATTTCTTGAAAGGGACAATAAAGTTAAAAAAAATAAATCACTGAAGCCAATTGGATTGGATCCCCCCCCCCCCCCCCCTCCCCAAAAGATTTCAAACATCCATTGATGTCGTGAAATGACTATTGGACTATTGACACACCATCAGATGAAGCTGTCTGATGTTGTAAAATACTGGATTCTATCTACAATGTTAAGTCGCAGGGTAGCAATACAGTGTAGTGGATTCAAAGTATTACTATCCCCCAAAAAACCAAAACCAAAAACAAAAAAACCCCAGAAAGCCTACCATCAAAGCCAATCTCACCTCATACACCATGTAGATACTAAGTAGCACCAGAAAGAGGTTGTAAAGCACCATGGGTATTTTGAGGTCAAAAGGTCGCCGGTGAGCCATGATGCGCTGTCCCAAGTTAACGCCCACCAGATACAGAATGCACAAGCATATAGTGGGCCAAGGGGAGCTAACCAGCAGCCAGTGGTTCGTCCTCATGTCTGGTGGACAAATATAGGTGTCTGATGGTCACAAGAATAATAATAATTGCATTAATATAGGCGCTTTATCCTAAATATTTGGCTCGGACCGCAGCGAGCTAAACCCAAAATGCATGCTCACATGAATCACACGCATTCTCTCACACACTGGTCATGAACACATTACAATCACATGGTGTGAAGGGTCAGCTCAATTATTTAAGTTTCTGAATTTAGAATTTGCAGATTAGTGATTTTCAGATTTTGTGGGCTGAACATTTCCTAAGCAGAGGGGGAGGAAGCTGGAGTACTCGAAGAAAACCCCTGACGATTGGCCCGAATGAACAGTGCCACGTCCGAGAAGGAAAAATTCTTTGCCCCCGAGTGGGACTTGCACCTGACCTCACGCACTGGTGACAAAGTCTCTTAGCCACTAGACCACTGACCTTATTGTTGCTGTTGTGTCCAACAAGACTGGTGTCATGTGGCACACAAGAATTGCCAAAACTCTCTACAGTAATTATAAGGTTTTCAGAGGTGCTTTTTGTTCATATTATATGGTCTCCTTCAAGTGTTAAATGGTCTCTCTTCAAAAAAAAAAAAGACCCCCCCCCTCCCCCGCGGTCCCCCAAACCAGCCTTGACATTTGTCACACATCCATCAGCAGATTTTCACTGAATTTACTTCACAGTGTAAGTTAGTACTCATGTGTGCTGTCACCAAATGGGGATGGGGTGGGCGTGAGGGGGGGGGGGGAGGAGGGGGAAGGGCAATTTACATCACACCTCCAAAAAGTTTGCTTTTTGCTGTCTGCGCAGAGCTGTCAACCGTCAGTTTATCAGCACTGTCAAGGCTTCATATCCGTGGGAACTATAATAGGACACGTGCCCTGGCTTACCATGAAAATATAGGACATTTTGTCCTGAACATTGTCCATTGTGGCGCAGAAATGATAGGACACGTGTCCGCCTTGGTAAGAAAGTAACCGGACTTCTCGCAAATTGATCAGGCTGTGACTGATGTCTGATGCAGACATGGGGTGGATGGGTGGGTGGGGTGGGTGGGTGGGTGGTAGTTTAACAAGCATGGCATACTTGTGGGTTTGTCACACTTACCTGACTTAAGTGATATGGAGTTATAGAAGTCTTCCACCAAAGACGCCATGGCACTGCAAGGCAAAACAGTCTGATTACTCTTTGTAAAATCATTATACCATTAAGGCAAAACAGTCTGATTACTCTTTGTAAAATCATTATACCATTTATATTTTATATATTATAATAGCTATTTAAATGGTGCACAGTGTTAATATTAAGAAGTAATTTCGGTGATACTAAATTGAAATCTTCATCAAATTTTGAAGTGTGTTAAATATCAGTTTATATCTGCCAAAAGGGGGAAGATTTTTAGCCCTGAATATAGCCCTGAAAAACTCGAGAACAAGGGCTGAGTGAAGGTGAGAAGTATAACTGATAAAAACAAATAGAACTAATATTACCGGTAATTATAACAACAACAGCCAAAACAAGAAAGGAAAAGGGGGGAACCCACACGCTACAAACAAGGCAAACAAACAACAAACAAGAACAAATCAAATCACAGATACGCATGCATGAAAAGCCCATCCCCCCCCTACCCCCCCCCCCCCCCCCCCCCGGCCCTGTCAGCTTTTGGCACCACCAATGAAACATACATTGACTGCAAATACACAAGTTATAGCAAAAGCAAACTGTTACAGTGATAAAATGTATGGGCACAAACAAACCTAGCGCAAAGCAGGTGTTGCAAACAAACCAACAAATAAACAGACAAACAAACAAAAACAAGAACCACGAAGCACACCAGCTGCGTCTGTTCAAGCACAAAGCACTAAACCTTCTCCTCTTATTTCATATTGCTGTCAGAAAAAAATACCGACAAAAACTAGAACACGAAAGGCATAGAAGCAAGTCCTTAACTGGCACATGAACAAACAAGAAGACGATGGCGTAGCAGGTGTAGCACAAAGAATACGGGTGATAATGATTCTAGCAAACCTGACGGCAGTCTGCTCAGTCAAAGTTGTTGGACTGAAAACAGTGCAGAGATTCCAGTGTAAAAGAAGAACACACTGTAAGAAGTCAAACGGCACACTAGCTGACACGTCCCGGAAGTTATACGATGATGTTCTCGCTTTAATTCTGTGACACTGATGGTGATGCAACCAGCACAAAAGAAATCCTTCGTCGAGACCACACCCCCCTTTTGTGTCCGTGACTGATGCCGGCTGCCAACTCAGTGTCAGTTAAATTTGCAGTCTACCAATGAACTTTGATTTCGCGCACACTGCACTACTAGTCAGTGAATGGTGTACGTCAGTGTATGTGTGTGTGAGAGAGAGAGAGAGACAGAGAGAGAGAGAGGGGGTGGGGGTGGGGAGCAAGCGACTGAACGAGAGAGAGAGAGAGAGAGAGAGAGAGACGGGGAAGGGTGGGGGAGGGGGGTTGGGGAGCCGAGAGGCCGGAGGGGGAGCCTGAGCGGAGAGGGAGAGAGCTATAACCAGTTTCGCTATCATCGGCAAAAATTATGAAAGGCATCAGTGTGCGGATATCTAAATGAGTTTTCTCAGTCGTCAAATACGGTTAAATTTGTTTTAAAACAAATGTAGAGGCTGTGAAGAACAAAGCAAAACTGACAACAACCATGCACGCGCTGATCGAACTTGATCAACAACTGACTGACACTGAACACGATAACAACTACACGAGACTGAAGCCGGCCGCAAAACCAGAGGAATCTTCTCCGTGTCAGTACTAGTATGCAGGGCATACGTGCACTAGTTGTACTTTCAGCCGTAGTCCTGCATTTAGTGCATCATAGCGCGCGCGCGTGTGTGTGTATGCCAGTGTCTGCGCATATCATTGTCAGTGTGTTTGTGTGTCAGTGCGTTTGTGTCACGGTGCCAGTGTTTCAGTGTGCGTGTGTATGAAAAGTGCCCGACCAATCTCTGCATCAGAACAGCATTACCAAGTCGATCACTAGTATTCCATAGAAGTGACGGATCAATTGATTTACCTTGGCTCTAGAATGGATTGGGTAGGCATCTTTCTTGATCACCCAGGCGACAGCACGCACTTACGGCACGTGTGCGGAGCGGGTAGTCAAAAATACCCTCTGATTATGCCCGGCATTCTCAGCCAATCATATGAAACGTAGGTGCCCTGCTTTGAATGTTCCCGGCTATGATATCTGCACCCGCAATCTGCCTATTCCTTCTTTTGTAGGCTCTGAATAGCATTTTTTCTTAGAAAATCATTCTACTTAATTACCAGCCAACTTAATTTGAGTATGTGCTTCTGGCAGATTTATCTTGTTTTATGAATGCAGTGTTCTGAAAAATTTTAACGGTGCTTCTACTTGGGAGGGGCATAAAGTTTCCGCGTCACCCGCGTCCGGGACGGGTGCGAGCTGAAGTTTGTGTGTGTACATGGGTTGTCTTTGGCAACGAGGTGCTTATTTGTCGGACTCTTGCGTGCTCCAGCCTGAGGTATTTGCATGCTCAGACTAGCGGAGGGAACCACGAGGTAGGTACCGCTTCCATATTTCTTCACAACGTGATATTTGACAGCCAGGAAGTGTGGGAAAGTTGGGTGTACCTTGGGTAGATAACTTACCCGGCGTCTTCGCCTACATTTCGCTGTGCAGGCAAAATCTACGATAAATCTGTCGAGTTGTTCTCGCCCGAAGGCAAGTTAGCATCTTTCGACATTCTGTTGTTGTTGTTGTGTAGCAAAACATATTCAGCCGCAACGCAGCTTGTATTCTCTGATCCGATCTTGGTAATGATAAACCATTCTCCGATTGTCCTCTCATCCCAGAGGGTTCTGAAGCACAGTAGCTACATTCCCGCCAGCGTCGTTCAGCTGGGAACCGGCCAGCGTTTGGCAATCCCGGGGCGAGCATAATTTTATTTCCGACGAGAACGATGTCAGTCTGTGTCTGTTCGATTAGCCGTGTAGTGAGAGGAACCAGGAAAGTGCATAACCTGCATTCCGATGCATGCATGTTGCGCTTGCGCAATTGGTGCGTAAGGACAGGAAGCGCATGCACTGTGTGTGCGTGTGCGTGTGTGTGTGTGCGTGTGCGTGTGTGTGTGTGTGTGTGTGTGTTCCGCAGTCACATTGTTTTCAAATGCAATTCGGACTGGAAATGTGACTGGTGTACGTGGCATTCCTGTGACTGCATTAGGGGCATTTTGTCCATGTGTGAGAAAAAACAAACAACAGAAAACAAACAAACAAACAAACAAAAACCTTTGCAGCTTCCATCACGTCCTACTCTTTCTACGAGTGAGTTAAATAGTACAACTTTAAACTACAGTCGGTTAAGGCCTTCCCTGGTGATTAAATAGTGCGATCGAGCCACTCTAAAGTTCGGGTTGAATTTTTAAAAACAGTTCAAATGCTAATAATCAATGCCGGTAATCAAACTCACATATATAAGGCATACATGCACTTACTCTGTGCATCAGAATCAGTCACTTGGGACACAGTATTTTGTCTGAAACCATTGTGGTGACTTGGTTTATATATTGTTTTATGTACATTAAAGCATACTGAGTAGATGCCTTCATTGGGTCCGACCCATTACAAACTTAACATAGCAATTTTAAACACAGTGTTCCGAGAAAAAAAAAATCATACTTTTTTCTCAAAGTCTCTGGCTGTGCACAGACTATTCTATAATGCTTGATGATAATAATGATGATGAATGGGCATTTGTAGTGCACTACACAAACTTAAATTTTATACATTCTATGCAGCAAGCATGCTTACTGTGCCTTTGGAATGGGGGAAAAGGAATGAGAAAAGAACAGTTCAGAGAGAAAACAGAGAGGAGATGTTCCTTGGGGCTCTGCAATTTTTCAGCCAGTTGGCCCGGAATATTCCAGACTACCTCTATGAATTTTTCAGCATAGACAAGTCAGCAAGACCAGGGTTAAAGTTTCAGGATCTCACGCCTGTCCTTCCACTGAAAACTTCCCCTGACTGACCCATTTAGAACTTAAGGTGAAGAAGAAGAGTTGCTGATATAGTGATAACTTATCTGAATGTATCTGAAAGTGTGCTGTATCCGAATCAAACTTGTCCACCTCTAGGTGTGGTGACAGACCTCTTAGTTGCTTGTCACCACCTTTTGTTTTATTTTCTCTGTGACATGTGCATAGCTGAGAGGAATCTGCGCACCAGTGTCAGCATAGCGTTGATGGTGGAGATCATGACCCGAGTGACGCAAAAATTTGTCGGAATGTTTGTTACGCTGAAACGGTGGCGCTCACACGAAGCATTGTGGGTGCAGGGCCTTCCAGCATTGATAGAAATGTGCTTAGTTGACCCATAAAGCATTACAATGATAAATGGCCATTGCTGAACACGCGTTGAACACACATTTCACTCATGTGGGGCAGTCGGTTGTCTAGTGGTTAAAACTTTGTCACCAGTGCGAGAGGTCAGGTTTGAGTCCGACTCAGGATGAAGAATTTTTCTGTCTCATATGTTGCACCGTTCATTCAGGCCGACTGTCAGGGGTTCTCTCTGGGTACTCTGGCATCTTCCCCCTTGCTTTGGAAAGGTTCAGCCCACAAAATTCGAAAATAAATGCAATGCTAAAATTCCGAAACTTAAATTGCTGTTCATGTCCAGTGTCTGAGAGAATGCGTGCGATTCCCGTTGGTCAAATAGTGGGCTCTGTAATTTGGCTGGCGAAAGTGGTGTTAGTACCTTGGTGCAAATCCATCAGCTCTAGGGGTTGAGTTTTGCATTCGTATGTGAACTTATTCAATGAGCAGCAACTTCCACCCTTCCATCAGAGACTTTGGAGAGATGTTTAGCTTTGCTTCTTTCCTACATTCTAGTCTCATGCAGACTGGACGGGTGCACTAGTACTTTGTAGAGTCAGGATGCAAGCCAGGCACCCTTCTGGGTAAAAATAGTCTTCAGTGGATAGAAAGGTGCATTTTGGTCGTTACAATAAACGGATTCAGTAGTCACTGCCTTGTAAACGGCGTGTTACATGTATGACCCTAAATTAGGCATTGTATTTGGGTAAGTGGCATAAATTTCTCTGCGTCTTGCACTTGCAGCCATGTATAAATTTCTCAAACGGGGGTTCCTGGATCCGTGTGAAGTGCAGTGTTGCCGGCACACCCACCAATATGTACGCACACCCAATTCAAATTATGAAGCACACGTGTGTGTACACACATACTCACACATCTTTGTGCACCCGTTTTGCCGTTATCATACAGTATACGTGTACACCCGTATTCCCAGTTTACGGAATGCAGCGGCCGCTTATCAGTGAAAAGGTGTGTGTGGTCAACAGAACCCCCGAGCGCCAGCCATGCAGAACCAGTATACCGGCTGTACATGTACTACACACGCTAATACCTGTACATGTACCAATAGAGGTTGGACAATCACCTGTAGTCACCTTCTGCTAACTGGGGCATGGCTTGTGTGTTGGCCGTTGCCAGAGAGAGCGGCCCAAAACAAAACTGCCGTTGACATTGGCCTTGATTGTGGCACGGTTTGGCTTTCATTAGCATTACGCAGGGTTGCTTGGCCGGGTATTTGTGCTGGACAAACAGCGCGGGTACAGGCGGGAGGGGAACAAGTTCAGCCAAGCAAGGGCCGGTGTGGGCCACACGTGGGTACCGCGGGTACTTAGTCGTAGTGGGTAAATCACTTCTTGCAACACCGCTGTTGTTTGAGGTCTATGCGCTTGGAAACGCAAATCTGCCTTCATGCTAAGTTGTGAGAACAATACTCCCCCACCTCCCCACCCCCACCACCACCCCAATCACCTTCTCTCTGTCTGTATCACAGTGTGTGTGTGTGTGTGCGTGTGTAACATCAAGGGTTTCACTAATTCAGTAATTGTGCAGTAAATGAGTATCTGACTCTGTGTGTGTGTGTGTGTGTGTGTGTGTGTGTGTGTTAATCAATAAGGTTTCATTTGGCATTCAGCAAGTAGCAAGTAGGTAGCTGCATGGCTGCAGGTTTTCTCACTGACCCGGGGTCTCTGAAACTTTGAATTCCTTTTGTATGTAACTTCAGGATCGATTGCAGCCAACGGATGATTGTTCAAGGTTGGGTAAGAGAAGAAATTAAAACAACAACAAAAACAGCCAGCAACTGTGCTATTTATTTCTGTTGCAGGAGGCCAAAATGGAGTTGGTCGTGGACAAGGTTCGAGAATTCCAGGAATTCTACAACTGGGCCCACTCAGTTTCAGGTTGGTTTGTACACTGTACTGTAAATTTGCTTTGTACCACTATTTTTCATGAATTTTCACTTTAATTTAGTCATACATGCATCATTAAACTGCATTTAGGGGAAGGGCAGGGTTGGGGGGGGGGTGTTGTGATTCAGAATGGCAAAGCCAACATTACTTTGATGTGGTGTACCATTATCTATACATTACTTTTGTGCGTGTTTCTTTTAGATGAGCGGGTAAAAGACTGGCTGCTGATGCAGGGCTACACGCCGACGTTAGCCCTGACTGCTCTCTACCTCTTGGCTGTGTACGTGGGTCCCAAGTTTATGAAGAACAGAGAACCATTCAAGTTCAAGTATACGCTGTTTGCCTACAACCTCATCCTCATCATCATCAACTTCCATATATGTTCCGAGGTATGAACATTATTAGGAATGTACTAGGGTTAATTATAGGGTGTTGACACTGTGTGTGTGTGTGTGTGTGTGTGTGTGTGTGTGTGTGTGTGTGTGTGAGAGAGAGAGATAGAGAGAGGTACCCTCATGCAATTTAGTACATGTACACATAAAACATAGAATTTGATGAATTGTAATTTGAAAAGAATCATCGGCTTGTTGCCTTCATCAGAAATGGGGATATCTGAATGATAGAGTGTTGGACTTTCAATGCTTGGGTTGTGAGTTCCGAGTCCCTGCTGGAGCCAAATATTTGTGATGGCTTTTTCGTTCTTGTCCCGTCTTTGATATCACCCTACGTGGTGGAAAAGGATGTTAAACTCCCAAACACCCGCCCATTGTCATCAGAAATTGCAATTTGAATTCATTTTGTACTCGACAAGATTTGCTTACCATGCATTCTATGAAAAAAAATAAAAAAAATAAACAGGATATAATTATGTGCATATGGATATCTTTTTCATACATATATATATATATAGGGGAAGTAAGTAAAGCTGAGAGCGCTCCCTAGATCTAGGAGGTGTGTGCTTTGTATGCCATTGGACAAGTCCGCCTTGCCCTTTCAAATTGACCTGATTGAGCGCATGTTTTCGGCTTTAGTAACGCCTTTGTTCCTATTCTATATATATATATATATATTATTCTTTGTTTCTGTTGCAGTTATTCTATAACTCTTTAAAACTCGGGTACAGCTACAGCTGCCAACTTGTCAACTACACATATGAAGAACACGAAATGAGGGTAAGTAAACACGGGACTGGTGACGACTCATGAAGTTGTTGGTCTTGACTCGGATTACAAGTGCCATGGAGAGCATTAACGTCTCAGACATGGGGGATCGGGGTCTTATTTCATTTTTACCTACCTCTGTCCGAAGTAAAAGAATTCTTTCCATAGTGTATGCACACATTTTGTCTAAGATTACCCATACATCATCGTTGTTGTTGTTCTTTTTTTTTAAATAGTAATTTTCCTTCTATGGTGTATGGACCCCATTCCGTGTTAATGTACCAAGGCTTCATATCCATGGGAGTTATAATAGGACAGATGTCCTGGCTGACCCTAAAAGTATAGGACGTTTGTCCTAAATATTGTCCACTGTGGCACTGAAATGATAGGACATGTACGCATTAGTAAGAAAGTAATCGGACATTCCCAAAATGAATCGGTACTGTCCAACACGGACATGAAGCGATGATCGTGCAGTATTGAGCTCACCTGTCTATATATGTATATATATATATCCCCTTTTGTGGCCTGTACAGCTCTGACGAACCTTACCATTTGCATAAGCCCTCTGCCCTGTCCATACTCACGGGAAATCATGGGTCAAGGCTTCATGGGGCCCTCTTTGGGGTAAGGTTGGTGGATGGTAGGGACATGTGCCCTTGGTTTTTTGTTGTTGTTTTTTAAAACATGCGCTGCATGTTCTTATACAATAACTAGACCTTTAATCTGACATTTCGTTTGCATTTTTTTTTACGCTGCAGATAGCGAAGGCATTGTGGTGGTTCTACTTCTCCAAGCTGGTGGAGATGCTGGACACGATCTTCTTCATCCTGCGCAAGAAGGACAACCAGGTGTCGTTCCTGCATGTGTACCACCACGCCACAATGTTCCCCATCTGGTACATCGGTGTCAAGTGGGTCGCTGGGGGTCAATGTGAGTTTTTTTTTGGAAAAATTAAAGAGTTACCTTGTGCATATTCCAGACATGAATATTCCAGAAAAAAAATGAAAGGAAAGTACAGTAGATGTAAGAGGAGATAAGTAGATAGTGTGTGTACATGTGCATCGTGGGATATTAATTATATTTAAAACCTTGTTAGCAGTGTTCAGAAAAAGAGGGATGCATACAACACATGTACGTCTCAAATTCTAAACCGGCCAAATTGTGCCAGTTAACATGCGTAGTATCAGCAAGGGAGCTTCTGCCGCCCTCTGTGAATTTTCTTTGCACTTCATATGCTGGCAGAAGATATCAAGCCAATGCTGTGGAGCCGTGGCTGGCATGTGTCTTATGTGGATTTTCTTTTTCAGCATTCTTTGGGGCAATGATCAATTCGTTTATCCATGTGATCATGTACACGTACTACGGAGTGTCTGCATTGGGGCCAGAGTATCAGAAGTACTTGTGGTGGAAACGCTACCTCACCAAGATCCAGCTGGTATGTCCGACTAACAACCAAACCTTGTGTGGCTTTATGTTTTTTTGTTTTTTAAAAATTGTGAGCGTTTCTGGTAGCATCAGGTGCAGAAATAACACGATGGCTTGGAACTGTGTCAGTACGTTTTCAATCAAACCTGTCATTACAGCTGGTGTCCACAAGTTTAGAGAGGGCGGGCACTTTCTCAAGAAAGAATCTATGGAAAACATCTCAGTTGCTGTAAAACTTTTCAAGAGTTGCTTCAAAAGGAATAGGAATGAAACCTAATAAGTATGGACGTGGTTACAGAGTTTTCAGTGATGGTTGTTGTTGTCGTCTTTATGACATCCACCATTTTTTTTCTTTTTTTTTTGGGGGGGGGGGGGGGGCATTTCATTTCCATTTCATTTTTACGCTCGATGGAGTTTCTCTGTTACAGTCTTACAGTGAGAGTTTAGAAATGTGGATGATTGACAGACCTCTCCTCTTAAATGTGCAGTGAGTGCAAAACAAGAAGGAAAATTCAGAAAACACCACCTGAAGTACAAAAGAACTGTTGTTGCATTTGTGGCAGGTTTGATTGTTTACTGAACTGACTTAGATGGCCTGTGTACTCTCGGAAACTTTTTCACCACTTCCATTTCATGTCCATTATTCACATCTGTGCACTGTAGCTGCTTCTGGTTACTTTTGGAACCTGTAGTCAGATGTATCATGAAAACAGTGTGTTGTAAGTAAGCAGGGGCCAGTCTGTTAAAACAGCACCTGCATTTGTGGAATTGATTCATCATAAGGGTAAATTTGCGCTTTTTTCAGCATGCTCAATGAGTACAGCGAGAGAAAAAAAGTTACAGTTTTGCGCAGTTTTTGTCTATTGTTTAATGAATGTGAATGTATGTTTTCACACCTTAGTATAGAAAATTAGAAGTGTTTCACTTTTCATATTTGATGTTTGCTTGTTTCTTTTCTTTTTGTTACTGTTGCTGTTAGTTCAGTTGCGGTTGACTGTTTGGGGTACATGTAGTTGGTTTGAGTAAGCTCAGGTGAAGACAGCAAAACCTGACAAGCGTAAAAATGATGGAAGAAGGCAATGTTCCAGTAAAAAAAAGATCTTCAACACCCTTGCTGTACCTCGTAATTGATAGTTAAAGAACAGACTCGGTGAATCAAGAGGCATGTGTACAGATCGCTTTAGCTACTTTTGTGAATTTAGATCCAGCATTTAGATCCAGTATTTAGATCCAGTATGGTGTGTGGCACTCTCCTGCAGATGATAAAATGTGCACTCTAACGTTTGTTCCTGTCGCCTGTCATTCATAGTCTGGTTTTGAACCATTAAACCAGTGACAAAAGGTGTGCTCATCGATCTTAACTCTGAAGAGTCTCCGTGGTCGAAAGTTTGACATCACATAAAATGTAAGGGGAAGGTATCTGCTTTGTAATATCAGAGGACACCAACAGTGTTGCCTGTAGTGATCTAACCTCAGGAATCCAAAGCAGCCTGGCTTCTTGTAATCGCTCCATCTGTTTCCTTTCTAATGATGCACGTTTACTTCCATTCTCAGTTAACCCTCAAAATCCTGCATTCAGATATGTTGAACCCATCTCTACCTTTTCAGTTGCAGTCTTCTTAATTTTGCTTCAGTATCGTATTATTCCTGAGACACTTCAAAACATTACATGTAACTTTTAACATGTAGGCATAGATACAGTATGAAGGGGACAATTTTTTTTCCTCGGCTGGCTATGAAAGAGTTTTGTTGTTGTTGTTGTTGTTTTTTAACCTGTGTTCGAGTTCAGTTTTTTTTTCAGGGAACATGGTTTTCTTGAGTTCTGTTTGTTTTCAGTTTTTTTCATTTGCTTGAGAACCTTTCGGAAAGATCATATTTACCGAGTAGCTTCTGCATCAGTGAATGAAAGCATGAGTATAAAAGTGAAGCTTTTACTTTCTGAACTAACCCAGAGTGAGGTCTGATATCTTTCCGCGTGTAGAAGCATGTATTCCAATAGATCTTGAATGTTTTAGGTTAGGCTTTCATGGTAATGTGACACTGCATTTTGCTGGAGGTGACATGTATCAGGATTTTTTACAATGCGCAATATTGAAACCATCATTGAAGTGACAGAAGGTGCATGCTGAACAAGTCAGATTCTTCATGCATATATATATATACCTGTGTTAACCCTTTGTCTGTCTTGGCCTGTAACCTCCAGTGGATGACTAGGAGGAAGTGAATGACGACAGTCGCAACTGACAAAGGGTTAATCTGCATGCAGTTTCTTACTGTAAGGCTGTAAAATTTCATCAGCACCGTGTAGCTTGAAAACCAGTGGAGAGTGATTTGAACTAGCATTAACACATGCCTCCTGTTTCTCTTCTTGCCTGTTCTAGATTCAGTTCTTTGTTGGGGTGGTGTACGCGATACAGGCCATCGTGCGGGGGTGCGAATACCCCATGTGGATGCAGTGGGCGGGCATAGTGTACGGCATCACAATCATTGCCCTCTTCCTGAATTTCTATATCCAGGCTTACCTCAAACCCAAACCCAAACAGGTAATTCCGCACGAGACATTCTCGCGACCTAGCCGCAATTCTAGCCCATGTTTGTTCTGTGTCTTCCGGACCTATAGGTTCAGTTTATGGTGGGGATCGTCCACGCGGTCTATTCGTTGGTATCTGGCTGTGAGTTCCCCAAGTGGATGCACTGGGCCCTGATTTTCTATGCTTTCACCATTCTGATGCTTTTCCTCAACTTCTACTTCCACGCCTATATCAAGGCGCAGCGGCGCAAGGTAACAACGACTGGTCTTAACTTAAATTGAAGGAGCGTAGTAATGAACCGAGTATATGTATAAATGAAGAGGTTCGATCGGAGGGTCAGAGTTCCGGCGTTAAGCTTGGAAATGCAGGTAAGTGACAACATTTGCCAGTAAATATTGATTACATCAAGGTAAGGAACGTCAGGTCAAGTGAAATGAAGATTTTATTTGGGACCTCCTACGGGCGTTGAATATCAATTAACACTAACCATAACGAATGTTCGCTGTGAGGTGGAAAAAGTATATATACCCACACATACATGTATAGATAAACTGAACAGTGAGCAGTGCAAAACAAAAGAAACAATATATGATGGCAACAGCAAACAAACAAAACAAAAAACTGAAAAAGAAAAAAAACCCTGAGGAAAACAACAACCCAATAACGATGAACTTGGTGAACTAAGGCAAGGTAAGAAGGTAAGTAAGAACACAGGCTGCCTCAAAGTGAGGAGTAACTGAACATGAACTACATCAAAACAAGGAGTAACACTGGTGGACATGCCATAGTGACCCAGGTAAGCTACATCTGAGGAGTAACACTGGTGAATATGAACTACAGTACAGTACATCAAGGTGAGAGTAACACTGGTAAACTTGATCAACATAAATGACCCTTGTGAACATGATCATTGTCAAGGTGAGAAGTAACCTACAAACTACATCTGTGGAGTAACACTGGTGAGTATGAACTCCATGAAGGTAAGGAACAACAGTGGTGAACACAGTGAACATAATGACCCCATGTGAATGCGATTTGTGTCAGAATGAGGAGTAACCCCCAACTTCATCAAGGTAAGGGTTAACAAGGGTGAACACAAGCCTGGTGGACATGATCAGGGCAAGCAGTGACCTGAAAATACATCAGAATTAGCACATGTATACCATTGTCAAATGTGTTTACGGTTACTGATATATGATGACCAACCATTAGAATGTGTATATTTCTGTGTGCCCATACCTTAAAAAGAAAAAAATTAGCACATGTAGTGTCACTGATGACTGTGTGTGTGCACGCGTGTGTGTGTTTATGAGTGTGCGTGCGTGCCGTTACCTGTGCAGGAGTAAGTGAATTCCCGGAGTAAGGCAAATGTGTCACAACTTGTAATTTTTTTTTTAACAGGCTGAAGCAAAGAAACTGTCGACAACCAACGGGAAAGAGGCAAATGGACATGTCGCAAACGGCGACGCAACAGTCAGCAGCAAGCCAGAAACGAAGAAGAAGAAGTGAACTTAAATAAAGTTGACTCTGATCACCAAGACTGTAGACTGTTTTGACAATCTAAAATGAGGCATTTATTTGGATTGGAGCTGCGGAACTTTATGCAGTTATTCACAAATTGGTCAGCACCACGTGGGCAATAAGTACATTGGAAAGTAACTTTGAGGAGTTACAATATTAACAAGGTATTTTTGCTGACAGATCCATGTGACTTGATGTCAGAACTGGTAGTTGGGTGAGGGTGGGAGTTTGGGGAAGGGAAGGGGGGCTAAGAGATGAAAACATTAAGCTCATCGTTGCTGTCATAATGATACAGGTATTGCTTTGCTCAATTTGATATGGTTCTGTATAACTATCGTCTGCCTGGTGTTTCAGTTCATACATGGTGTAATTTCTTCTCAAGCACTGAATGCATACCCGTTGCATCAGAAGCAATTGTTTATTTCTGGAAAAAGTGTTCTCTTTTTTCTGTGTCAGCATTAAGTTGTGATGGGATTTCGTGTTAACTTTCGCAGAGATGTCATGGGAAATCTTGTGGGGTGTATTTGAACATTTGGTACTTTTCTTTTCAATCCGACCCACAGACTGACTTGCATTTAGCACATTGCTAGTGCAGTTTTCTGAGCACAGATGGGCAATTTAGATTTGTGTCATTAGCTTTTTCTTTTTTTTAAAATATAGATAAGCAACAATCATTGTTTTATTTCATCATGGTTTTGGTGTTTTTTTCTGGTACATGTAGACTGTGTTAAAGGAAACTGCATCACACCAGACTTCTGTGTGGAAAAATCAGGGTTCTACCCAAAGAAAAAAAGATTCCTCGTTACCTGGGATATGTCCAAATTTAGTTCGTGTGGGTGAATTGTGATGTACAGTAATGGTAAATTTCCACATCCTGATCACGAACAGAACACCCAACTCCTGTCAGCTGAAACTGAGGACTTCCCAGAAACAAAGTGTAGGCTTGCCTCTCATGCAACCAAACAACGATGTGCTGAACAGATCTGGGAAGTCTTGCAGGTTTTTATTTTATAAGCGTCACAATACCAGTGTCTGTTGGTTGGTTGTTGTTGTTTGGGTTTTTTTTTTTCTCTTGAGAGAGGGATGGATAGGTGACTTGAAGATACAAGGTGATTTTAAAATAAGAAAAATAGGGCTAAGTCTGAAATGTCAAAATCTTTGAGAAAAAAAAAGTGTAATACAGCTGTATGTGTATTCATTGATGGGGTTTAGTGACTCGTAAATTCTACATTTAACATGTATTAAACAGAATTATACACGTATAGTCATGCTGTTTACATCTATGCTTGAATCTGTGATACTCATGCATGCTGGACAAGAAATTCACCGTCTGTCTGTTGTTACCTGGCAGTGTGCACTGATATTAGGTGTCTAGAGCTCCCTGATACTGGGTTACAAATCTTACAGCTGATATTGTGAATTTGTTGTGTGTGCATTCCTATGATAAAATCATGTCAGGTTTTAAAGAATTCACTCAGACTTGTTGCGGTTTTCAGAAATCCTTAGTTATTGAATGTGATTCAGATTGGTGTTTCTTTTTTTTTTTTTACTCTTAAAAAAAAAATTAGAAAACTACCGGTAGGCACATTTTCATTTCTTTTGTAGTGCTGTGATTCATATAAACACATGAATGGAACCTGATTTTAGGCAAAATTATGCATGCAGAGCTATGCACAACAGTGGCCTCGATTGTCTTGAGGCCATACAGCTGCATCCAGTTCACAACTGTCTGAGAAATGGGCCCCTGAACATTTGGCTTCAATTGCTCATTCCAGATTGAAGTAGACTTGCTGTTGTGTTTATGAAGCACATTTAGCCAAGATAATTGCACTTAAATCTAAACAGGTGTATAACTATTGTAAGTCTTATACACTTGTTTTGATCTAAACGCGTCTGTCCTAGTTAAATGTGTGTCATAAATACCATTGGTAAGTGAGAAGCTTTAACAGTCAGCAGTGAATTCAGGATGGTTCATTACTTAGGCAGCAAAAACTCAGGTGGTTAGAAGCAAGGGTGCTTGACGAACTTGTCTCTCAGACGTAAAAGCAATTCCGCTTTTTCTGTGTGGCTTTTATGGCGAAAAACGTGCATTGTTTTCTGCAATTTGTCAGTGTGATATGAACCACAGTATTTCTTCTCTCAGGTCAGGAAAATCGTAACCCTCTCCCTCAGAATACCTTTAAAATTGTATTTCCGTGCCGTGAATGTGTGTAGTGGCCTGATATATTTTGTGTGCCATTCTCTGTAATTAAACTAATCGAAGTTGTCAGCTTGGTTTCAAAAGGAATTTGCTGTAGTGATTGTCAGATCATGTTTGGGGACTTTCGCTCTGCATGAGTCCACACAAGTCACAAATGTGTATTTAAACACAAATATCTTTGTACATATAAGTGTTTCAACTAACAGTGAACTGATGCTGAAAATCTGTGAAGTGTATCTGATGTTTTTACTTTTGATATAAAGTGAACAGTATGTAGCACGCAAATCACTGAATGGGATTGACAGGTGCAATTGACCAGGCGATCACAGTGTGGGTATGTGCAGGTATTCACCCCATGAATTTCAGCTTGCATTCTATGGAGGCTTTCTGGTGTTTGGTGGAGTGTGTAGGTCTCAGGAGATTTTTCCTTTCACGCTTTTTTCAACCTTTATCACGCGACATTACATTCAGTTTAACCTTGATTTTTTAGATGTCCTTCACTATTGTTCTTTAAAAGCGCACAGGTTGTCTTGGCCATAATGGATCGAGGTACTAGTTTCATCTCTCCTCCGAACTTGCATTTGATTTCTGCAGAGAAAAACCTCTGGAAAAACCACAGTCTTGGTTCAACAGCAGCCCAAAATGGCGGCTTGTACATGATGGTAATAAAAACTAATATTATCTGCAATTTACACGTGTAGAGCACAATGTAGGTTTCAAGGAGGTGTGTCTTTTATTTATACATTCTTCCTCAACAAACTTGTCTTTCTCACTTCTCTCTCTCTCTGCGTCACCACATGGCTTTACAGTATAGCACTTGCAAATTTGCTGGTTCATGCAATGAGTTTCATGCAATGAGTTTCATGTGCAACAGTTGTTGAAAACCATTCAGCATAATATAATGTTTAGTAAGTATTTTACCGAGGATGTTAATTGTACTGTGTAAAATTTGTTTCGCTGATTTGAATGTGCAAAAGATGTTGGGAGCAACTCTGTACTTGTGTTTGGAGAGAAGCAATGATGAATGCCCTGGTGTTTTTATACATCCATTGTTTAAAAAGTTATTTCATGTTTTCTTACTCCATTGCTTTTTGTTTTTGAATTCTTTGGTGTGTGTGTGTGTGTACTTTGAATGCAACTGTAGAGCCATGCAGCCCTTGTCTTTTCTTTTTTTTCTTCTGTTTGTTCTCGAGTTTTTCGCGAACACTATCACATGACTGAACAATTGTCTTTATCCCATTGTGTATTGCTGTTCCACGAGGTGTAGTTAAAATGGACACATCTGAGTGTTTCCAGTGCTACTCCTCTTTGAAAGTTTCGACGATGATCGCTCTCACAGAAAGCAAAATGTTTAAAATGTGAGCATACACGTCTTTCTATTGTAGCAATGCGTTCCCATCGTGTGGTGGATAAATGGTCCTTTTCTCAGTTTCATGTTGGCAGTGCATTGGAAACACTCGGTGCCACTCATATTCGAAAATGGAAGCACTCGATCTACTTTTTGGAAACACTTTGCCTTGGCAGTGCAACCAGTGCTTTTGAAGGGGAGTATCACCAGAAACACTCAACGTTAAATTTGACTACATCCCGTGTGTTCATCGATTTCTTCTTTTTTTAGTGTTTTGAACAGTTAAGCTTTAGTTTACAAGTAATATCATCAAAGATACCTTTATTTTGATTTTCTTCAACATGTACAGCTGTTCTGTATTGATCTCAGTAACTTTTTGTACTTTGAAAAGTTTTGTTATCATGCTGCGTGCGTTTCTTTCACAAACGAGGATGTTCTCGCATCGTGCCACAAGGGCATTCTCAATAGATATTTCACGTAAGGCTGCCATGTCTTTGTGAACAACTATATTTTATTTATATACTGTGCATATGATCGTGTTGTCTGCGTGTTTGGGGTGTAAACAATTAATATTTTACTTGCACATTCCTGACTTTTTACTGTGTCTGCCATTGCGTGTCTCTGTGTCTGCCAGTGTGTGTCTTTGTGTCTGGGGGTGTCTGAAAATGCAAAATTACTTGACTCGTGTGTGTGTGTGTGGTATGTCAGACATCACGCGTGCATGAAGTTTGTATGTTTTTACTTATGGGTGTGATTTTGAATGTGTAATGCTCACAAAAAATGTTTTCTTTGAAACTTGCATATATCAGAAGTGAAATAGTGCAGAAGTGAAAGTGGGGGAGAAATCTTTTACAGTATTTTACTGTACTTTCTCACATGAAACATAAAACAAGACTTTTCAAAAGCATTGTGGTCATTCCAGATTCTGGCAGAATCTGCTTGAAACACCTGTAAGCATACACACTCATCATTTACACATCTGTTTTCACTGGAAAGATTTCTGCACAAAGTCCCGTAACATTTGAACAGTTCAAACTAAAACACAAGATCAATTCCAAACATGAATTTCACAACTGTATCATCACAATCATCTAGTACTGATAATATTATTGCTCTAGTGTCATCTGGAAAAAGGTGCTAAGCGCGATGGGTTTGACAGGCACTTCAGTTCCTTCTCCGTATCACTGTAACACTGCTGGGAAAAAAAGTGAAATGCACGCAAAGATGGGAGGAGCACACACCTTAGTTTTCAGTCTGTCAGCTGCCGCATGCACTTCTGCACTGAGTGCCAGTCTGACCATGTCAACACACAAGTCTATTTCAACAGTTTCATTCAAACATTTGCTGAAAAAGCAGTAAAACACACACACACACACACACGGACAGGTCTCTCATTCCAACAGCACGCATATCGTCACAGTCTCTATCTATACTGTGTGAAAGCCTAACCCTGCCAAAACACCAGTATTGCCAAGTTCTACCAAAAAAAACACGTCTGGTCAAGAACTCTTCACTCTGGGGTTGAAGATCATTTTCTTGTCTGTAGGAAAGGCGCCGATGATCCCAGAAGGAGAAGGTTTAAACTGAGCTTGAAGTGAAGTACTGTCCCTCTGTCCTGTGTGAACAAAAAGTATATGGCACACATACAAGGATCCTAAATACCTCAACATAGGAACTCAATTTTATTCTATTACTTTTCCTTTTATAATTATAAGTTTGAAGGGCGTTACAAGTTTGCTAGATGTGTTTAGAAACAAAGTTAATTAAAAAAACAAACAAACAGGATAAATGGTTCTTTCAGAGATTTATTTTATCCAATTCTGTATCAACCGAAATCGTTAGCTGAATTACAGGGAGAACTTAACTGGATCACCACCTACTGCATACACAAGATGTTTATACAGATGATTCAAACTATGGAAATTGACGCAACAAGCCAAACCAGCTGAAGTCTGTTTTAACGACCAAAGGTAAATGGGCATACTGGACACATTAGCTGACCACTTACAGGATCAAATAAATCCACAGGCATGATGAGAACTACTGCAAAATACTGACAACTACAGATGCTTCATCCTGGCGACTTACCTGAAATGTGAGTCTTAATCTTTTCCGCCATTGCAAACCCACTCAGTGCTGCTCCCTGGATGCAAGGGGAGACGAGCCAGTCACCGCAAATGCCCACATGTCGTGCTGTGTCAAACACGCACTCATCCTTGGAGCTGAGCACGTTCAGCGGCACAGCTGCCCCCCACAGTTGAACACGTGTGAAGCACACTGGGGGCAGATTCTTAACACCTGCAAGGACACAAGGACAGTCATTATATACAGTAGAAACTTTTTTGAGCGACCTTTCACGGGACCGAGCAAAAACGGTCGTGAACAACAACTGGTCGCCCAAACTGCAGTCAGTCACAATGGCGTCCGGACCTGGCCCTGCCCGGCCGGGAGGCGCGCATATCAACCGTAGGGATCATTGCATAATAAGTACAGTGTGCATGCGTGGATTTGACTCAGAAGCAGAGTTTGGTGTTTCTGTGGAGTCTTCCAATAACCAAGATTGTGCGGCTTTACCTAAATTTCAGCGACGGAAAACGTAAACAGAGTCGCATGTGCCACCATGTTTGTAACCACTTCCGTTTCATGCGGTGTCGTGAACTTATGTTTGCTAAGTGTCAAATCGCTGAGTTTAGTCCGGTTGAATTCCCAGCGGCATCACAGCCTCTGTCTCTCCATCTCTTTCTCTCTCTCTTTCACCGTCACGGTGGCAGTGACACACACACACACACACACACACACGCGCGCGCGCGCGCTCGCACCCACACGTGTCCTAAGGGCCCTTGCACACTGGCGTCATGCGACATTGTCGCGCCACGCGTGCAGCAAATTTTGTCGCGCGTCTACGTATGCAACCCCTTGAAGCGCGAAGCGACAGGCGTAGCACGATTGAAAAATTCTGTCGCGCGGCGATAGGACCTGTTCTATTCGGCGCGCTTGACGCGCGCGTGTAGCGTGGTTTCAGCCAATCAGAAGAGCCAGCCAGCAAGGGCCCACTCGCCATCCTCTTCTCTTCCAAGATGGCGGAATTGCGAGAAGACGAAATGTTTCGCCTCATCGACCGGTATCGTGAACAGGAAACCTCTACAATTTTCAGATCGATTCATATCACAGTCGACGGGTATGCCGTTTTGTTGTGTCACTCTCCGCTGACTCACACTACGGTAAATGCTACATAAATGGAGTAAATAAAACTAGACACAACCGAACCGCCGGGTTGTCACTGATCAGTCTCTCATCGTCCCAGTCTACGATATCATATCATACGATACAGCAAAGCCGGGTTTGTTGTAGCTAAATTCTATCAAGTTATCGTGGCCTCGATCACCAGTCTCTATTCAGACTGCGAACAAGCAGCCTGAAGTTTATGATTCGTTTCAGATCCCTAATATTTCGCATTCCATCGCACACTCAGAAGCACTGACTCGTGGCGAGATCACTGACTGCACGCGGCGCGCAAGACTCCACGTGTGAGAGCCTTCACTGTGCGTGAAGCTCGCAAGGGGCGACACGCGTGGCGCGCGCGATGTAGCACCGACGCTAGTGTGCACCGGGCTTAACGATGTGCACTGATATCCCGGCGCTGCCAGTTTGCTAAGTGTCAAATCACCGAGTTTAGTCCGGTTGAATTCCCAGCGGCATCACAGCCTCTCTCTCTCCATCTCTCTCTCTCTCTCTCATCGTCACGGTGGCAGTGACGCACACACACACACACACACACACGCACACGTGTACAAACGACGTACACTGACTGACATCAGTCCCGGCGTTGCAGGTTTACTAAGTGTCAAATCGCTGAGTTTAGTCCGACTGAATTCCTAGCGGCAGTTTCCGTTTTCTTTCTTGTCAAAACAACACAAAAACAAAGAGGATTAGGAACCACACCATACCTATCAACTATCCGCCTTACTTCGCTCACACGCACTGGCACACAAAGAAACACCTTCACACACACACACACACACTGACATGCCCGTGATAGGGCGTCTTGTGGAAATAATGGTCAGTGAGTTGACAGGTGTTAAGGGTGTCGGAACTGGCGGATGAGGTGATCACAACCCGCATAACTGCAGTTGTGTTTAGGGGGCGACGCGCTAATTGCCCTGTAAAGACAGGTCACGCGTGCACAGTAGGGGGTGGGTCCAAGCGGCGGGTCGCGGGTAGTGTCAGCCCAAGTGCCCTGGGCGGTGGAAGGTAAATCGGCTGCCGGCGAAGTGTGAAGCGCCAACTAAGCCAGTTGTGGCCGCCCACAACAGAGACGCGGGGTCGTTTTGCAAGCAAAACAGCGGTCTTAAGTCGCGTACTGCAGTTGGTCGGTCGTTGGAGATGCAATAAAGAAGAAAAACCGTCCGTGCCGGGCGAAAACGGTCGTGAACGAAAACGGTCGCTCGTTCAAGATGTCGCTCAATCAAGTTTCTACTGTATATATCTAATGCTGGTTGACATTTCATGAATGGTACCTCACACTGAAACACTGCTTCAGCAGAAACAGGAATGCTTATACCTTCACTGTTGTAAATCTTTCTGATTCAAAGTTACGCATGACAACCATCTGATCTTCCACATTACAATCGTATCAGTATATTATAATTCATAATCTCTACCTATTAGAATAAGGGCCCAAATGCTTCTTAAATCCATGCCCCTTAGGCTCTTTTCCACATGATGGTAGACAAGCCAGTTAGTTAGTTAGTTATTTAGGGCTTAACGCCGCGCAAGGTAGACAAGCCAGACACCAGTCAAACAAATGTAAATTTAGATAGGAGTATGTGTCATGCGATCCAGTTTTGGGACTTGTCTCTACTTTATAAACCATCTCTTCGTTGTGAACACTTGGAAAGTGAGGGCTGGGTTGGGAGGACTGGGCTGAAAGAGGCTAGATACCCAACTCAATGCAGTGTTGGAACTGATTACTTACTTACTTAGGCCCTTGGCTCCAAGTGGAGCATAGGCCATCGACAACCCTTCGCCATCGCACTCTGTTCTGGGCTACTCTTGCCACTCCAGTCCAGTTGGTCCCCTGCTTGCATAGCTCTGCCTCAGTGTCCCGCCTCCAGCTGTTGCGAGGCCGGCCTCTCTTCCTTTTCCCCTGTGGGTTCCATGTCAGGGCTTGGCGTGTGGTGCTGGATGCTGGCTTCCTGAGGGTGTGTCCAATCCAGCCCCACTTCCTCCGCAGGATCTGCTTGGCCACTGGTTCCTGCCCCGCTCGCTCCCACAGCTCTTCATTCCGGATCTTCTCTGGCCATCGGATGTTGAAGATGCGCCTCAGACAGGTGTTGAGAAATGTCTGGATCTTCTGCTGCATCGTCTTCGTTGTCCTCCATGTTTCGCATCCGTAGAGCAGAACTGACTTCACGTTGGAGTTGAAGATGCGAAGTTTGGTTCTTATGCTGACAACTTTGGATGCCCAGACGTTCTTCAGCATGACCATTGCTGCCCTTGCCTTGCCGATTCTGGCTGTGACGTCTCGGTCTGTGCCTCCCTGTCCATCAACCACACTCCCCAGGTAGACAAAAGACTCCACCTCCCTGATGGGCTCTCCACCGACTGTGACTGGTGTGTTGGCAGTGGTGTTGATCTTCATCAGCTCGGTTTTCTTCCTGTTGATCTTGAGCCCTGTTCCGGCTGATGTGGCTTCCAGGCACGTAGTCTTGTCCTGCATCTGGCTGTGGCTGTGAGACAGGAGCGCCAGGTCGTCCGCGAAGTCGAGGTCATCCAGCTGCGTCCAGAGTGTCCACTGTATCCCGTTTTTCCTGCCTGCTGTAGTGGTCTTCATGATCCAGTCGATGACCAGGAGGAAGAGAAACGGGGACAACAGGCATCCCTGGCGGACTCCGGTCTTCACCTCGAAGCTTTCTGACAACTGGCCGGCATGGGCAATCCTGCAGCTCATGTCTTGGTAGGTGCACTGGATCAGGGAGATGATCTTCCCGGGAACTCCATAGTGCCTTAGCAGCTTCCACAGCGCCTCTCTGTCTACACTGTCGAAGGCCTTCTCATAGTCTATGAAGTTGATGTAGAGGGGGGAGTTCCACTCCAGTGACTGCTCCACAATGATGCGTAGGCTGGCAATCTGGTCAGCGCAGGACCTGTTCCTGCGAAAGCCTGCCTGCTGGTCTCGGAGCATGGGGTCGACTGCCTCTCTCATCCTCTCCAGTAGAATTCTGTTGAGAACCTTGCCTGGCACTGACAGGAGCATGATCCCTCGGTAGTTGCTGCAGTCCCTGAGGTCCCCTTTCTTTGGCAGCTTGATGACGATCCCTTCTTTCCACTGGGCTGGCACCTCTTCCTTCTCCCAGATCTTGCTGAACAGGCTGTGCAGCATGTTGACGGCTGTCTCTGTGTCTGCTTTAATGGCTTCTGCTGGTATCTCGTCCGGCCCTGCAGCTTTCCCATTTCTCAGTGTCATGATGGCTTTCCTGATCTCCGCCTTAGAGGGCTTGTCGCAGTTGATGGGTAGTTCTGTCTCAGCTGGTGGGATGTCTGGTGGTGTTTCAGGGATGGGGCGATTTAACAGCTCCCTGAAGTGTTCTGCCCATCGCTTCAGCTGTTCCTCAGTTGTTGTCAGTGGGTGCCCGTTCTTGTCCTTCACTGGTTTGTCTGTCTGCTGAAATTTGCCCGCGAGCTTCTTGGTCACCTGGTACAGGTCTTTTAGATTCCCTTGTCGGGCTGCTTCCTCTGCTTGACTGGCCAGGTTGTCGATGTAGTCCCTCTTGTCCTTCCTGGTGCTCCTCTTCACTTCTCTGTCAGCTGCTGTGTATTCCTCTTGTGCCTTTGCCTTAGCTCTTCTTGTTCGGCTCGTGTTCAGTGCAGTTTTCTTCTCTTTCCTAACTTCCAGCTTCTGGATGGTATCAGCAGAGATCCATTCCTTATGTTGGGTCTTTCTCTTGCCAAGGACCTCTTCGCATGTGTCGTGCCAGAGTTTCTTGCTGTGTTCCCACTGTGTCTCGATGTCCATTTCACTGTCTTCTATCAGGTCTTGCAGTGGCTGGAACCTGTTGGAAAGGCTGATCCGGAATGCTGCTTGTGTGTCTGTGTTCCTGAGAAGTCCAACGTTGTACCTGGTCCGTGTGCTGTTGGCGTTGGTGTGCCTCTTAAGCCGAAGTCTCAATGTTGTTGCAAGAAGGTGGTGGTCTGATGATACATCGGCACCCCTCATCACGCGCACATCCCGCCACGATCTCCTGAACTTCCGGCTGATGCAGATGTGATCAATCTGGTTCTCCGTGACATGGTCCGGCGATCTCCATGTGGCCTTGTGGATGCGCTTGTGTGGGAAGATGCTGCCTCCTATCACTAGCTGGTTCAGGGCACAAAAGTCTGCAAAGCGCTCGCCATTTTCGTTCATCTGTCCCAGTCCGTGTGTTCCCATGGTGTCCTCATAGCCTGTGTTGTCTGATCCAATCTTGGCGTTGAAGTCTCCCATCAGTATGGTCATGTCCTTGGCTCCTCCTCTATCTATCACTGTCTGCAGTTGTTGGTAGAAGTCATCTTTTTTCTCCTCTTCCGCATCATTGGTGGGAGCGTAGCACTGGATGATGTTCAGCTTGATGTCTTTTTTCTTGGTGATGAATTTGGCTGTGATGATGCGGGAGTTGACAGGTTCCCAGCCGATGAGTGCCCGCTGTGCCTCCGGTGCCAGCATCAGGGCCACGCCCTCAGTGTGGGGGGCTCCATCCTCTGTGTGTCCAGAGTACAGCAATTGCTCTCCCGATGAAAATCTCAGCTGTCCTGTCTGTAGCCACCTTGTCTCACTCAGTCCCAGTACTCCTATCTTGTAGTTCTTCATCTCTCTTGCTACTTGTATGGTCCTTCCTACTTCATACATTGTCCTGATGTTCCATGTGGCTACTCTCGTCGTTGTCCTGGGTGTTAGAAGGGGGGTCGGCCTTGCAGCTTCCTTTCGGCTTTCACTGCAATGCGTCATAGGTCTCCGGGATGGAGACCCTTCCTCGCCCAGGTGAATGTCTCGGTTTGTTGCTGTCGATGCTTCAGTAACTTAGTGTTTTTTACAGGTAGGGCTGTTAACCCTACGCAAACCCGTTTAACCTCTTGGAGAGGTGGTCCACATTCGTCTGACCTCTACCCTTCGACCTGTCCAGCTTGGGTGACCCTGCCAGGAGCATGTGCTCCTGCTGGCATAGTTCTCTGGGTCATTGAGGTACACAAGCCACTACCCCACGACAAGGGTTGGACCATGTAGGGGTTGGAACTGATATTTACTTTAAGCCATCTGTTCATCATGATAAGTTCTTCGACAGTGGGGATGGAGTGTGTGTGTGTGCGTGTGCGCTTTATGGGGTGGGGGTGCAGACGCTCTATACCTAAATAAATTTTACCTACCTGTCACTTGTGCTAGCGCACTCAGCAAAGCTTGGGTGACTTCTTTCTCTTTCCCTGGAGGGATGTTCTCCTGTGGCACTTTGTGAGCAGAACCGAAGGCCGGCGTGCTGATGACGGTCCAGCACTCCACAGGGCCTGACTGTTCCAGTTTCTTGCTGTTGTTTGACAGCCAGGAAATGGGAACTCCTGGCTCGTGAACGTGCGCCCCCTCGTATGCCAGACCTAGCGAATGTTCGAATCCCACCAGCAGAACCCAGAGGGAGGAGAGATGCATGCGGGCGTCGCGGGGGTTGAGTTTGTCACTGAAGCGCACTCGCAGAAGCTTGTGCACGTCATCTGCACCGCTGCTGGCCATGAGCCTGTCGGCACATTTACCATTGTGAGCGATGACCAAGTAGTCAAAAAAGCCATACTTGTCAACCTGAACAGAAAAAAAAGCACGCCATGAGCATGTGAAACTGCAACAACACTTTTTTCGTGTTAATTTTGACATCAGGCATTGAGTCTATTCAGCTGTAACCTAAGCAGGCTTACTATAATCTACCGTCTTTGAAAATGAACATGCTTGCACCATCCCCCAACCCCACTGTAACGTAATGCGGTCTCACACTTTCACTCCGCTTTCACATCACAGACATTCAGAAAGGCACGCATGCAAACGTCATCCACTCCCTTTCATACACACAAGCAAATAGTTATTCTTTTGACTGAGACCTTTTATACACAAAAATAAACAGATAATCACACGAATCAATAAGTAATTTTAAGGCTTAATTACATTCACAGCTGAAAAACAAAAGCCTCCAATTTCACCAGCACATCGGTTATTCAAAGGATATGTGCCTGGATATAAAATGTACTACAACGCGGACAAAACCACTACTATACACAATTAGATGTGAAATGAATAAAGTGAAATAAACAAGCAGAACTCAACAAGCTTGGTCAAAACGATGCTGCAGATTGGGTGAAGACTTGTTGGTCTTGAATAGAAAATATATACACGAGTCCAGACGATTCCTCTGGGAATTCCGGGCGATTCAAATCTTCTCACCTTCTCCTGGAATGAGTGAATGGAAGCACTTCTTCTGGAAGTGACTTGAACAAGGCTGGACCGCAGACACCTTCACAAATAATACGCTGAGGATGGTGTACCCCATCAGACTCAGGGATAGCTCCACCTTGACACGGCGCTCGACTGGATGGCTGCACGTGATCCCAAGGGAGACAAACACACGTCGCTGGCTTCAAGCTCCACAACGACGGGGCAGACAATAGTAGACAAACATGGTGTCGTGTACGCTGATCAGGCGGACATATTACAATGCGGTCAGCTCACCGGGTCTCCGGCGTCGTTCCTGTAGCGCTATGGCATACGGAACACAAAGAAGCCGGGTGGGGAAAAAAAAGACCTGTTCCCTCCACCGGTCAATAGTAGGACTGCCCACAATCTTTGTCGCAATTGCTCACTTCGTAAGCTGACAACAACTCACGTCTACTTGTGTTACCACAGTCTCTAGTACAGAGTAAAACTCAAGCAATCGCTATAGCCGTGCATAAACATTTTCCCGCACGTGAAAACGTTAGGTAGACTGGGATAAACTCCAGTACAGTACTACCTGTCTAAAACACTAGTTAACACTACACATGAAAATACACTTTTGAAAACGGCAAACACACAACTAATGAAAACCCCATAAATGCGGTTTGTCACAGTTCCCCCCTCTCGGGGTAAAAAAAGAACGACCGAGTTTCTTTTTTTTCTGTCTAATCTCACGATGCTCAGAAAGGATACTACTGAATACCCTGAACGACTTGATCACAGTCAGAACGTGACAGCAAATCTGCGAAAACATTCTGAGTACCTGGAATGGCTTCAATTTCAAACACAAATTCCTGTAGAGTTAAAGCCCACCTCATGATTCTGGCATTTTGAAACTTTCCTTTCAGCAGATACTGTAGCGGCCTATGATCTGTCTGAAGTACAAAGGACTGACCCCACAAGTATCTTTGCAGTTTAGACAAAGTCCAAACAATGCCGAGACACTCGCGTTCAATCGTACTGTACCTAGTCTCTCGCGGTAGCAGTTTCCTACTCACGAAACAGACCGGATGTAATTCCTCATCACGATCCTGCATCAGCACTCCTCCTATTCCTGTCGAACTAGCGTCCGTACGAACGACAAAAGGGAGAGTCAAGTCAGGTAGCAGCAAAACGGGTTCAGAAGACAAAATTCTCTGAATTTCTTTCAGTGCACTCTCACACTGCTCCGTCCATTTCAGTGCTTTCTTAGCTTTTCCCGCTAACAAATCTGTCATTGGCGCTGTGAGTGTGGCAAAGTTTGGGACATACCGGCGATAGTACCCTATCAAACCGAGTAATGACCGAACTTGGCGCTTTGAAGTGGGAGTCGGAATTGCCAAGATTTTCTTTACTTTCTCCTCCGTAGGTTGGAGACAACCGCGACCAACGACATGCCCGAGAAATTCAAGTTTCTGAAAGCCTGAATGAATTTTCGTCGGTCGAGCGGTCAGACCCGCTGTCTGAAGTTTCTGAAGGACAATCCGAACATCTTCCAAATGAAGATTCCACGAGCGACTACCGACAAGAATGTCGTCAAAGAAATTTGTCGCGTCTTCTCCAAGTACTGATCTCATCATCCGCGCAAACGTCATGGGTGCTGAAATCAACCCGAACGGCATTCTGACCCACTGAAACAAACCTAGCGGAGACTGGAACGCAGTTTTCGGGCGATCTTCTGGTTTCACTAGAATTTGCCAGTACCCTTTTGAAAGGTCAATCTTCGTCAAGAAGAGTTTGTCCGACAGTCGCGTGAAAATCTCCTCGACATCAGGGATCGGTTCCGCATCAAAAACTGTAACATTGTTCAGCTTTCTGTAGTCTAAACAAAAACGCATCGTTCCATCTGGCTTTCGCACGATCACGATCGGTGAGCAGTATGGTGAAGTCGACGGTTCGATCACTCCAAGTGCCAACATATTTTTGACCTCTTCAATGATCGCTTGTTTAGATGCAAAAGGTAGCGGATATTGTTTTTGCCGGACTGGTTCATCAGTGGTAGTTCTTATTTCATGAACAACTGAACCTCTATAGTCACCTGGGTCTGCAGTGAACATTTCCTGAAAATCCTGAAAGACCGCTTTCATCTCTGAGACTTGCTTCGGAGACAGAGTCTCATCGAACCGAATGTCGTTTATCGATTCTGTTTTGTCATGTGGAGGTGGACACAAAGTCGGACTTAGTGTGTCGTCATCGCATGTCTCGTCAGGTATCACTGCGATGTTAGCGCATGCTGTTTGAGTGGGCGACTCTGCTGTCTCTACACGTGGTGTATGCGGTGTCGCGATGCTCTGCCATTCGTGACCTAGAATCTGATCGAAAGGTATCGCTGCACCGACCGAACTGATTTGAGAGATCGCTTTCTCACGGTTCCTGTACGCTTTCAGCATGTTCGCGTGGTAGACTTTCGTTCCTTTACCGATGTCAACTCGATAGTCATGACCGACTAGTTCTGTGACTCTGAAAGGACCGTACCAATGCAAATCAAGCTTATTAGATGCGGATGGGGACATGACCAGAACTTCGTCACCGACATCAAACTTTCTGTCTCTGGCTTTTCTGTCATGATAGACTTTCTGCTTAATCCTAGCCTTGTCAACCTCATCATGAGCGAGTTGACACGTGTCTGCAATGATCGTTTTAAGATCAACTAGGTGCTGACACACTGTCTTTTCTTCATCAGATGACGATTTCTCTAGCATAGAGTCAGCTAGCAGATCCATCGGACCTCTAGGTCTTCTGCCGAACAAGAGCTCGAAAGGGGAGAAGCCCGTACTTTCGTTTTGGCTTTCCCGGCACGCAAACAATAGAGCTGGTATGTACCTGTGCCATTGGCGTGGTTGTTTCACCATAAGCTTTTTCAACATAGCTTTCAACGTTGCATGAAAACGTTCGACCATCCCGTTCGCTTGGGCATGATATGGTGAAGTGTGTACCCCTTTGATAGACAGTAATCTACGGAACTCTGCCATCATCTCCGAAGTGAACTGAGAACCTCTATCTGACAGAATTTCTTCGGGGATTCCCAAACGTGCAAAAATCGAGAAAAGAGCTTCGACTACCGAGACTGTGTCGATGTTTCTCAGGGGGATTGCTTCCGGAAACCTAGTTGCTACGTCAATGAGTGTCAACAGGTATCTGTGTTTTTCCTCAGTCGGGGGATTGATCGGACCAACTATGTCAATGGCTACTCGTTTGAACGGTTCCTGAATGCGAGGCATGAACTCGAGTGGGATGGGAGGTGTTCTACTCCTATGCTCTGCCTTCTGACAAATGTCGCATGTTTGTACAAACATTTGGGCATCTCTGGATAAGCCTGGCCAAAAGAATCGCTGCTGTATTTTGTTTACAGTACGTCTGATCCCACAGTGTCCTGCTAACAACCCGTCATGCGATGTTGTCAGTACTGTCTGTCTCAATGTCTTTGGGACTACTATCTGTGGCAGTGCCTCTCCACTACAATCTTTGGAAGATTTGTAGAAGTATCTTTTCAACACGCCGTCTTCAATGACAAAGAAGAAAGAATTTGCACCTAGAGTTTTCTTCTCTCCTGTGCGTGCGAGTTCAAACAAAGGTTTCAGTGAGTCATCCTCGCGCTGAAACTTGCACAGATCATCTTTTGTCACTGACAATTGAGGGATAGGAGCTGCGAGAGGTTTTGGAGCCAACTTCTCTTTCTTTGCAATAGAGCGTGTCATAACTGCTGCACATTGCACATTTCCAACAATGCCTGTTACCTCTGACGCACCCTGAACATTCCCTACGATCAGATCAACCACAGGATCGTCAATCACGCAACACTCAAGTGGTCCCTTGTAACAGTCAGTGTCAACGTCAACTAAGGCCAGAGGAAAACATTCGGACTTTCCTCCGAAAGAAATGACACACTGATCCCGACCTAAGTATTGGTGTGGCTGGACCAATTCTTTGCGCACACCTGCTGTTGTAGCTCCTGTGTCACGAAGCACTGAACAGTTAAAGCCATTACAGTTTCCCTGCTCTAGTTTCAGCTTACTCAAAACGTCAGCAGCTGAACACAAAACTGACAAATTTGCGCTCTGTGCGTTTGAGTTCACTGGGGGGTAAAATGTCGTACTCGGACATTGTCTTTTAGTGTGTCCTTTTCCTTGACACTTGTAACATGTCAGTACGTTCGTGATTTGTCCGTCCATCTGTCCGTCAGTTGTGTTCTGTTGCTGTTGTTGTCCGTAAGTCACGTGGTACTGTCCACGACCTCGAGAACCACGCGGCCCTTGACCTCTACGAGGGGTGTACGCGGCTCCCCGCTGACTCTGGTCATTAGAGTAACCACCTGAATCGCTTCCGCTATAGTTTCCACTCTGGTAACTACCGCGAAGATTTTGCGACTTGCCTCTTCCACCACGGTACCGATTGTTCCCGTGTTTCTTCTCATCTTTGAGTGGTGGGATGGCTACTGACGCAGCTAGACCCGCATCCGCTTTTCTCGCGAGGTTTTTGTTTGGTCGAGCTAGTCGGTAGCTCTCGGCATGCTCAAGCAGCTGTTTCGATGTTTTCAAATTTCGCTCGCGCAAAAAGACTGCCAAATCTTTGGAAACGCTTTGCAAAATTTGCTCGCACAAAATCATGTCAAACAATGAATCATAATCATGAGCAGTGTCAGACAATTCAATCCACCGCTGTAGTAAGTGAGTCATTCGCGTACCGTACGACTTGAAAGACTCCTCAGCCTCTGGGCGACAAGATCTGAATTTCTCACGAAACCCTTCGGCGCTGCACTGAAATTTGGTGAGAAGGCATTGTTTCAGAACCTCGTACTCAACTTTGCCAGACGCACACAAACCATGATACAGACTGAGTGCTGTGCCTTCCAAAACTGCACTAAGGAACACTGGCCATTTTTCCCTGGGCCAATTCAAAGCCTCTGCATGAGTTTCAAAACGGTACAGAAATGCATCGATAGAGTCTATGCTTTCCTTAAATGTGGGCAATTTAGGAAAGTTGAATGGTTTAGAACTGCCATGATGACCACCACGGTTCGAAGCCTGAGTACTGAAATCACCTGAGTCCTCAGATTTCTTTAGCTCTAGTGCTTTAATGTCCAGTTCATGTTTCTTGAGCTCAAATTCCATCTTTTTTTCTTCAGCTAATCTCTTTGACTCTTCTATTTGTAATTCTTTTTCGATCTCCATCTTTTTCTCTCTTTCTTGTCTTTCTTTTTCCTTTTCTCTTTCCAATGCTCTCTCATCTCTCTCAAGACATTTTTCAATGTACTTCTCTAGGTCCTGACCTGTGTGACCTAACTTTTGGCCTTGTGCCATGTACATGTCAAACCTTTCGACCTGTACCTCAGTCATGCTGACTGATAATGCAAATACCAGGTAGGATACAAATAAACAAAGTATCACTGAGTGACAAAACAAGTGTAGACTAGATTAAAATCCACCAAATATCACTGAGTGACTATACAAATGCAGAGTAGGAAAATCAATTCACTTTTTACACAACACAATACAAAACTACACTTAGAGAATAAAAATATTAATCAGCCACAATGCGCACACACACAAAATATAAGTAAATAAAGCTTCTAAGTTTGTTTTCTTCCTACTTCAAAAAATATTTAACGTAAAATAATAATTAATCACTGTTTCTAAAATATGCACACACACACACACACACAAAATCACTGGCTGTGACAATTTAAAACATAAAAGGCCCCAGTACTACACAAATCTACACAAAGAGAGTAAGGCGCTATAGAATGGAAGAGATCCAAAAAACTAAACAGGACAGGTAGCAAAGAGTAGGAGGATAGTACAAACAGGCAGGAAAATAGACTCGGCCCTCGTGGAAGCGAACCTAACACTTAAAAAATGCCTCCACCCCGCACACCTGGAGGCAGGAACTAACAACTAACAAACATTCAATTAATGAATTAATGAAATTAATGAACGTAGTAGGCAGAGAAGAGAGAGTCTTTTTTTTTCCAAAACCAACTAAACAACTAAACGAAACACGAGTAATTTTTTTTTTCAAAAATGAACTGAAATGAAAGGGGACGTAAACGGGGTCACCACTGTAACGTAATGCGGTCTCACACTTTCACTCCGCTTTCACATCACAGACATTCAGAAAGGCACGCATGCAAACGTCATCCACTCCCTTTCATACACACAAGCAAATAGTTATTCTTTTGACTGAGACCTTTTATACACAAAAATAAACAGATAATCACACGAATCAATAAGTAATTTTAAGGCTTAATTACATTCACAGCTGAAAAACAAAAGCCTCCAATTTCACCAGCACATCGGTTATTCAAAGGATATGTGCCTGGATATAAAATGTACTACAACGCGGACAAAACCACTACTATACACAATTAGATGTGAAATGAATAAAGTGAAATAAACAAGCAGAACTCAACAAGCTTGGTCAAAACGATGCTGCAGATTGGGTGAAGACTTGTTGGTCTTGAATAGAAAATATATACACGAGTCCAGACGATTCCTCTGGGAATTCCGGGCGATTCAAATCTTCTCACCTTCTCCTGGAATGAGTGAATGGAAGCACTTCTTCTGGAAGTGACTTGAACAAGGCTGGACCGCAGACACCTTCACAAATAATACGCTGAGGATGGTGTACCCCATCAGACTCAGGGATAGCTCCACCTTGACACGGCGCTCGACTGGATGGCTGCACGTGATCCCAAGGGAGACAAACACACGTCGCTGGCTTCAAGCTCCACAACGACGGGGCAGACAATAGTAGACAAACATGGTGTCGTGTACGCTGATCAGGCGGACATATTACAATGCGGTCAGCTCACCGGGTCTCCGGCGTCGTTCCTGTAGCGCTATGGCATACGGAACACAAAGAAGCCGGGTGGGGAAAAAAAAGACCTGTTCCCTCCACCGGTCAATAGTAGGACTGCCCACAATCTTTGTCGCAATTGCTCACTTCGTAAGCTGACAACAACTCACGTCTACTTGTGTTACCACAGTCTCTAGTACAGAGTAAAACTCAAGCAATCGCTATAGCCGTGCATAAACATTTTCCCGCACGTGAAAACGTTAGGTAGACTGGGATAAACTCCAGTACAGTACTACCTGTCTAAAACACTAGTTAACACTACACATGAAAATACACTTTTGAAAACGGCAAACACACAACTAATGAAAACCCCATAAATGCGGTTTGTCACACCCACCCCCCAGAACAACAACAAACCAACCAAAAAAAACCACAACAAACCACCAACAACAAAAACACAAAAAACAATAACAAACAAACCCCCCCAACCTCCCTCAAAACCTCAAAAGTCTAAAAGCAGTACTGACAGTTTATATTTCTATAGTTACCTCATACCCACGTCCGTAACTCTGACCTTCCATTTCTTGGCTGTAAAATCAAAGCTGACATTTCCGACCCAGCAAGGCCGCTGCACGTGGCACATTTTGGCAAGACACTCAGCAACAGATCGCATCCCCTGGGTGCCGATGAACGCTTGAGTGAGATTTGGGTCCGCAACACATTTTCCTGACCTCAGGTTTCCAATGGTACCCTTCCACACCTTCACTGCCCCTTGTGCGTGAAGCGAGGTGAGAACGTTGGCAAAACGAGGATCAGACACGGTGAAGTACTGGGTGGAGTGATCGAAGATATACTGCTTGCCAGAGATGGTCTCAATACGACTTGAACACCTGCCCCCACACGCATGCTGACCTGTATGGAATTGAGAATTTATCATTCTTGGGGGGAAAAGTCTGACAAGCGCCCTATAAGAGGGGCGAGAGGTGGTCTAATAGGTAGCATGTCAGACTTGTCCGCTGCGCTACTGAACAGCCATCACCACTGTCATGGAGATGAAGTGTAGGTGCGAGCCCAGGTCGAGCTTGTGATATGTGATACTGGTTTTTCCTGGCTTCTAGGCTACTCATTGGGGGTTTCTCTCCGGGTTATCCGGCTTTTCTCCTCCAGCTAAAATGAAAAATATAATATGTATTGAGTGGCACTGCACTACGACGATGCGCTTCCCCCAGGGGAAGCAGCTCGAATTTCCCAAAAGGGATATAAAGTAAGGTGTTTTTCTAAGCACTGCAGTAAAATTGGGGAAAATTTAGATTTTATCATCAAGGAATTTGGGCAAAAATCAATTCAAGAATAGCTAAGGATGACAGTAGACACACATTTTACACTCTCAAGCTACTCAAAAACCAAATTTGCCAAAATTCCAGTCAGTTGCTTACAAATTTTCGGACGTCAAGGCTGAAGTGAAATAGTGCTAAGTAAAGGCCAATGCATAGGCAATGCTCTGATGAATATACCCATTCAAAACAACTTGAGACGCCTAGTATTCAGTTCACAGACCACAACAACTTTGTCACACAACAGACTGTAGTTCTCACCTGTATCAAAGACTGTGACATCAGACACACCAAGCTGACCGAGGCGGGCAGCACACACGAGGCCGGAGATGCCGCCACCCACCACGGCAACGCGAGGAGTCCTGCTTCCCATCTGTGTGCAGTAACTGTCACATCTCACTGAAGCCACTGTCTGTCACATACGGACCGTGGACATTTTCGGCCAGTTGCAAAGTTGAGCAGACTCAACTGTCCTCTGAAATCTATCCTGCTGGGTGCGTCACTCTGCTTGCAGACAATTTCCATGTGGACCTGAAAGAAAAACCAACATGTACATGCCTGTCTTCGAAAGTTGAAGCACTAAGTTTGCCTCGCACAAACGCTGCTCATTGTTGACTGAGGGCTTCAAATGGTCCATGATCCGAAAGGAGGGAAGACATTCAGTGACAATTGGCAAAGCCACAAGCGCATGTCTGCAAGTCATGCAGATAGGTGGCATGCTCCCCTAGATTTTTTTTTTTTTAATTAGACTCAAATCTGCGTAATTTGGGTATGATCTCAAGTGAGAAGGGAAAACTTTATGGGGGAGGGGAAAGTTTTTACAACTTTACTAAAATCTGTGCAATTTGGCATGTTTTGGTATGATTTTATGTGCTCCATAGGTGGAGACACTCTTTTGGGGGAGGAAAACAATTAGCCAAAGGTGGAAATCCGCCATAAGGTGGAAGATTTTAAAGATGATTGACTCTGGTCAGAACTGCGAGACTAGAGTAACATGTTATTGCTACTGTCGTTGAGTGGGGATTCTCTTTGGCCGTGGTAAGGTCCCACCATAAACACTGTCACCCTCTGGCAGCAGAGATAATATGAACTCCTCTGATGACAGTGGCTGCCAATGTGACGCGGCACGCGTATTTATTTGAATGCGATCACACATGCAGTCTTCAGTCTCCTCCTCAAAGGGGATGAGCCTGAAAGTATTCTGCTCAGGAACACTAAAAACAACAAAACATAGTTCAGAAATCACTTACTGAACTAAGTTGCATGTCGTAGGGGAAAAATGTTGGAAATGGGAGAATGGCGACATGGAAAGAAAGCAGTAAGTCCATTGATGTCATTTGAGGAAAAAGACCATTACATCAATGTCTTTCATCTTGAAATCACCCTGTTTTCCATAAAACAGCATCATAGACATACTGTTTTGCCAAAACACGGCAGAGGAAACGGGCGAGGCTTTGGCCTCGGGTCTTTCCCAGTGCATTGATCTATTGAGGTAAACAGGTGGATACGATACACATAACAACGGAAGGATGAGGGTGGGCACAGGGCATAAAAATTAAGTACTGTGAAGGTGTAATCTCAACTCACTCTTGCTGGAAAGAAACCCGAGTCAACCTGAAAATAACTTGGATAAGTAAGGCAAGCAACGGGCCTAGCAGTCGGCAGTGAACACTGTCAACCACACAGCAGGCAAGTTAACGCTGATGCAGCCATCTTGGTGACCAGAAAAGAGAGGTCAGCTCAGTGACATTGACTGCCTCCTAGCGGTTGCCATGGTGGAAGGTTTGACTGTGCTGCCACAATGCCACCTGCTAGCCAGCCAAAGCTTGGGAAAAAAAGCACACACAAAAAAAAAAGAAGCAAAAAAACAAACAAACACCCCCAGCTTTCAGGAATAGCTGTATGGAAGTTTACAGGAAAGTTTTACTTACATGTCAACAGCTTTACTGCAGACTTCACCTTCTTGACAAACTTCAAGTGTAAGTTGCAGCCGGCTTACAGCCAGGGCTGGGAAGCTGCCACACTGGGTGTTCCAAGTGCCAGGGCGTTTACAGCAGTTTCAGTCCTTTTCCAGGCATCTGGCAGTCCGGCAAAGATGGACAAGTGTAAGGTGCAGCCAGCTTACAGCCAGGGCTGGGAAGCTGCCACACTGGGTGTTTGAAGTGCCAGGGTGTTTGCAGCAATTTCAGTCCTTTTCCAGGCATCTGACAGTCCGGCAAAGACGGACAAGTGTAAACTGCAGCAAGCTTACAGCCGTGCCGGGAAGTCGTCCCACAGGGTGTGTCGAAGTGTCAGGGTGTTCACAGCAATTTCAGTCCTTTTACAGGCATCTGGCAGTCCAGCAAAGATGGACAAGTGTAAGGTGCAGCCGGCTTACAGCCAGGGCTGGGAAGCTGCCACACTTGGTGTTTGAAGTGCCAGGGTGTTTGCAGCAATTTCAGTCCTTTTCCAGGCATCTGGCAGTCCAGCAAAGACGGACAAGTGTAAACTGCAGCAAGCTTACAGCCGTGCCGGGAAGTCATCCCACTGGGTGTGTCGAAGTGCCAGGGTGTTCGCAGCAATTTCAGTCCTTTTCCAGGCATCTGGCAGTCCAGCAAAGACGGACAAGTGTAAGGTGCAGCCGGCTTACAGCCAGGGCTGGGAAGCTGCCACACTTGGTGTTTGAAGTGCCAGGGTGTTTGCAGCAATTTCAGTCCTTTTCCAGGCATCTGGCAGTCCGGCAGAGATGCACAAGCGTAAACTGCAGCAAGCTGACAGCCATGCAGTGAAGTCGTCACACAGGGTGTGACGAGAGCCAGGGTGTTCAAGGCAATTTCTCAGGCATCTGGCAGTCTGGCAAAAAGGGACAGCATGCATCACCTGATGCACAAAGCACGCATTCTGGGCTTTGGGGCACATTGCAAATGGAAGTGCAAGCTGCAGCTGGAAAGTCGTCACACTGGATGTGCCAAAGTGCCAGGACCCAGGGTGTTTGAGGCGATTTCAGCCTGTTGCCAGCTCTAGTCCTTCCTGACACCAGGCTGTTCAGGAAAAACGGGGCAACTGGTGTCATTTGATGCGCTAAGCATGCGCACTGATTGTGGGGCAAACATTTTGCACCTGCATCAGTCCACGCCAACTGCTTATGCAGAGCAGAGAGGTTGGATGATGTGCAGACTTTTACATGATGCTTGAAGGGCTGATGGGATGAAGGTCCGACTGTGGCAGTGGAGGTGAACTTTTGAGGCATTCGCAAATGCGAAGTCGTCCGCACACAGGGCTCTGAAGATGTGTGTGGACAAGGCGCTGTTGATGCTGATGAAGACGGTGATCACCTCACCATGAGAGACTCCTTCGCTGATTTTGACAGCATGACTCAGGACTGCTGTCCAGCTCGACTCTTACATGACAGTACACGTACGTGCAAACTGCTTATGCTGAGGAGAGAGGGGATGAAGCGTAAACTTTTAAATGCTTGAAGTTCTGAAGGAATGGCCAAAGAAGAAAAATCATGTGGTGTTTCAGGCTGTTTCTGTGACAACCTTCAGCAAGAAGAAAGAGTGCTTCAGCAGCCCTAACAATGGTACATGCAGCGTGGCAGTGGCATGGGGTTCGAAGACTTTCTGCTGCTTGATCTCGCCGCTTTGTTGGGTCCAGCACATACAGGCAGGAATGATGTATTGCTTTGTGAAACCCGTCTCCTGCTGCAGCATCTTGGCACTTTCTCATGATGGGGATTCAACAGCTTCATAGCCGCAGCAGTTTTTATGATCTTCACACTGTTACAGGTCTGCTGTATCTGGTCAATTTCTGTATGGTTGTTTGAAATCACATAGGCTGAAGTAGAGAGATGCATGTACTACCGAGTGTGCTCTGGGACTCAAGAGTTGAAGCGAGGGTTGCATTGTCCCTAAGGAACACTACTGGTTGCCAGGCTTCCGTGAAGATCACGATCATCAGTGATGAGAGAAAGGGCAAGCTGATGTGTGTGCATGTGTGTTTTCTAGAGGGGGGGGGGGGGGGGCTAGAAAGGGGACACAGACAACAGGGTGCTGATAGTGCCAAGACTGAACCCCTACCCTAGCAACAAATAATATATTTCTAACTGCAAGTACCAGATAGCAGATTTGACACTGGAATCAAAATCACTGCAAGAACCTGAAACTCCCCTGCCTCCAATAGATTTTGATTTTGTATCCGTATAACTTCACCAAAAAGGAAGTAACTCAACCATCTGCACATTTACACAGACAAGTCAAACACTGGAACGAAAGAAGTAAGTAATAGTACCCCTGGCCTTTCTCTGCAGGATCAAAACGCCACGGAACTGCATATATACAAAACATTTCAACACACAGAAACTCTCAAGCCTGGGTTTTACTAGACAACACTGCAATTCAAAGTACATGTACCTCCATGTTTAACCTTTCCGGTACATCGCCTACAAACTTGCGTGCTGTACATCGTGGGTGCAAATGCACCCATGCTTCTAAAAGAAGGAAAGACACCTTTAAAGAAGAAACTAAACTGAATTAAATCAAATTTGCTTATATGCACACTAATGCCATGGTCTGTATAGGCCGATTGTATACAGAAATGCGATACAAGTCATAAACTTTTGTTAGATACAGCATTTTTCACTGATTTTGCCAGGACTGATCTCATCATCATAGCAGCCCACCATTTCAATAATATGCGCAGTTTCAATCTGCAGCGACATTGATTTGGTCACACAGATATATCGGTTGATATACCTGTTCATTTCTTTTTATCTTGTGTATTTGTTTTACAGTTACACTTAAGTTTACCTGACTCTACCCTCAAAATTCCTTCTTCAAACTATAGGTGGTTTTGCACCCATCACGTACAGGGAGGGTTATCAATGTTTTTTCCTTCTTCAAAAGTATGGGTGTTTTGCGCCCACAATGTATGGTGGAGGGTTATACAATGTTTTTGATGTTTATTTACTTGTTTATTTACGAATAAAATAATACACGTTTGGATGTACACTTGCGACTGTGAGGGAAGGGGAACAGGAACAAAAATTTAGTCCCATTTTCATTGGAATGTTGGTCTTGTGTTGGCACCGAAATGGCCACCATCATCCATAACTTTCACACAGCAGTTCAGACACTGAAACCGAAGTCTTGCACTTGCACCGAAATGACAACCAACAAAAATTATACATGTAAAAATGAGTATATCAATGGTACTGGAAAGAATGCCAGAAATAACAAGGAGGAATGGCTCATCCCATAAAGTTGTTTCTCCCAATTTCGTGCTATTTCGTTGTTACTGTTGCTGGTGGGTTTATTTCTCTTTTCTTTCAAATCTGTAAGACCAACCGAAGACACTAGACCCACTACACCATAGCTTATCCAAAATCCTAGGAGAGAGAGAGAGAGAGAGAGAGAGAAAACATCAATTCTGTGAACTAAATATTTGACATCAGCCTCATGCAGGTCGTCATACAGGAAAATCCTTTGACTGCAGTTCTCGCAGAAATTTGAAAAAAAAAAAAAAAAGTTTATCTAAAAGCTCTGTTATTCTTAACACGAAAGCTATAATAGTGTAGTAGTTCCTGTAATATGTGTAGTTGTCACACATGACAAAAACACCGGGATGATGAGTAATTTGAAGGAGTCTTTTCATAGATCTATATTTGGCCCTACATGCAAACCACCCCTACCTCGGCAATGTTTTTTTTTACACAAAATCTGTCAGAGCTACAGAGCTGTGTTACGAATACAGCCAGTATCATTGGATGAACTTCCAAAGTTTAGAAAATGAAGGAATTTGAACATTTTTGTCAAAATACGTAACATGATCAATTTCTATTTCTTTAAATGGGCGATATCTCTTCTAAAAATGCAGCAAGAGAAAAATCGTGAAAAGTAGGTATGGAGAAGGCGACTTCCCATTTAATTTCAAAGTAAATAGTGCTTCAAGGAGATGGTTTAGGACATGTATACAATTACATCACACACACACGTCTCACAACTCCTGCCAAAAAGAACACATAAGGTGCACATAAGGTGTCTATGATGCAGATTTTGTTACGTCACTGTGTGTGAAAGTATGTATTGTCTGAAGAAACATCACAGTTTTGTTTTTTATCACTGAAACTTGCTGCTGCGTGTAGCAAAATCTGCCCCATCCTATAAAGCTGTTTCTCTATAGAGAAAAAACTTAAAAAGCAGCTACAACACAGCAACATGAAAGGGTGGTACTGAGGAAGCCAAACGTGGGAAAGAAAAGCTAAATTCAACACCTCAGCAAAGCAGAAGTGAAAAGTGTGGCTGGCAGCCTCAAGGCAGCTTGAACAAGCGCCTGGCGTTTTCCGTGGTGATGGCCAAGACCTCTCGAGCATCCCCTAGCCCGCGAAATTTTGCCACGTACATTGCCAGCAAGCCCAGAAAGAGTGGGCTGTTTTTCCTGTACCCTGTCAGAGGAAAAGCAGGGGCACTTGACTCCAACAAGAGGCGGCCTTCTGGGATGGATCTGATGGCCAGCCCTACTTCATTCCCGGAAACGATGTTCTTTGGGCTGATGCCGAAGTAGCAATGGGGAAATTGTGACGACCACAACCGCACTGCGTCTGCACTGCCAGTGAAAGAGCAAAGGTAGATGGGCTGGTCCGAAGGCAGTTCTTCACTAGCGATGGTCAGCAGGTCCCTGTAAGCGTTCGGAGAATAAGAGGACTCACTCTCCCTGGCCTTTCGGCAGGAAAGTTTCACCGGCAAGTTTTGAGGAGCAATCCGCAAGAGCTTTCGCAGATTGATCCTCTGTTTCGACCAGTCCTTTTCGCTGCCCATGGAGTAGCTCAGCCCAACATCTCCATAAGCCTTCATGCCTGGCAGTCTTGTCATCTGCTTGATGCAATCCAACAAACCGTCGGTCAGCTCATCAAAGTACTTGGGGTTGAATCCTACAGACAGTCCCAGACGGCCATCTTGAGTTAGATGCTTCCATCTGAGAGTGTCTGCCCCTGAGCGCTGCCTGCCCGAAGCAGCCATTTTGTCCAAAAGGTCATAGTGCTCAGGATTTGAGAAGGAACCAACCGCTCCAGCAAGCGAAATATGATTTGAATCTGGTGAAGGAAATTTTGAAAGCAAATGAGAGAAACTTGCACCATGTTGCACGAGTTTAGCTTTTGAGAACAAACTAATCCCGACAACATCTAGGTAGAAATGACAGTCAATGGCCGGGGGCATCTCTGTGGGCAAGTTAGAATAAGACACGAGGGATCTTCCTGTTGCAATACTCTGAGGGTGAGATATCTGTTGTTCTGTCACACCTTCTTCTTCACCGACAAAGGCGTGTGACTGAGCAGCCTCCAAGGCCATTTTCTCCCAGTTCTCCTGCCAAGCTTCTTCCAGTTTGCCCGAACTTTTCATTTCGTTCTTTTGATGCCTCCTCTGATTCCCTGCCTTCATGGCCTTTTCGAGAACCCTAGTGGGGAAAGTGTCTGGTGACGGACTAGGTGCAGCATGAGCAGGGCCTCTGAAAGGCTCTGCAGATTTTGTGAAACCTCCTTGAATGGGCTCATAGACGTCTTGTGAACGTGGGCCCCTTGCTGCTCGCTCTGTGTCTGCATCTCTTGAAGACCTTAGCTGGTGGTGGGTTCCTAATGGACGTGGAGGACCAACAGGAGACATCTCCCTGTCTCTGCCGTGGTCCTCAGATGATGGATGACGAATGTTCGGATGATGCAAGTCGGGATGAGCGTGGGCCACCTGGTTCAGGCTTCTGTGGCCATATTCCACACGAGAGACGTTTCTGCCAGAAATCTCTGAAATATCTTCGTCACAGGGCAGCTGCATTCGGCGATAATCTTCTTCTCTTTGATCAACACCACCACCAGTCCTTGAATGTGTTGTTGCCCTCTCAAGCTGCCTCATGCGTTTGACATCAGAGTCAGTAGGATTTACCATGACAACCAAACTTCTTTTTTGAGCTGAATCGGAAGATACGGAAACAGTCCTGGAGGTGGAAGCTTGAACTGGAGCGAGTTCTGTAGAAGCTGACTGTGAAGCAAACGACTGCATCGATGCCACACTCTGTGACACTGCAGTAAAGGATTGTGGGATATCTGACTGGTGTGATGTGCGCGAGTTGGGTGCCGGAGAACTAGTCCCTTCAGGCTGCAGTGATGCCTGGTGGGTCTGCTGTGCTTTCCGAGCCTGTGAGAGACGGCTGAAGCGTTCCTGCACGTCTTTGCCCGCTGCACAAAGCAGCTGGAGAAGTACACGCCAGTGCGTGAGTACTGCACAAGCGTTTGGAGGATTCAGCGTGTACCTCTCTGGAACAGTTTCGCCAAGAAACTCGCTGAAGGCACAGAGAGATGGTACCAAATCATGCTCAACGTCAGCCACCCCCGACATGAGCCCTGAAGACACCACCATATCCAGCAGACCTGGCAGCCCCCCACCATCCGTGAACTCTTGAGCAAAGCCATGCAGCGCTACACTGCGCTGACGCATCGTGCCAGTAGACGTGTCGGAGGGATCAGCAAAACTTGAGGGGAGGTGTGAGACCAGAATGTGCTGCCGCAAATCAGGAACAGAAGCTCTGCAAGACACCAAAGGACAGGTGGAAGCTGCTGGTGAAACATCAGATTTATACTGACCAACATTTCCTGTTGCTCCTGCCGCAGTATGGGCACTGTGCATCCTGGCAGGCAGCAAAGCCTCAACAGGATCACCGTTCCCGGTCTGCCGTGAGACATCAGGCATGGAAGCACCAAGGGCATTGAGAATAGCCAGACTAACAGCTTCCTGTGACATCTGCTCAACAGGAAGCTGGGATGGGAGATTGTGAATATTGTGAATATTATTTTGTGAAATGCCACGCATACTGTCAAGTTTTTTACTTTGGGCAAGGAGTTCGTGATCATGTTCAGAGCTCTGGGAAGTGACCGTGTGGGTAGGGCGGCCAAAAGAGCGAAAGTCCGATCTTCTGGGGTCGATGAGCTCGGCTCTGTCATCAGAGAAGCCCCTGTGGCGATGCTGCGCTTGAGACAGGTCTTCTACAGAGACCATATCTGCATCTCTACCATGTGCAGCCAGAAGCCTTTGATGCAGTTCTCGGTCATTATCTCCTCTGGATCTCAAGTGCTGGGGTCTTTCATAGGCCTCCATAGAACTCAAATACTCGACCCTTTCCTGGGGTTCTAGAGAGCTCAAGAGGAGGTCCCTTTCCTGAGCCTGCAGCGACCGTAAATACTGAACTCTGTCAGCGGCTTCAACAGCGCTTAGATACAAGGCTCTTTCACGTCCCTCCATAGAGTCCAAATATAAAGCTCTTTCACGAGCCTCCACGGAGTCCAGGTACATCTCTCTTTCATGTGCTTCCATCGAGTCCAGATACATTGCTCTTTCGTGTGCCTCCATTGAGTCCAAATACATATGTCTTTCACGGTTATCCATTAAGTCAACAGATACACCTCTTTTATGGGCATCTACTGAGTCCCGAAACAGGGTTCTTTCCTGTGCTTCCATTGAGTGAAGATGTACAGCTTTTTCTTGGCTTCTGTGATACAAATCCTGGTCCAGGCTGTCCACATGGTGCTGATGGCGAACTCTTTCCCACTCCTCTCGGGAAAAGTGGTCAGGAACCCCTTCAGGATCTTCCCCAGAGCTGTAAAATGCAGTTCTGTCCAGATCATCTGGGTGCACTGGAAAGTGAGGTGCATCAAAATCTTCTACTGCTTCCCGTTCCCAGGACAGTTCAGTATCGCGGAGGGCCAGCTCACTTCCATCCCTTGAGGAAAACCCACGTCTGGGATTCTCCCTGTCTTCTCTGGAGCCTCGGCGATCATCTCTGCTGCTTTTCCGCTGGTCTCCACTTTGCATTTGGTCACCATTCCTATTCTGTTGTTTTCGCTGGCTATAATATTCAGCAGCCCGTTGGTCTCTTCTTTGGGTATTGTTTTTCCGCTGGTCTCCACTTTGCGTTTGGTCACCATTCCTATTCTGTTGTTTTCGCTGGCTATAATATTCAGCAGCCCGTTGGTCTCTTCTTTGGGTATTGTTTCTCTGATTTCCATGCCTGTTTTTCTGATTTTTACTGCGTCGTCTATTTTTACCACGAGACATCTGGAAAACAGCACCATCCAAGTTTGAACACGGTTTCATGTTTCTATTCTAAAATTATGGCTGACAGCCAAATGCTTCACGAGTTTTATGTCATCATTACATTTTTTAAATTATATCATTATTTATTTATTTATTTTATTTTATTTTTTTTTTATTTTTTTTGGGGGGGGGGGTGGCCTTTCACGTTTCAGAGATTGTATCATGATGATAGGTGTATGGATTACGGAAATAAAAGTGAAGCTTGCACTGTCGCCTGGCTGCCACCCTATCCACATCCCAGGACCATCACCCGCAATCACTCTCACAAGTTAAACAAGCCGATGTTTCTAACTGTGCAGTCGATTTCTAAAGTTTCAAATGAAAGGGTCTGAAAGTAAAACGAACCTTAACTTCTCAGGAGTGAAGACTGGAGTCTACAGACAATCCAGTTTGCGCTGATATAGTCAGAAACTGAAAATCGAAAATAAGGAATTTTTTTACGCGTAAACCATCTCTTCAAAGTAGAGAAAACGGGATTATGATTAACTTGCGTACTCCAGCGACAGATTGGATGAATGTACAAGCTGCGAGTACGCACGTGATGCTTGTTTTACCTCAATGTCGAACCTAAGTTCGTGGTCCAATGCTTCGTGGTCTTCAATGAAGGTACTAGTAAGCGCTGAGCAGTGTGTTTGCCGGTGCAGGAGTAATTAATTACCCTTTACAAAAATCTTTCAAAATGATGACTGAACCTGTTTTCTATAGCAGACTAGCGAGAGTTTTCTTTGAACAACAATGGTGATTTTCTTCCCGGAAACGACGTGTGTGGAATACAACCTCATTAAAAACCGTAATAAATTTGAACCGAATTGTGTACTGGCTGAATGTGCCATGGGGATCCAGTGTTGAGCGTACCCGTCTACATAAATGTAGGATCGGGCTGAGGATTCTGATCGGGTGAGGGGGTGGGGGGAATCGCCAAACCAATTCCTGAGGAAGGGAAAGGGACACGTTTATGTTGCATGAATACCAGACATTACTAGCTCAGGTTTTACCCCCCTCCCCCTCCCGAACACACACACACACACACAATTTGAACATTTTCCTGTAAACCCTTACTACTGTATGAATCCCAACTTATCTATTCAGGTTTTATTTCTCTCTCTCTCTCTCTCTATCTCACACACACACACACACACAATCTGAACACTTTTCCATTGACCTTTAATCTGAAGTGCACACATAAATACATATATACACATGTAAAATCAATTCTTTCTATGAAAAAGACGAAAAACAAACAAAACAAAACAATGTGGAGAGAAAAATCTATCGAGCTAAAAGTTAAAAATTTTGTCAGACCTACAACATTGTATACTCCACTCTTCTACTACTAGTGCTCTCAAAGCCGGAGACTCGTGACATGTGCTGTGTGGGAAGAAACAAAACTAATTACATAAAAATTTACGTGACCACTGACATGTATATGTATATACATGTATATAGTCAAACCACTTATTCAGCAATACGCTCAGATCGATTGCTACAACATCTATGTTCATATATCTGTTTTCCGTTCGAAACACACTTTTGAGGAGCAATCCAGAAATGATGATCCTATTCTTGAATGGCCAAGAAAACATTCAAAATTTACAGACTTTGAGTAAGTCTTCATATTTCAAACATCAGTAAGTCTTCATATTTTAAACATTACACCCTGTCTTGGGAGAAAATCAAGTGAAACAGCTCAAATGAAGGGGTGTCCATACCAACTGAACTTCCTCAGTGAAATCAATAGTAGCTTAATTCATACAGGTAAAGGTTACAAGGGCAATGACTGCCACAACGCTCAATTCGATGAATTTGTTTCTAAATAGCAAACTTGCGCATAAAAACTGGAAAGATGTTGTCAAGCACAGAGTTATCTGCCAGCCTGAGCACTTTGACACATTTTTATGGCAGATTTTTGACAACAGCATTACCTGAAGTGGACAGATGTGATTGCTTTTTCCCGCTGACAGCTGACATAAGAATGAAGCAGATCCGAAACAGAAAAAAGAATTTGTGCATTTTTGAAGCTTCAGGCAACAGTAGAGGAAACAGACACTTCCTCAAATTGCAGAAATCCAGATCAAACTGGATGTCCCTCATATATGTGTTTGCAGATCATCCGTGCAAAAAAAAAAAACAGAAAAAAAAACCTGACAAACAAAATGGTGGAAAACCACAACTCTCATACAAACTGGAAAGGTGTACCTCGCTGGACCTTCTCATCTAAATTCTGTTGACGTATGTGATCTACGAAGTGTTGTCTGCCCACAATTTTAACGGGAGATCTTTACAAGAGACGGTTACAATGAAGGGATATGAACAACTAATTCAACACACATATTAATCATGCGAACTATACACCTCAGTTCTCAGCAGTTTAAGAACAGATCTGAAATGATTGTCATCATATCAAACAATTGTGTATGGCCGCTGTCATTTTTACCCCTGCTGCCCAATAATAGCTCTCAGAACAATTGTTCCAAGATCTGCTGCACGTCTGTCACTGGTTCATAGCTGTATGCTGTATGCCTCAGTGGGAGGCAGCTTGTTCTGTTTGAGACAGTCATCAAGCCACTTTGTGCTTACCACGCAGCATGAGTTGCCACCCCGCACTTTCTTCAACTCCTGAAAATAAAACACAGACCAGGATGACTATACAGTAATCACCTGCTGGGGGGGGGGGGGGGGGGGGGTGGGGGGGGGGGGGGCCCTGACACTAACAAGGGTACATCAGTCAAGACTGAGAAATCCCTCGAATAATCCAAAAGTAATGATATTGTTGTTAGAAAAACATTTGATGTGTATATGTGAAAAATCAAATTTTCTAAGTTGAAAGATAGTTTTCACAATAAGGTGCTCCCGATTACGGAAAATACACCACACTTGTTTGTTGATATCGACTGAAAAACTGAGTTTTAAACATAAGCTAGTACACATGGATCAAGTAGCACGTTGAAATCACCTCTTTATCTGTGCCCGGAGATACCACGAGATGCGTTGTGTTGCCATGGACGTATGAATCAATGTCCCCATCATAAGTGTCACGTTAAGGACTGTAACTGTGATACTGACGACAGTGTAACACACCGATACTTCAGTGTTGAAGAGGCAAGAGCAAATTGTACACATAGTCATCTGCAAGTCTCATGATTAGCTGAGACTCTGTTATTCAGCTGTCGGTTGTAATAAGCAAAGATATAATGGCCATGTTGCCCTGAAGATATTCTGTACAGCACAGTAGTTTCCCATGGAAAAGATTACACCCCCCCCCTCCCCACACACACACACACACACACGCAACCTCCAACCCCAATCATATTGAACAAAGGCAAGGTTAACCCCAAACGGAGAGTAGTTCTAGAGTCCAGAAGTGGTTTCTCATGAAAAAGATTACGAGCCCCCCCTCCTGCAAAGGCAATAGGTTAACCAAACATAAGGTAGTTCTAGAATCCATACTGTGCCAAAGGATATGCAATGATGAAGCGCTTGTATTTGGTCATGGACTCCGTTTCCACATTGTACAGATGGACAGCAACACCAGTGAACAAATCTGACAGGCTCGAGGTGGTTGCGTTGCTCACGCTACTTGTCGACGTCGATGGTTTGCTTGTGTTGTTGTTGTCACCATTACTGGAGGCATCAGCTTTAGTGACTGTTACAGAAGCCAGTGTCAATTACCTTACATACTTTGCTCAAAGAACATGACAGCAAAAGCTGACATCCAATACATGTACATGACAAATACAGTCCATTACAAGGAAAAGGCATTAGTGAAGGAAAGTACAGCCACTAGACAATCAATATCTTAAAGCTCTGGAACTGATCTGTCACCCAGATCTATGGGTGAATCTTAAGTGAAAATAAATTCAAAATTATTATGGCCAGGAAGGTCAAGAACAGGGCTAAACAGCAATCAAACAATGTAGTGGAATTTCTGTGAAACAATCTTGAGACTAGGTTGGAATGGAAAATGTCTTGCTGTAAGCTTTTCTGCAGACTGATTTACGTCGCGCTTGCAAGACAACGTAACCTCGTACAGGTAATAGTATGGTATACATATCTTTCTTTCACCAAACGCCTTACCTTTGGCTGGAGGATCGGAGGGAAGACTGGTTTGCTTGCGTTTCAGACCCTGCTTTCTAGGGAAGTAATATCTAATCATGAGTTAAGGTGTAACAAGTTATTAACTCACAGGCCCCTGTAGTGCAGTCCCAGTGCGAGTCCCAGCCAAGGCAAGCAGGATTTTTCCTACCTAGGTCGGCTTATGGGCCTAATGAGGAGGCTGTTGCGACACAGCTGAGACTCATCCACTTCATGGGGGCGACTTTGGAGGCAACATGGACAAATTCTATGTTTACAAACAAACATTTGAAAGGATACACATATGTTGGTATCCCTTTTGAAGCCAGGATCTTCTGGATGAGTCTCTCTGTGCCGTACCAGTTGAAACCAGGCGTGTCATGTCCAATTCGAGGTAGGTGGACACTAGCTGCAAATAAACTGATTCCATCAGTAGTAAATCTGGATATTTCGAACACACACAACTGAGATACCACTTGCAGAAATCAGCAAATCCAATGTATAGGGTACGCATTAATGTACTTGCCCGCAGTGTGTTTCAGAAGACTAAAGTCACTGATTAATGGAATGTCTGTCATCACCTGGTGTGATGCTTAACCCCTTCACTGCCAGCCAGTCTGGACTGCAACACTGCTCAGTGCTCCATGTTTTCTGGCTGACTGCAGCCTCTGAACACCTCTAGTATTTAATCTCTTGTAACTTCTGAACAAAAGCATCAATTTACTTTTTTTTTTTTAATGGTAGCAAATTGGATTTAGTTTTAGAGGTGTATATCTGTTTGCTCCAACTCATGTGAATTTTGAAAAAAGACCTGTGTCTCTCAAAGGGCATGACACTCTCGCCGAAATGCACGATCGGCGCTCATCTCTGTGCACGCAAAAATGTGAGATTGGTGCCGAAAAGGGTAAAACATACGCTGTGTACAAAATAAATATCAGACAGCAACATGAGAGGGAAAAAAAAGCTATACAAAGTTTCTGTACTACTGGTGACTCCCTACCTTTCAAGTGACGAGCTTTGTAATAGACTTTGTGCAGACCCTCCTGCAATGCTGAAAGCTTGATGCCAGACAGATTATTCTTGCGATCCCTTGTCTGAGCAATGATGAGAGCCAGCTGTGACAGAAATTGAGAAAATCATCAGAAAAATGAACAGTCTCTCTGTATACGCACGCACGCACACACACTCTAAAGCGACAGTTATTTAGCTTGATTAAAAAAACTTCCATTTGAACATCTTTAATTTAAACCTTGAGAAGACATAAATATACTGGACTGGTGATTCAAAAGAAGCATAATATTATCAGAAAAAAACATAATGATACCAATGCACTCTAAACATGCATAATGGAAATTAGTCACGGTGATTAAGTCTATGTGTTGTGATATCTGAGAGTTTGCTGCATGCAAGCACAAGCAGTGAAAGAGGGGTACCACTGACCAGATCTCTTCCCTCTTCCCTTTCTTCAATGTCATCCACAGGAATCAGGTGACAGTCTCCAAGTTTCAGATCTAAAATAAAGAAAACGAACTGCTGTCATTGCAAATACACCAAGCAGTAAAGCACTGTTTGCTGATAGAATATAACACATTGTAAAGAAATTCTGTGAGTCATTTTTTTATCGAGAGCCTATGCTCTGTGTCAAACGTAGGCCTTACTATCACGCACCTGTGACTGACAAGCCGAGTCGCTACCCGAAACAGAGGTTTCACGGGCACCCCTACTCGCGCTATGGAATTCTATTGTTGTAAAGCGGTGACGCGCGAACAGGTGAACTTGTATTCGCGTGAGCTCGTTCACTAGACGAAACATTTTGTATCATTTCTGAGACGATTGACGAAGCGAGAGGTCGACCGTTTATCCGACTCCAGCACTGTCGAGGGCCGTCCGATTTCAGATGTCGAGGCCTGTGTTGTTGTTGCAGCTATAACTGCTGTGGAGCTGTTGCTGCTGCTGTAGCTGTGTAGTCATCCCGGACCGAGAACCGAGGTAACTATAGTTAAATATCGCGATCGGAAATTATCGTATATCGAATATCGACCCGAATAGCCAGTCAGTTGGTAGAGTAGGTTTTTAGTTCGACGTTCAAATTGCGATGTTTCAGATGACGTGCGGTATGGTGTGGGGTAGTGGGCAGTTGCGATGGGTGTCCCCTCTAAACCGTGGCCCGGTGAGCAGATACCGTCCCCTCGCCCCTGAGTCTACCTGCCTAGTCTAAGGAGGTTGTGATCTCCCAACACCGTAGTGATCGGCCAAGATCGATTCCTGGTGTTTTGTGACGTTGTGCTGTGGAGTTGCAGTAACGGATCGTCCCTCAGACTTCACCTCTCACCGAGGGGTTTGTCATCATTTCAGTATGATCAAATGATCCATCGTCTCCATGTCAGTTTACATGTACTGTAACCGTACCATGTGTCATGTCAGCCTTGTTCATATGTTTTTACATTGATTATTTGTCTAATGGTCTACTTGTCTCTGTTTCAATCTGATTGTGTGTTTGTCGCTGTTTCAATGTAATAAATACTGCCATGGGACTAAAGTTCGAAAGGGTTTGTTGTGGGAGTCAGACATATCATTACAATACTTTCTGACTGTCTATCTAACTTTAGCCAGACAGAAATATAAAACCCGTTTCGTTACACACATGCTAGGCCAAGATTCTTCTGACTTAAGGAACATTCAATGGACAAAGTTTCAACTCTGTCCATTCACAGACAAATGTCCCAGTTAAGACCCAACTGCACTTTTTCATTACCAGAATGTTTCAGCATAATTTATTATAGTCCCATTACTGTGGCATCAGAAATTCTGGCTTCCCCTAAGGCAGGGGCGGTGCCCCCCCCCCCCCCCCCCCCCCCCATTTTTGTTTTTTTCCTGCATGCATTGCGTGTGGTTGTTTTCAATTTCGCAGCCCCTCCGGTACGAATTTAAATCAGATCTCTGACTCACACACTTGATGTGTGTGCGTGTGTACACGAGGGATAGACAGGCGCTGTAAATAAGTCTGCACATGATTCTGAATTGATTTGGACGGGGAAAATGCAACCAAATTCATGCCCTCCAAAGATTTGAACCAGGCACCTCAGGATTTGAATAAGTTGGATGCCTTAACCACTAGACCAAATCCCTCATCAACAGATTTATCTGAAGACATCTTCCAGCCTGGCATCCTCTTTTACAGAACTATTTTTCTTGACACAACATGAATATAAAGCACATCTCCATACAAGGACCTAACACAGCAGCAGGGAAAATTACTTGGACAGCATGCTGCAGAATCAGGTACATGTACTATACCTTTGACTTTTCCCGCCAGCTCATACTGTTTCTGAGGCTGAGTGGACCGAGCACAGATTGCTGAAAACAGACCTCCGCGTCCCCAGTGACCAGAGTCATCTGAAAGTGACACAAATCAGCTTGAGAATGCAAGTGCCTCCTTCACAAAGATGAGCGTGTGTGTGTGTGATGTCAGAATGTGTGTGTGTGTGTGTGTGTGTGTGTGTGTGTGTGTGTGTGTGTGTGTGTGTGCATGCTATGAGCAGTTCTACTGTCACCATTATCATTCATTACCTGCACAATGCACAATGATATTGTCAGCAGTGCGGGCGTCCACAGGATGCGTCACGTCTCCCATCACGTAATGGATCGACTTCCCCCTCCGCCCCCCTTCCTCTTCCTCATCTCCCCCCTCCTCTCCTGTCTCCTCCTCCTCCTCATCTTCTTCCTCTCCTTCGCTGTCAATCACTATGTTGGTTGAAGTGTACTTGTGCTTCTTCCACAACTCAACCCTACAGTGAAGGAATGTCAAACATCATCTTTATTGTAATGCACAAGTATTATCAGTCCCTGGCAACAGGTACAATTTACAGTCCCATATGGTATAGGGCTTAAAATGATCCACGGTCCAAAAGGAGGAAAAGTGCATGTAGCATTTAGTGACAAAGTGACAAAGCCAGGAGCGTGCATCTGCAGTTCAGATGTGTAATGCTAAGGGTGTCCAAGGGCATGCTCCCCTGGACTTTTTGGTAAGTAAATTACCAGGGTTGCACATTTTCCACAGCTTCTATAGGACAAAGTGTCCTGGAAACAGCAAAGTGATAGGACACAGTGTCCTGGCCACTTAGTGGCAATAAAAATTTTAATAGGACAAATGTCCGCTTGGGATGGGAAAAATAGGACATTTGAAATTTTTATAGGTCAGTGTCCTGGGACCGACTTAAATGTGCAACCCTGAATTACACTAAAATCTGTGTAAACTGGTGCATTTTGACGAGATTTTAAGTGCCTCAAGATCAAAAGTGGCTTCAGAATCCGTAGTTGCGACCCTAACCAATATGCCAAATCCCCTCTCCCTGCTGGGTTTTGTTGTCCCAGCTTGGGACATATATATACTGGTACACACACACACACACACACACATATGATATATACTCATTAGAACCAGTGATCAACTATTATTCTTGGGAAGCGAAACAAAGTATGTTTCCCAAATTTTCGGGCCCTCAGCGGGCCCTTCATCAGGGGGATACAAGATACAAAATACAACATAAATGACGTCAAGGTATTGACGTCAAGGTAATCCTTACGTCAATAGTAATGTTCTTGCTCTCTCACGTGCTCTCTCTCTGTCATATATATGTGTGTGTGTGTATCAGTATGTGCGTGTGTGCGTGTTTACAGTGGCCAAAAACACACCACATGCTGGAATAGAATGTGAGAGAAGGTATGTTGTAATAGAATACACACCGCTTTCTTTCTTTCTCCTCGGCAGCTTTCTTGGCTCGCTTTTCTGCGGCCTCTTGCCTCTGTTGAAATAAGTAGAACGAGTGATATGATACTGAACACCCACAACCAATTAAGCATTTATTTGACATCTTTTCGCTTATTCTATTTTAAAGCACTTACAACTATTATGTATTAACAGCGCTACTGAAGTATTATCATTATTATTTATTATTAAAAAACCCATGATGATGCGATTCAACCTGCCCCCCCCTCCCCCCCCAACACAACATGTAACTCCACCTCCCCCACCCCCAACATTTTCATGAATTCCTGAGCCTGTGTTTCCATACCTTCTTCTTGCGAGCTTCCAGCTGCTCTGGCGTCAGTGGCTGCCGCGGTTTCCTCACTGTCTCTGGCAGGAGTCCAGCAAGTGCGTTGGTTCCTCGCCGTCTCAAAGGTCTCTCCCCTGAAGTGCTCTCCTCTTTTGCAGCTTTCTCCACTGATACACAAACCACCAAAGACGTTTTGCTTGTCAGTGTCATGCTCGACAAGTGAATTCAATGCTGCATGTATCTTACTTTTCACACACTTATCCTGGGTCTCTCTGGCTTTTCAGTAGTAACTTAATTTTGTTGGAGTCAATGCAAACTACCTTCTCACTAAGACATACCCAGTTACGAGTAACCCAGTTTACACGTCAAATTCCAGAAGTCGAGTATGAGAAACTGTGCTTAAAATATCATCTCTCAAATCAATCTAAAAAGTACATGACACAGGAAAGGCTGAAAAAAATAAAAGCTGTTTCCACTCACGAGCAACCAGTGTCTCGAAAGCCTCCCTGTCCTCGGCAGATGTGTCTCTGACATCCTTTGAGTAGTCATGTCCTTCAAACATGTACATGCTCTGTGGAGTTTCTTCCTCCTCCGCCATTCCGTTTTCTTCCTGCAGAAACAGAGAAACCATATATAATAGTAATAATAATAATAATGAGTATTGTATAGGCGCTTTACCCAATTTCATGAATCGGCTCAAAGCGCCGCGAATTGAACCCAACGCGCATGTTCATGTGAATCACACGCATTCTCTCACACACTGGACATAAACACATTACAATCACGTGGTGCGAACGGTCAGCTCAGCTATTTAAATTTCGGAATTTAGAATTGCATTTATTTTTCAAATTTGGTGGGCTGAACATTTCCAAAGCAGAGGGGGAGGAAGCTGGAGTACCCGGAGAGAACCCCCAACGATCGGCCTGAATGAACAGTGCCACATACGAGAAGGAAAAATTCTTTGCCCCAAGTGGGACTCGAACCCCTGACCTCTCGCACTGGTGACACGTCTCTTGTCCACTAGACCACCGACCGGGTTTATCACAGTTTTGGCAGTAGGACACATCATTACCCTGTCTTCAGACCACAATGGCGCAGTCATGTCACAAACGATAAAAAAGTTGGAAAACAAATCACACTGCATGAGGTAGTCCCAAAAAGAAAGAGAGAATAAACAAAGAAACGAACGAACAAATCCTGATTTTTAAATTTTACCATTAAATAAAGATGTTGGTTGTCAGACCAATTTTTAACCTTGCCGTTGCTAATACTACACAAGAAATGTAAAGCAAACTAAGAAATGCACACAAAAATGAAGAAGATTTCACACACACGCTCGTGTGCACACACACATATACATGCAAATACGCACGCGCACACGCACACACACACACACACACCTACCTGTTACAATGACTAGGCTAGCTGTAATTCATACAACACGAAAATAGATGTAACAAACCTGTAGAAATACCATACCAAATGCAGAGAGAGAAAGAGAGAGAGCGCATGCGTGCGTGTGTGTGTGCATGTTCATCCGAGCCAACCTCCTTCTCTTCCTCCTCTTCTGAATCTTGACCTTCATCCGTCTGCCACTCGCCATCAACAGACGCACCCAGCACGACAGAGAAATCCACATCTTCATCCTCAGTCTCGTCATTCAGCAACTTGTCAACACCAAATTTTAGGATGTCTTGAAGCTGCAAAAGTAAACAGATAACAGTCAAAGACACTTAAATCTCCGTGGGTTCCACTCATGACCTGGGAGGAACACCAATGGAGCTGGCAAAAGAGTTGGGGCAGCAAAAAAAAAAAAAAAAAAAAGACACTTAAATGAAGTCACAGAAACACACACACACACACACACACACACACACACACACACACACAGTGTGTCTAAGCAATACCATGACATTTAGATGCATATTTTCGGACAAGATCAGGCAAAATAGTTATGTTTCTCACCAACATTCCATCTTCCAGAGAGCTAAAGTTAAAAGAAAAGAAATTGTATACACAATTTTGAAAGAAAAAAAAATTCAAACCTGTCCAGGGTTGCGTGCCAGAGCCTGTTTGGACACCGACGATGGTTCAGCTGTGTCAAATTCACCTTTTTCAATAACACTGTCTGTCAACTTTAGCTTTTCTTCAGCTCGACGCAGAATGATCTCCTCTACTGTGTTCTTGCCAATCAGTCGTATCACCTTCACAGGCCTGAAAATGGACATGCAAGTAACTGCTGCTTGAGCAAGGTCAGGAATTACTGAATCCCAAAGCAATTTGTCAAACACATACACGCACGCACATGCACACACACTACACACATGCAAAAACACACCATGCAATGTGGTACATTGCAATGCAGCAGATGGGAAAGGCAGGAAGGGAGGCAATTATGTCACTGATCGCATCATGGGAGATTACCTGTTCTGACCAATCCTGTGTGCTCTGGCTGCTGCTTGGAGATCATTCTGAGGGTTGAAGTCGCTGTCCACGAAAATGACGGTGTCGGCAGCGGTTAAGTTCAGACCCTGCCCACCTAATCAAACAGAAATTCTACAGTGCAAGGAAACAGTGAAAAATGGACTGTACGATACAACCACCTGGAAACAAGATTTAGTGCTGAACAGCAGATTTTAATGCCATGCCCTATGCTCTCATTTTAAATTTTGAGTGAATGTTTTTTTTTTCTGTTTGTTTTGTTGTTGTTGCTTGTTTATTTGTTTGTACATTTTTGGTTTTTTTTGTCCTTTCCAATTAAAATCATGCGCTCAACATATTTTACAAATAAAAATTGTACTTCACCTGTCCTGTAAATATAAGGGACAGAGCTCCAGTCTTAAAAAGAGTCTAGCTACAGGCTGTGCTTTGTTCAGTATTCAGATTTGTTTCATTTTCTTCTCACAGAAGTAAACTGCTGATGTGCAGTAAGATACCAAGGTCACTTCCCAACTTTGAGCTGGCTTTTTCCTTGTTACCCGGTCTTTGATGTCAGCCTTGCTTGGTGGAAATGAATGGTCACCAAAAGTAAGCAAGCAACCACAGCCACCTTGGCAACAACACACTTTATACAGAAGTAACAGACTCACCAGCTTTTGTGCTGAGGAGAAAGACGAAGGTCTCATCATTTTGGTTGAAGTTCTGGACAGCGAGAAAACGTTCCTCCCCTCTCACTGACCCATCCAGACGCTCATAGGTGAAGCCTGAAACACCCTCTCAGTTACATTTCCAACCATGTGGGTAGCTGGTAATATAAGCATACTGCTCTACTGCAATTCCCAAGTATCAAGTGCTAGCAGTACAAATGGGACTTGGGGTGAGTGCATGGTGGTGTAACAGGTAACACATCAGACTTAACCGCTGCACTACTCAACGACCGTCACCACTGTCACGGCAAAGCGTGGGTTCTAGCCCAGATGGAGCTGTAATATGTGATACTGGTTTTACCTGGCTATCGGGCTGTTCATCAGGGGTTTTGGGGGAAGCAGCCCAAATTTCCCGAAAGGGACAATAAAGTAAAAAACAAAATTAAAAAAAAAGAGCACACAAACACACGTTATATTCAAAACAGTTCTACAGTATGCCCAGCATTCATGTCAGGTCCCCGAACAGACGTGCAGCAAACTCACTACTGATTTTCACTACTATTCACATTTACGTACAAACACACCTCTGTACCCAAGGTAGTCTTGAAGGACATCCAACATGTGGGTCATTTGAGAGAACAGCAGAACTTTGTGTCCGAGGACATGAAGCCACTTCAGCAGACGGTCGATCAACACCAGCTTCGCACTCGCTTCAACAAGGTGCTCACCAATTTCAAATGGCTCTGGCTCCACACCTGTCAGGTAAAGCCATGTTAACTGCCATTTTTGAAAGGTACTGAGCTGTAATAATTTGTGCAGATATAAACAATGCAAGGACATCAGTCTGGTGTAAGCCTTACAGCACCTGCAAGGTTAAAACTACTGTCCCATAAAGAACAAATTCACCATGATCTAACTCATGAGCACGAGTAATCTACAGGCTGACTGTAGCAGCTGCTTTTTCATCAGTTGTTTCTCGGGTCAGGCTTCTTGTCATGTTCATCATATTGTTTTGCTATCGTAAGGTGCCCAAAGCTCCAGCAGGAGGTTGGGTGCCCGACAAATCCTCATTATTATTATTATTATCATTAAGTAAACATTACCATCAAAGAGATACGGATGGTTAACACATTTGCGGAGTTGCATCAGAATATTCATCAGCCGAGTCTGTCCAGTGCTGTAAGGATTCTCAAAAGCCTCTGAAAAAGAAGAGAGAGAAAACAAAACAAAACAATTTTGTGTGTTAAAAAAAGTAATGGAACAAGAAAAACAGGCACATGCTATCAGTCGGTGGCCCTCCCCAAATTTCTGTGTGTGTGTTTGAGTGTTTGTGTGTGCGTGTGTGTATGTTTGTTTGTTAGTCATCTGTGAGGTGAGGTGAAGCCGACGACTACCACAAATTACCAGATCTAGAAAGAAAGGATTTAAAAAAAAAAACACAAAGAGACATACACTGGATAAAAAAAAAGCACAGAAAGTTTAAGAGTGATTAAAAAGCACAGTCATACAAGTCAGTCAGTTTTACATAAAATTAAAAACAATTACAAAACCCTTATCATTTACCTAAGTCCTTTGTCAGTATGGCTTTGTAGAGTTTCTTTTGAAGAGGACTGAGTCCATGGTACAGGACAACGTCGGACTTTTCTGGCAGGTCCTTTAACACATTCGCCTTTGTACGTCGCAGAAGGTACGGCTTCAGCAAGCTATGAAGTTCCTCCATCACTGTGTGCAAGACAGTAATCATGTGCATGTTTCTTTTTTGTTCTGGTTTTTTTTACAAGGAGTTTCAATTATCTATATATGCTAACACACGCTCCACCCGAAATGAACTACCAGCGTGTACTGATCTCTGGCCATAGTATTTAAACAAAGTTTCTTGAGCGAGACCCTTTTCTGTTAAAAATTTGGAACACTTGTTGACCATTTTGTATCACCCAAACCTGCATGTCCTAGATTTATACTGTCCTTCAGACCAGTTTGCATCATTTGTCCAACATTACATTTCTTTTTTACAAGTAGCGCAGGCACACTCAGCCGCGAATTAGTCTTTGTTGCTTGCAAAGCTATATGTCCTAAAAACTCACTCACTCAACAAAACAGCAATGTGAACAGAAAATGTTAAAGAACTTATAGACATTCATTGTTAAAGAGAAATTGATACTCCTAGTCTCCGGCAACTTCTGTGCGGAATTTACAAAAAAACAAAAAACGTTTCCATGCTGTACCTTTCTTGTTTGCATCTTTGTACTTCTCCACAAACCCCATCCACCGCGAGGACCTGAACTCTTTCCTGTCGATGAAAGCGAGGAGTGCGTGCAACTCCCGCAGGTTGTTTTGAATTGGGGTTCCCGTCAACAGAACGTGGCAGTGAAAATCCCACTGAAACCAAGAGAAGAGTTATTTAAAGGTCATCATATACTGAGGATGGTTTGTGAGGCAAACAGAAATCTGGTTCCCCCCAACCCCCCCCCCCCCCCCCCCCCCCGGACTGTAAGCCCAGTATGGCCGAGAGAGTTGCCAAGAAGGTGTGCCAAGAAGCAATTCCAACTGCTGTGATATGCAGCCTGTCAGGTCTCTTGCTCAGCAGCACAGCAGTCAAGATACGTCAAACATTACTGTTTTGCACGCGGAGCTCTAATAATCGCTAAGACTATTTCAAAGGGGCTGATGCTACCATTTTATTCTCAAAGATCATTCTGAACTGTTTTCGTGGTATCAATCATTCGCTAGCGGAACACAGATTGTGTGACTTACCTGTTCCAGAGTCCTGTACAGGAGAGATTCATTATTCTTCAGTCTGTGGGCCTCGTCAACCACGAGGACGTGCCACGACACTGACTGCAGGAACAAGAAGTCCTTCATGCATAACTGGAAGAAGAAAAGGAAAGATACTGGAAGACATGTGGTAACTATATGGGAGGACTCCCTACATTGGCAAACTATGACCAAATGTAGCACTCACATCATTCCTCTTTAGTTTACACCTGGTGTTAACACACACACACACACACACACACACACACACACACACACACACATACTGAAACACACACACTGAAACACACACACTGAAAGTGAAACACACACACACACACACACACACACACACACACACACACACACACACACACTATCGCATACACACTGACACACACATGTACATGTATCATGTATGCACACACACATTCACACAGAGTTCAAACAAGGTTTCCGAGGGAGACACACAAGTTTGACATAGACAGACAGCACAACGCATATGGCTAGGAAGAGGTTCTTATCCGTGTTGGACGTTAGTCATAGATGGATTTCTTTCTTAAATGTCCGATTACTTTCTTACCGAGACAGACATACGTCCTATTATTTCTGTATGCTGGTGGATACTATGCTGGACAAAGTCCTACCCTTTTACGGTCAGCCAGAGCATTTTGCTGTCCAGAAATACTACTGTTTTAAGTCTGTAAGTGTACAACTGTAGTAATTCTGGCAATTTTGTTCTATGAACAATAATAATAAGTGTAATAAGTACTGTATTGGTGCTTTTCCCAATTTAATGAACTGGCTCAAACTGAATCCAACATGTACGCTCACATGAATCACAAGCATTCTCTCACACACTGCATATGAACACATTACAATCACATGGTGCGAAAGGTCAGCTCAGCTATTTAAGCTTCGGAATTTGGAATTGGATTTATTTTCAAATTTCGTGGGCTGGATAATTTCCAAAGCACATTTCCTATTACAGGTCCCATGGATATGAAATCCTGGTTATAGGTGTAACTTTCAACTTTCAACACTCAGCGTACCTCGTATGTAGTGACCAAAACATCAAAGCAGTACCGCAGACCTTGCTTTGACTTCTTAATTTTTTTGGTCAGGCCAGCGCGTTCATCCTTGTCCCCAACATAAGGCATTACTTTCAAGCCCGGGGCAAACCTGTTCAGCTCCTGTATCCAGTTCTCCAGGACAGAGCGTGGGCAAACCACCAGATGGGGTCGTTCGTTGTTCGATGTGCCTGTCAACCAGGTGAGCATGGCAATCGTCTGTGCAACCACAGAGAAATTTTGCTATAAGAATGATGTTACAAGTCAAGCAAAATTTATTCCAACCATCTAGGTTCCAGCACAGTGCCGTTGTCATGGTGGACATTTTTAAGCGTGACAAGTGTCTATGAAACAACAGGCAAATTTGCAATAAGGCAATAAGCATGTGGCACAAACAAATGTAATGTAAATCTGTACAAATGACAAGGACTGTAGTCAATGTAATTGATGTTTCTAGTGTCTACCTGGCAAGTCTTGCCAAGACCCATCTCATCTCCAAGAATGCAGCCATGTTTGTTGTTGTAGCAATGTAAAAGCCAGTTTACACCCTCAAGCTGGTATGGTCGTAGCGTGAGATCTGAAAAAAATTACTGCATTGAGCCTAGTTGGATTACGGTGATCCTTGACATTGACACACGGTCTGTACCTGTTAAAATATATAAATTTTTGACATTATCACAGTACTGTGTGCGGCTTCTGCACTCAGACGCCTTTACCCGTCTAGCACAAGTCTTTGAGCGAACTTTTGTTTTCAAAAGATGCACAGCAGAGACAGAGAGAGAGGCAGAACGGGTGGGGGGGGGGGGAGGGGGGGCAAGAGTGAGCGAGAGTTTCATTCATCAGGGTTTGGTTAAATCACTTTTTAACGGAGTAAAATAACAGGGTTAAGTTTCATGCAGATTTTCACTCGTATTTGACTCCTAAGCTCTTCTCTCAAATTTGAACATTTTCAAGCAGAAACGGATCAATCTCACCTTTCACTCCACATTTCGTCCCCGTGTGCAGTGCGGGCCTCTGCTTTCAGGTTAAGTGACAATAAGCGGTGTGTGTGCTTTGAACTTGAAAATCCGAGTTGGATCCATTTCTGCTCTAAAATGTTCAAATTTGAGCTAGAATGCTTGAAAAGAGCTTAGGAGTCGAATACGAGTGAAAATCTGCATGAAAATTAACCCTGTGATTTTACGCCGTTAAAAAGTGTTAAAGTGGTTTTACCACTCCATCCATGCTTCTTTAAAGAATCAACAGAGACGGTATTTGTTGTCCCAGCCATTTCCTTTGATTGTGGTCGCAGCACATTTCACAATGATGACTCCATTCCTATCATCTCAAGTGCTGATTTTGCGTTTCCGCGGTAAACAATGTTACCGGAAGTAACGTCTCACAGAAGCTCAGAGTAACCTTCCCTTTGTAAGCAGACCGAATCAAGATGGCAGACTGTTTGGGATTTGTGGGTGGAAGTCTGCTGTAATTCATTCTTGTACGACAGTTCAGCATGGATTTGAAGCAAAAACTGAAGTCGTTAATTGGGAAGCAGGTTTGTTTTATACTGTACGCAAGCTTGTCGCACAGGAGACAAGTTTACTAGGTTTCAAGTGACATCTTCATCACTAGCACAGGAACATGCATTGCTGGCAGCAGTTGACTGTCACTAACAAGTCTTATTCTGAGTGTGACAACGTCACAAGTGCATTTGTCTGTAGTGTATAACCACAAAACAGTGAGACATTTGAAACTTACGAGTTCTGTGCGTCATATCCCGAGTTGGAAATTTTCACCTTACAAATTTTAAGATACAAGAAGAGGATGCCAGTGTGCACTAACATTGTAACTGTGCGTGTGAGTGTATAAAAAAATTTCAATCTTTGCAAACCTTCTCTTGCTCCATTGATCAAGTGGCATTTATCCTTTTTCCTACAGTATTCCAGGGTTTCACATTGTGATCGGTCATCGGACATTGACGGATACTGGAGGCAAAATGTCCGATCGATTTTTTTATGTTGAGGACAAATGTCCGATCGTTTACTGAATGAGGCCGTCATTGTCCCATTGTTTCTTCGTTTGACTCGGACAACGCGTTCGCTTTGTTTGAAAAAGAAGTTATAAAAAGAAAAAGAAAAGACCGAAAAAAGAAGTTAAAAAAAAGAAAAGACCGAAATCGCGACGACTCTTCGGTTCGTCGCTATTGAATGACAAAGGGTGCGAATAGAGAGTGCTTTCCCTTGCGTGACACAGATAGCCATGGATACACTTCCGGTTTATATTGATCGACTCGAGTACCCAAAGAGACTTGTCAGTGATGTCTTGGTGGCAAATAAAGTTTGACAAGTGTTCTGTTCTGAATTTGTCCTATAGATTTGTCTGTGGTCCGGACAAATGTCCTATTACTGTTGTGTTGTCCAGGACAATTGTCCTATACAAGGCATTCAAAATGTGAAACCCTGGTATTCTGTAATGAAATGGTGAGGGAGAAGTGTATACAGTTTTCCAACATTTGTTCTGACTGTTTAATTTTTCCATGATTCCAGGAATCGCTTCACTCTCCCACAGAGGAAAACATACAAGTGACAGATCTACTTACTGATGCAGCTGCTGTCTCCACCAAAGTGAAGGTACAGTAACTAGTGCACGGAGTGTATGAGTGGGAGTAAGGGAAGTTAGTGAAGTATTCAAGGATGTCAGTACAGTGGACTCCACTTATAAGGACCTCCGATATAAGAACCATCGCTTATAGGGACACCCCAAAGCAGGTCCCTGCCAAAGTTGTTCTTTGTGATCACTTATTAAAACTCGCATAGAAGAACCCTCTGATATAGGGTTCATCGCTTATATGGACAGCACTTGCTAGGTCCCCACATCAAACTTTCCTCGGATATAAGAACCGCAAGTAGGAATGATCATTTCTACGAAGTCTGCGATTATTCTATTTTTGGAACCCTCGCTTGTAAAGACACCATCTGCTTGTTCCCAACACGACCTCCCCTCGGATATAAGAACCGAAAGTAGAAGTTATGCTAGGTTCATTTTCGTTTCATTTCCCGGAATTTCCAAGAAACACTTACACTAACAACCCGACAGAGAGACAGATGGATAGTGGCAGTGAGTTTGTGGAGCGGGGAGGGGGAGGGGTCGTTAAAAACCGTTATTTTCCCCTGGGAACGCCGTAGACTGGGAACACATTTGAATGTCTGGCCATCTTGTTTTTTGTTGTTGTTGAAAACTTGGCCAAGAAATTTCCTTGTATCCTTGTATTCTTTAAAGTCATTTTGTCAAAATGTGATCGTAACTCTCTCTCTGTCTCTCTGTCTGTCTGTCTCTCTGTCTGTCTGTCTCTCTCTCTCATTTTCATTAAGACAGCTATTGTTACATAACTTCTAGAGTTATTTGCATTAAATTTATGTTTCACGTACGCAAAAGAAGTAAACTATATTGCATCGAGATCAAGCCAACCAGCAAGTTCCACTTCATTGACGCAAAGGCTTAAACAAGCAAGAGATTGCTGTGGACACACACACACACGCACGCACGCAAACAGACCATTAGAGGTCGATATACGACTCTTTTTAGCTTGTCCACAATATTTTCTTCTTTCCTTGGTTATAAGAACACACACTAGCACAACTGACCTTATATCCGAGGTATGCTTATAAGAACCCTCGCTTATAAGGACACCCAAATGCTGGCCCTGGCGCTGTTCTTATATCCGAAGTCCACTGTAACCTTAAATTAGAGTGGATGAAATTTTAATGATAAAATTCAGGTAAACTTTAAATGCAGTAGGGGAGTTTTATTGCTGTACATGTATTTGCAATATCAGTGGTGCACAAGTTGCGATGCGCCAGTTCAGTAGAAATGTTAACAATGTGCAATGAGACTAACTGGTATGCATACATAATTCTTGTTCAGCATGAACGCCCCAAAAATCCGCACGAGGAGCAGGAAATACTAGACGGCATTGAACCAGTCTACTTCAAAGATGAGTCTTCTGACACAAGCCTGTTTGAGCTGGAGGTTGGTGGCTATAGTTAGCAGCAGCGAAGATAATGTTTTGTTTATTGTTGAAACTAATTTGGTTTTTTTCTTAATGCATATGGTACCTCTGTCTGTCTGTGGGTGGATGGTAATATAGCACTTTAGTAAACAGGTCAGCTGGTTTTTTGTTGTTGTTGTTTTTTTAAACTCTTCTTCTGCATGAAGGGTGATAAAGTTGGATGGAATGTGGCCCTCCCCCCTCCCCCCCCCCCATCAACAGCCTTGTAAAAAGTTTGTAAAAATATTTATTGTGAAATATGAGTGGAGATAATCCAGTTTAATCCATTTTCCACATTAGGATTTAATTTCTCAAATGATCTTCCCTCAATAAACCAGCTTGAGAAGTGGAGGGAGGAGGGGATACTTAGTCAGCAGAGGGTCAAAGCGTCATAACTAGCAGCTTTGTATATATTTTTTTTTTTTCCGGTCTTACAGAAATTACCTGAAGTTGTTGATCTGGACAAAGTGACAGATGATCGCACCAAGCTTGGCCGCCAGCTTCAAGTGGTAAGTTTCAGACAGTGTGACAGATTTAAATTTATTGTGTGTGAAAGATGTTTGATCGTGAATACTTTGGAAATTACATTGAAGGGTTAAGAACTGACTCATCAGCCTTCACTGCTGGTCCCCCCCCCTCCCCCCCCCCCCCCCCCCCCCCCCAAAAAGTGGCAAAGTGCCCTGTGTAATAGACAGTAGACGTTTACCACACAATGCTGTTAACATAAAGGTGTGGCTTTATTTTTATACATCAACAGCTACGCACTTCAAATCTTCCTCACACAGGTATCAAAGCGGGTGTCAGAGCTCATTCTTCAGAATCATCCAGCATATGCAGTGGAACTTGAGCGCGTGATGGAGCTGCAACGCACCTTGCAGGCTGCCAGTGTCATCTGTGTCAGTGGCCGCAGGTCAGTTTGATTTTAGCACGATTTGTAACGTGTAACAACCTACTCCTCTGCTCAGCAGTTGTCAATGTTGTTCTTTGTAGTACAGAAACATGAAAATTTGAAAATCTGTCTGGTGGTGACTGTTGCAACCATCACTCATGCCAGAGTCTAGTGTATTGTCAGGGCTTAAAATCTTCCACTTTTGGGTGGATTTCCACATTTTGCTAAAATTGTTCTTCCCCCAGAAAGTGTTTCCTTCTCTGCAACACTTAAAATCATGACAAAACACACTAAATTACACAGATTTAAGTCTACTTCTAAAAGGTTTCCTTTAAAAAATTGTTTCTTCCTTTGAAGCACCAAAAAAATCATGTCAAAATGCGCCAAGCAGCAATATTAAAAACAAAAAAATCCCCAGGAGCATGCCCCCGGACACCCCTGGCATGATGTGTCTACTTTGCCACTTCATCACTAAATGCGATGCACCTGTCCTCGTTTTGGATCATGGAGCATTTTAAGCCCTGTTATTAGGGATGTCAGTTCTGTCTAGCTGTTAGTAAGTTCTCCGCAAACACCACTTGACCAGCAGTATGCCTTGTCTTTCACTATGTTGCATATTTTGCTCCCTGTCACAGGCAACTGCACCACGCCCGGGAGAGTTTCACCGTTGCCAGCCTGGGACTGCTGGCTAATTACCGCAAACGCCAACAGCTGGTGGCACTGCTCAAGTCCCTGCGCACCATCAAAACGCTGGTAAGTACACTGTCTTGTTTTTGCTTTGATGACAAACTAGTAGGGAAAATGCATGTTTGCTGATGTTTTTCTGCTATTTCGCAGGGAAAAATGAAAAAAAAAAAAAGTTGGGCATGTTCCATCCCACCCCACCCCACCTGCCGTTTCCTCTCTTTTTTTCGGAGCAGTGAGAAAACTCATGCCTGGTTATACTTGTATCTCTCATGAGCCCCCAGTTTTCTCTGTAAACTACTGAAGTTGGATATGTCAGTCAAAGGATTAAATTTGCCACAGGAATCCTTCATTTTGAGTTTACTGTACTTGTAAGTAGCTTTGCCTATGTAATCAGTCGATAACGCTTGTTGCACACCTGAAAGCGAGCGAACTGTAAGGTTTTGTTGATAGAAACCATGATTTGTGCTTTGGTTTTACATTACTGACTTTGAGTTTTTGTCTGTCTTTACAGCAAAGAACTGACCTTCGTTTGAGAGAACTTCTAGAGGTATGTAAAACTAAAAGCATTTTGCTTAGCAAATTATATATCATCATGGGTTGATATTGTACTATAAGTTTACGTGACTCGGTATACTGTTGTGTGTTACCATCTGTGGTAAAACCTACCTTTGATGGTGAAATCACACCTATTGTGCAGAAATAACTAGTACTACTACTACTACTATAATAATTGTGTATTTTCGGGATTCTTTTACCCAATTCCTTGAATTGGCTCAAAGCGCAGCGAGCAGAACCCAACACGCACACTCACGTGAATCACATGCATTCTCTCACGCATTGGACGGGAATACATTACAGTCGCATGGTGCGAAGGGTCAGCTCAGTTATTTAAGTTTCGGAATGTGGAATTGCATTTATTTTCAAATTTTGTGGCCTGGACATTTCCAACTACTGTGGAAAAGGGATAGTAAAGACAGTAGGAAGAAAATAAGACTAGGTATGCATCCTGCATGAATAAAAAAGAACAAATTCTTACAGACACTTCTAGAGCATAATTGTGGACTGACACAATCAGACTTTCTTGGTTATTTGTCACGTTGATTGGTGCTTTGTCTGAATCCTTCATTTCATCTTTCCTTTGTCAAATGGTTTGATTGATTAGTAATTTAGTTTGCCTGGTAAGCTGCTTGGTAGACTGACATTTGCTAACTTTCTAAAAGTTTCTTGCTTTTTTTTTTCTTTTTTTTTTCCCCCTTTTAGGAGGAAGATTACAGTGGTGCTATTCAGCTTTGTCTGGAGTGTCAGAAGGCGGCCAGTACATTCAGACACTACAAGTGCATAAGGTACTGTATGCTTCTGCACTCAGTGTGTGAGTGAGCATGTGTGTTGTATCAGACACGGATTTGTGTCATCGTCTTCGTGACATCGCTAGTTGTAACAGCTGCTTTTTCATGTAGCTCAGTTTTTCTTCGGGTCAGGCCGGTTATTGTGTTCATCTTATCATCTTGGTAAAATTTTATATATATATGGTAGACTGCATGTGTGTTTGTCTGTGTGCATGTATGTGTACATGTGTGCGTTAATGTATCACATGAGTGCTGCTGTTTCACACGTTTATCATCATCATGTTGTTTGTATGTATGACTGTGTGCTATTGTTAACTGCCCACAGCTCCAGCAGGAGGTTTGGGGGCAGACAAATCCTCATTATTATTATTATTACAATTATCATATGTTTTGAGAGAACTGAGATCTACAGTTTCATTTGTTTGTGTGTGTTTACAGTGAGCTGAGCTCCAAGCTTCAGGACACGCTTGAAATGATTGAGGAACAGCTGGATGTTGCGCTGTCAAAGACGTGCTCAGGGTTTGATGTCGCTCACTACGAAAAAGTCCAAAATGCATACAGGCTGCTGGGCAAGACACAGGTACTCAAACACATGAAAAATTAATAACATTATTTTGGGTTGGTTGTTTGGCTACCCTGTCTGAAAGAGTTTTATTGATTGCATACATTTTCTTTCAAATACTTTCCCCAGCAAAGTTTTATTGATTTGTTTCTTTTTTATGGTCATTTGGCATTAGCTTCTGGTTGCTTCATAGTTTTACTGGTCTGGCTGAAAACTTAGGGATAAATTTGAAAAGTAAGGGGATTATATATATATATATATTTTTTAGGGGGGGGGGGGGGGGGGGTTGTGCCTAACTTTCCCATTTTTGCACTGTGGTCGAAAAGTAGGGACGGCCCAAACGTGAAGGTTATTACGGTAGACATGTTTAACACATTTTGAACACCTGTTACGAAAGTGTATACTGATTTTTCAGACGGCCATGGACCAGCTCCACATGCATTTCGCCAGTGCCATTCACAACACGGCATTCACTATCGTCCTTGGATACGTCGAACTCTGTGCTGGGGCTTCAGGGTCAAACTTCCAGAAAAGACAGTATCAAGACCTTTGCACAGTGAGTTGTGAAAATTCACCTGTCTTTGTGTGTGTGTGTGTGTGTGTGTGTGTGTGTGTGTGTGTGTGTGTGTGTGTGTGTGTGTGTGTGTGTGTGAGGGGTCATGCTGGTGTTGTACATTTTGCAATAGAAAAAGCATGGGGTTGGTTAAAATGCATAAGGTGCTACTAACTTACGTACACATCAGACGTATATTTTGATTTTTATGACATCAGGCTGTGAATGGAACAAAAGTCACACAGAGTGCTTCCTATTGTCATCCAACTGACTAGTGATCAGTGTAATCTAACTCATGTCGTGAAACGCTGATTGCCCGCTGCGGTAATATTGACAAGGGATATGCCCAGTAACCCTACATGGTCCAACCCTTGTCGTGGGGTAGTGGCTTGTGTACCTCAATGACCCAGAGAACTACGCCAGCAGGAGCACATGCTCCTGGCAGGGTCACCCAAGCTGGACAGGTCGAAGGGTAGAGGTCAGACGAATGTGGACCACCTCTCCAAGAGGCTAAACGGGTTTGCGTAGGGTTAACAGCCCTACCTGTAAAAAACACTAAGTTACTGATCGAAGCATCGACAGCAACAAACCGAGACATTCACCTGGGCGAGGAAGGGTCTCCATCCCGGAGACCTATGATGCATTGCAGTGAAAGCCGAAAGGAAGCTGCAAGGCCGACCCCCCTTCTAACTACCAGGACAACAACGAGAGTAGCCACATGGAACATCAGGACAATGTATGAAGTAGGAAGGACCATACAAGTAGCAAGAGAGATGAAGAACTACAAGATAGGAGTACTGGGACTGAGTGAGACAAGGTGGCTACAGACAGGACAGCTGAGATTTTCATCGGGAGAGCAATTGCTGTACTCTGGACACACAGAGGATGGAGCCCCCCACACTGAGGGCGTGGCCCTGATGCTGGCACCGGAGGCACAGCGGGCACTCATCGGCTGGGAACCTGTCAACTCCCGCATCATCACAGCCAAATTCATCACCAAGAAAAAAGACATCAAGCTGAACATCATCCAGTGCTACGCTCCCACCAATGATGCGGAAGAGGAGAAAAAAGATGACTTCTACCAACAACTGCAGACAGTGATAGATAGAGGAGGAGCCAAGGACATGACCATACTGATGGGAGACAACACAGGCTATGAGGACACCATGGGAACACACGGACTGGGACAGATGAACGAAAATGGCGAGCGCTTTGCAGACTTTTGTGCCCTGAACCAGCTAGTGATAGGAGGCAGCATCTTCCCACACAAGCGCATCCACAAGGCCACATGGAGATCGCCGGACCATGTCACGGAGAACCAGATTGATCACATCTGCATCAGCCGGAAGTTCAGGAGATCGTGGCGGGATGTGCGCGTGATGAGGGGTGCCGATGTATCATCAGACCACCACCTTCTTGCAACAACATTGAGACTTCGGCTTAAGAGGCACACCAACGCCAACAGCACACGGACCAGGTACAACGTTGGACTTCTCAGGAACACAGACACACAAGCAGCATTCCGGATCAGCCTTTCCAACAGGTTCCAGCCACTGCAAGACCTGATAGAAGACAGTGAAATGGACATCGAGACACAGTGGGAACACAGCAAGAAACTCTGGCACGACACATGCGAAGAGGTCCTTGGCAAGAGAAAGACCCAACATAAGGAATGGATCTCTGCTGATACCATCCAGAAGCTGGAAGTTAGGAAAGAGAAGAAAACTGCACTGAACACGAGCCGAACAAGAAGAGCTAAGGCAAAGGCACAAGAGGAATACACAGCAGCTGACAGAGAAGTGAAGAGGAGCACCAGGAAGGACAAGAGGGACTACATCGACAACCTGGCCAGTCAAGCAGAGGAAGCAGCCCGACAAGGGAATCTAAAAGACCTGTACCAGGTGACCAAGAAGCTCGCGAGCAAATTTCAGCAGACAGACAAACCAGTGAAGGACAAGAACGGGCACCCACTGACAACAACTGAGGAACAGCTGAAGCGATGGGCAGAACACTTCAGGGAGCTGTTAAATCGCCCCATCCCTGAAACACCACCAGACATCCCACCAGCTGAGACAGAACTACCCATCAACTGCGACAAGCCCTCTAAGGCGGAGATCAGGAAAGCCATCATGACACTGAGAAATGGGAAAGCTGCAGGGCCGGACGAGATACCAGCAGAAGCCATTAAAGCAGACACAGAGACAGCCGTCAACATGCTGCACAGCCTGTTCAGCAAGATCTGGGAGAAGGAAGAGGTGCCAGCCCAGTGGAAAGAAGGGATCGTCATCAAGCTGCCAAAGAAAGGGGACCTCAGGGACTGCAGCAACTACCGAGGGATCATGCTCCTGTCAGTGCCAGGCAAGGTTCTCAACAGAATTCTACTGGAGAGGATGAGAGAGGCAGTCGACCCCATGCTCCGAGACCAGCAGGCAGGCTTTCGCAGGAACAGGTCCTGCGCTGACCAGATTGCCAGCCTACGCATCATTGTGGAGCAGTCACTGGAGTGGAACTCCCCCCTCTACATCAACTTCATAGACTATGAGAAGGCCTTCGACAGTGTAGACAGAGAGGCGCTGTGGAAGCTGCTAAGGCACTATGGAGTTCCCGGGAAGATCATCTCCCTGATCCAGTGCACCTACCAAGACATGAGCTGCAGGATTGCCCATGCCGGCCAGTTGTCAGAAAGCTTCGAGGTGAAGACCGGAGTCCGCCAGGGATGCCTGTTGTCCCCGTTTCTCTTCCTCCTGGTCATCGACTGGATCATGAAGACCACTACAGCAGGCAGGAAAAACGGGATACAGTGGACACTCTGGACGCAGCTGGATGACCTCGACTTCGCGGACGACCTGGCGCTCCTGTCTCACAGCCACAGCCAGATGCAGGACAAGACTACGTGCCTGGAAGCCACATCAGCCGGAACAGGGCTCAAGATCAACAGGAAGAAAACCGAGCTGATGAAGATCAACACCACTGCCAACACACCAGTCACAGTCGGTGGAGAGCCCATCAGGGAGGTGGAGTCTTTTGTCTACCTGGGGAGTGTGGTTGATGGACAGGGAGGCACAGACCGAGACGTCACAGCCAGAATCGGCAAGGCAAGGGCAGCAATGGTCATGCTGAAGAACGTCTGGGCATCCAAAGTTGTCAGCATAAGAACCAAACTTCGCATCTTCAACTCCAACGTGAAGTCAGTTCTGCTCTACGGATGCGAAACATGGAGGACAACGAAGACGATGCAGCAGAAGATCCAGACATTTCTCAACACCTGTCTGAGGCGCATCTTCAACATCCGATGGCCAGAGAAGATCCGGAATGAAGAGCTGTGGGAGCGAGCGGGGCAGGAACCAGTGGCCAAGCAGATCCTGCGGAGGAAGTGGGGCTGGATTGGACACACCCTCAGGAAGCCAGCATCCAGCACCACACGCCAAGCCCTGACATGGAACCCACAGGGGAAAAGGAAGAGAGGCCGGCCTCGCAACAGCTGGAGGCGGGACACTGAGGCAGAGCTATGTAAGCAGGGGACCAACTGGACTGGAGTGGCAAGACTAGCCCAGAACAGAGTGCGATGGCGAAGGGTTGTCGATGGCCTATGCTCCACGTGGAGCCAAGGGCCTAAGTAAGTAAGTAATATGCCCAGTAAGCAGGGAGGCTGTCGAAGAGCTGACTTGTGGGTGCAATACAGGCCCTCTCAAAATGCGTAGAGATCCCTTGACAATGCGTAGGGTGTCCCCAAAATGCAATATATATGCCAAAAAAATGCACTGAACGTGAACACTGGTGTGTTTGTGAGTGGGTGTAGGTGTGTGTGTGTGTGTTTACCATGTCTTTTGTATGTGATGTCATTTCCTCAGCATGTTCGCTTACAGTATGGTTATTGTTTGCCCATAAGTGAAATATTGAATTGAAATACGGTGGACAACCAGAAGTAAAATGATATCTCGGGTTTTGCGACATGGGTAGTGGATGAAAAGGGAGTGCATGTCGTGATGTACTAGCATTCTTCATACACGGAGTTTTCACTCATGAGGGTATTTTTTTGTTTTATGTTTTTTAGCATATCACTATGGAAAGCTTCACTCCGTGCCTGCTGGACCTGTGCAAGGCATTGTGGGGTGTGATGCGAAGCTACTATCAAACAATGCAGTGGCACGAGACGCATGATCAGGACAACACGCAGCAGCCAGGTAAGAACTTTCACGAAGGATTTACTCATTATCAGGCGCACATGCAGGGCAGAGGAGGAAGCCAGTGTACACGGAGAGAACCCCTGACGATCCATCTGAACAAACAGTGCCATGCAATGCGAAAATGTTGACATGTCTCCACATGATGTCAGTACAGTTCATGTTTCACATCTCACCCTCAGTTTTCTCTGTCTTTTTTTTTTTTTTTTTTTTTTGTTCCCATAATTTATTTGGTGTACATGTACCTTCACAGATGCTGGAGAAATGGTGGAGGCAACATTCAACCGACGCTACGTGATGCAGAAATTGGAGTATGGCCGGGGCCGCGTGTGGCAGGATGTCCAGCAAAAGGTCAAGACCTTTGTCCTTGCCATTGACCTCTCACACTTTAAACTGGAGGAGTTCATCCATGTCCTTGACCTCATCAACAGGTCAGTAAAGTTTGGCCTCCATTGTCAAAAATGTACATGTTACATGTTAAATCTGGTAAATTTCATAGATATCTGATTTTTATGATGATAGGCATTGATAAGATCTATTCTGACAGATCTCGTGTGAATGACCTTGACTTAGGTCAAGGCCGTACAAGCAGTCCATGGAAAATTGTAACATTGCCATTTTCTCAGAAACTACGGCCAACAGAGTCAACTTACTCGGCATGATGATAGACAGTGAGTAGACCTTTACAAACATACTCTGTTGAATGGCCTTGACCCATTTCATAAGTGAGCCAAGGAGGCTTCTGCCTCTCTCGTGTTTTTGTTGTTGTTGTTTCAGGGGGTGTTGGTGTAGTGTTGTGGGTTTGATGTTGCTGTTGTAGTTTATTTTTGCGGTTATCCTGATTTTCAACCCTGTGTTTTGCAAACTCGTCTTCAGGATGATCAAGATAGGTGAGGAGTTCTGTGGCAGCAAGTCAGAGGGCCTTCAGGACTCTCTCAAGCAACAGAGCCTGAACTACTTCAAGAACCATCACAGGTCAGTATTGCTGAACTCTCCAGCTGGGTGTTCGATTAGTTTGGTTTAGCTCAGTTCCTACCAAGCAAGTCAGGGGTTGTGCACTAGTGGCCTTACGAAAAATAAATCAGAATTAATTAATGGATTTGAATTTGGCTTGGTGGGAGTTTTTGACTTTTACTTTGATTATTTTGATTATCGTGTTTGCTGCTATAAGAGCCGTTAAGGAACTGTGCATTTTGCCTGATTTTCGCATACAGGGCCAAAACCGAAAAAGAGTCAAAAACATGAAACACTCGTATGTAGTACGAAACGTGTTAATGTGTCACACCCCGAGCTCTGACTGAAGATGGTCCTAGTGGGCAAGTTATGGTAGTGGTGTTGGTGGGGGTGTCAACTACCCTTACTGAACAGTCCAGCTGAACACTGTTCAAGCAGAGCGGAAATCAGCAACATTTTGGAGTAAGCACTGGTTTTTACTCCTGCCTCAGGCAGCAGTCGAACTGCGCTCACCAGCTGATCTCACGAACATATACATATACTGTACATGAGGCTTGCGTGTGTTTATACATGATGACATTTACCTGATCTGAATATGTGTTGCAGGGTTCGACTAGATGAACTTCGAATGTTCCTGGAGAATGAGGCTTGGGAGCTTTGTCCTGTCAAATCTAATTTCAACATACTGCAGCTCATGGTGAGGGTTCCTTGAAGATGAATTATTAAAGAAAAAAATGTAAGGAATACACAGATACACATTTGTGTGGGGAGAGACAGGCTCAATAATTAAATGTAATTTTGAATAAAACAGCTTTAACATGTAACAGAGGATTAGTCTGCTGCGGATTCTGAGGCTGTTATGGCACAGGTTGAATCCCCCCCCCACCCCCCCTCAGTTGGCAGGAGTTTTCCCAACCAAATCGAGTCAAATATACCTGCAGACGGTGCCTATCTTACCTTCATACACACGCGCACACAATCAATATCAAGTGTACAGGTTAAAAAATCCCATTGAAAATGGGAGAAAACTTGGAATGGAAAACGAGTACACATCGCCCCCTGCAGAGGGAAAAAAATGGGTGGCGATGCTCTACCACCCCCACCCACCACCCACCACCCCCAGCAATAGCAGTCAGAGTTTTTTCTTAACTCCAGTATTGGAGTGTTGTTCCAGTATGCAGGGTTGCACATTTTCCACAGCTTCTATAGGACAAAGTGTCCTGGAAACAGCAAAGTGATAGGACACAGTGTCCTGGCCACTTAGTGGCAAAACAAATTTTAATAGGACAAATGTCCGCTTGAGGTGGGAAAAATAGGACATTTGAAATTTTTATAGGTCAATGTCCTGGGACCGACATAAATGTGCAACCCTGAGTATGTAGTCAATATTTTATAGCTTTCCAGAATTCAGTCAAATCAGTAAACATACAGACCCATACGCTTAAGTCAAACACGCTTAAGTCGAACTTCGGATACGTCGAAGCAAAAGATTTTTCCCGGCCAAACTTGCTCTTTGTATGACTAAATTTTCCACGGATAAGTCGAACGAGTACTCAAAAACGGATAAGTCAAAACTCGGTTATGTCAAACGAAATCTGCAATTTTAGCCTCGGATAAGTCGTACCAGTTGCTGGCACGGGAATTTCTTTTTGTCCTTCTGATGCATCAGCGCCAAAACAGGGCTTGCATGGAGATTTAATGAGACCGGGTCATACCCGGCCCCTAGTTACTGATATTGTTGTTTGCAGTGTTCCGCTGTTTTCCTTTTTGTTCTTCTTAGTCCTGCTGTCCCTCTATCCACCCATTTCTACCCTTCCCCGGCCACCCCTGTACATCAGTCTTTGTCCCCTGGCCAGCCCTGTGTAGTGTATACTGTCCACTAGCCACGTGCACGCAGTGTTTCGTATCCGCGATGGCGCGCGTCAGTTAGTTGAGTTTGTTTGTGTCTGTTTAGTGTCAAATATCTCCGTAGTCCCTTCACTTAGAATAATTCTGTAAACGGCAGTAGTTTCATGACAGTTTGTACTTTCTAGTTATGTTTTGTTTTTAGTGCTGTTTTGTACTTTAACGGGTGTATTTTGCGATTTTCACCACTTTTCAGATGCGTGGTCCCTGTCTTTACGCTCTTTAATCGGCGATAGAAAATTGTCTGTGTTTTGATGAGACCTTAAACTATTATAGCCTTAAAGTACTTTTCACGCTCTTTTAGATGCACTTTGTTTGAAGTTTCTAGCTATTATATAACGCCCGCTGTGGTTCGTTGTACATGTGTCAACAAACACAAATTTCGCTGTGGCTGGCCCACGCGCTCTGCTTTTCGCTGCACTTGGGGCAGTGCTCTCTTTGTGGCCCGCGCTGGGCGCATAAGTAGCCGCGGGCTACGTCTCACTGGACAGTCGCCAGCCAGCCCTGCCGTCACTGCACGTGTCTACGAATTGTCTGCCATTTGTTGCTGTTTTCCCGTAATAAAACTCATGTCATAGCCACCTCTGTGTTTGGTCTCCCTGCCTGCATGAACCGGACCCCTGACACCCGGTTACATTAACATTTCCCGTGCAAGTACAGGTTGACAGTGTTATGTGGCCTGCGGGCCTTAGGGCTGGTTATCTTTGGTGGTTGAACACGAAATTGGCGAGAAACACGTGCATGAACAGAGCTAGGCGTGAGATCTGACCCTGTGCCACTGGTCTCTGAGGTTTTCTGTCGCCAGTGTTAAGAAGGTGATTTGCCGTCGGATTCGGAGGGTAAGCAGTGAGTTATTCCTGGTGTGTGAAATGAATGTGTGTGTGTGTGTGTGTGTGTGTGTGTGTGAGAGAGAGAGAGAGAGTTTGCCGGTTGGTGCCGTTAGAGTTGGAACTTTCTGCTATTTGACTGCGTGTGTTTATATGACGTTGCACTAGAATTTATTGAGCACATGCGATCATATGACTGCGAACGCGCGCGCGCGCGCGCGCACACACACACACACACACACACACACACACACACACACACACACAGATGACGCTGCTGATCTTACAAGCAGAATTAGAGTCAGTGAAACTAGAAAAGAAGAAGAAAACAGGCTGGAAACTTATCACCGTTTGGTGCCAGGCAGCTTTCATGTCAGAACAAAACAGCCATCAGACAAACTTGGCTTTCTCCTTCCTCTGCATTGCATGTGTGACAATGGTAAGACCAAGCCACTACTCAGAACTGAAAGTGAACAAAATAGCTACGGATATTCGATGACAATGTAACAAATCCCAGCAGTAAGGCTCAGTATAGTTCGCACCCCTGAGCCGTACTGGGCAAACTATTCAAACGCATCGACACTCGTTTAGTTGAGTTCGCCTGCTTATATCGGTTTAGGGTTAGGTTAAGATTTAGGGTTGCGGTTACCTTGTGGTAATGGTGCAATCGCTATGTTGTTTAGACGGTCGCAGTGCATTTACAGCAAGTGCAAATGACAAAAGGGGGTGAACTATACCAACGCAGCAGCAGTAAGCTCATTTTGACCAGGGAAAATAAATTTCAGTTTCCAAACCGAATCAGGGGGTGAAAAGGTTCAACTCGCTTAACTCGAAGCTAGAGTCGACATTCGACCTTATCCGTCGTCACGGATAAGTCAAACTTCGGATACGTCGAACAAAAATCCATTTCCCCTGCGAATTCAACTTAAGCGTGTTCGACTGTATTTTCTCTCTTTTTATTTCTTTCTTTCACAGGAGTTCCGTTTCATGAGGAACCTCAAAAGCAAAGATGATCTGTCCTTTGAAACTAACAACACTGCCGGTACGCCCAGCAAACTGACCCTTGACCCCAATGAGGTTGGGGGTGAAGGTCAAGGCTACTTCCAGAGGTACTCAGAGGAGGGGAGCCCTTTCGAAGGACAACAGGAAGAGGAGGAAAACGAAGACGTCTTCTCAGGCACTGGGGTGAGCGTTAAATGTATCCAAGCGTGAAGTATCCAGTGTATTCTGAGGCTGTTTACACTTACCAATTTTACTGGGTTGACACCAGGTTGGTGTGTTTACATTTAACCGATCCAGGTTAAAAGTGACCTGGGTTCAACCCTGCTACGGACCAGAGTTGAACCCGGGTCCAGGGCCAACTCGCATTTCAGGTCTAAACATGCAGCTGGCGTCATGATACAAAGCTTTCGTCAAGGCATGACGGCAGGCATGATGTAAGTTATCCTACGTCATTGTCAGGGTTACACTTGCACAGAATGTAGTGTAAACTCTACTGACCCGAGTCCAACATGAGTCGAGGTAAACTTTGGTTGTGGTCTTTGCTCAGTGTGAACCTTTGAGATGCTGTCACTGTGCAGGTTTCTATGTGGTGTGATGGTTGACACCACCAAAACAGCTCAGAATGAGCATACAAATCTTAAAAATTGGGCCTTCAGGTCCTTGAGAACAAATGTCATCACACCTGTTTACCAAGCTTTATACACTGGATATGTCTCCTGAATTGTTTGAAGGTGAAACAGCACCTACTGTCGTCGAATAATCCACTACGCATGTTCTGATAGTAACTGATGTGGACTGTTTTGCACACTCACTTATTTATTTGTGAATCAGGAGACCGAAGGTTATGGAGACTCTGACAGTGATTCGGACATTCCAGACGAGCTGAAACAGGATTACATCGATGAGCTGACAGGAGAAACGCATTCCTACAAGTGAGTGCTTTTTTTGTGAATGCTTTATGCAGTGTGTGAGGATGCTGTGGAAGTTGATACATTTAGTCTGTGTAGGGCGGTGAGTACATGAAATGTGAATTTGAACAGTTTGATTAAGTTTGTGTGTGTGTGTGTGTGTGTGTGTGATTTACTTACAGAAGGCACAGTTCTTCCTCTTCGTCAGCTCGTGGCCGACTACATCGGTCAACGTCTCGTAGTGCAGGGCCTATCATCACCAACACCACCATCAACGTGCTTAGAGTTGTAGGTCAGTCGCATAAAAATTATTTGTACTTATCCCAGTTCATTTCTCTTGACAATTCCACAATACTGAGATGAATGTCGTGTGCACGTTAATGTTTTCTTTTTTTCTCCCCTCTAGGAAAATATCTCCAGATGATATCGGTGCTGCACCCCATCGCATTTGACGTCATAAGCTGCATGTCACAACTGTTTGAATACTACCTCTATACTGTGAGTTGATGCACTTCTAGCATAATTCTGTGCTTTTTAAAGAAAAAGTTATTTCATAATTACAAATGAATGAATTTCATAGATGGTAGACTAAGGCATCTGCTTCCTTTCTGTGTTCCCATGTTTGATGGAATTGCTTTTTTCCGTTTACCTTACTTTATTCTTGATGTGAATTTTGCATATAAAGACTGCTTGCTTAGTAAATGCTTGCCATATCTGCCATGTCCTGTGTAGATAAATAATTTGCTGTCTTCAACGTGACTGCCATACGTTTTACACCATCTGTATATATATACCAGCTGCATTCTCAATGTACATTGTCTTTGTCACTGTTTATGTTGATGTATGTCCAGTGTAAAAATGTCCAAAAAGAAATAAAGAAAGTTCATAAGCAAAAAAGAAAGAAAGAAAATGCTTGCCTGTGTTGGATTATCCCCTTACCAAATTGCTGCTGTTTCAGCTTCATCCAGTTAACTGATTGAATCCATTGTTTCGAAACATTTTTTTTTTCCCAATCAGTTATTCCTGATTTTTGTTTCAGATATTTTCCTTCTTTGCTACTGATGGGGTAGGTATCAGGCTTGAAACTTTTTATGTAAAAAGAACTGTCACTTCTAAAATTGTGACCTTTAGATAACTGTATGAGTAGTTGGGTTGATATTCTGCTTTGCGTCAGGTTCGTTTTAATGTAAGCTAGAAGGGTGGAAAAATGTGTGTGTGTGTGTGTGCGCGTGCATATGCATGAGTGTTTGCGTTCATGTGTGTGTATAATGGGGGTGGGAAGCGTAGGTTGGAGAGGGAAAATGTTGAGGGGCATAGGTTTGCACTGCTTGTGACTTCTCCTTCGTTTGAAGAGAAACCAGTAGCCATCACTGTGCTGTTTCTTGATGCTGCACAGATCTCTCAGGACGATCGCACGGTCAACAGTCGCTTGCTGACAACCCTGCGACGTATCCATGAAACTCTGATTGCGGACCCCTCAGCAGTTGCTGACGGGGATGGCATGAGGGTGAGTAGGTACACTAGTAGTCTTTGGCAATATGTGCATTGTCTCTCTTTCAGAGGTGCTGACTAATACAGATTGGCCATATTATATTCCACATAACTTAATTAAATACGGAAATACGGTATGCCCACGAAAAATTTGGAGGAGGCAAATGTGAAATATTTCAAAAGAATTTTTAGGCATTTTTTCTTTGTACTGCAGAATATTGCCAAGTGCCGAAAAATACTGACATTCGTGTGAAATAGTACTGGCAGTGGGGGGGGAGGATGGGTTGGCACCTCTGCTCATTTTACTGTGGTGATGTTTATCAGTTTGTCATATTGTCACAGTCTTCTGCATTGAAGGTGTCACGGATTTAGATCTAAATGTGCAGAAAAATTTTGATTGGCACTGGGTGGAGGAGAACTTTTGGTAAGTGGGAACTTTGACTCTATAGTTTCTTGCACAGAGAGAAACCAAAAAATGGCAGGACGAAATGAAATTTTTTTCAGGACCGGATACCAGCAGCCACGCTACTGTCTGTTGTGGACTTAACAAACCCTGGGCAGCTGTATGGCCTTGCTGAACGTACGGTTGCTGTCGAATCCCTGTGAGTTATGGTTCAAACACAATGTGTGGAATTTCTGATCGACAGTTCTCACAAAGAGTGCAAGATATTTGAAACACATGCGCACACACACACACACACACACGTATGCATGCACACGCATACACATACGCATGCAAACCAGTGAGCATACACACACACACACACACACACACACACACACGTATGCATGCACATGCATACACATGCATGCAAACCAGTGAGCATGCACACACACACACACACACACACACACACATTTCGGAGCAGGTTAGTTGTACACAAAACTGTATTGTGTGTGTGTGTGTGGGGGGGGGGGGGGGGGGTAGGGTATTGTTTTTTCTGTCGGTTTTTCTTCTTTTCAATTCAATTTTTAAAAAGTCAGTTTGAGCCAGGTAAATCAGCCTTGGTGGGAAAACAGGATCCTACTTCCAAGATACTTTTTTTCCATGTTTTGGGGTTTGACCAATGTGAAATTGGTTGTTGGCAGGGTGTTCCTGGCTAGTCAGCTGGAGATGCTAGAGGGACACCTGGAGTCTCTCATCCCGCCCAACAGAAAGGCTTTCTTACAGTCCTTCTACTCACAGGTTAGTCGGCAGGCGTCGCTGTAATGTGTTGTTGGCTTGGGGAGGTGTCTTGGCTATTTTTAGCATTTAGTACATCTGTCTCGTGCAGCCTGTTGGTGAGGTAAACTCTAAAGGATTCCCTCCCCCCTCCCCCCCAACACACACACACACACACACACACACACACACACACACACTGCTTCTACCCCCATTGCTGTGGAATCTTGTCTCCAAAACAAGGTTACTTTAAGGTTTTTGGGTTTTTTTTTTAATTTCTCCTGTGGTTATACAAGATAACATGATACTATAGGAGCCCCCCCCCCCCCCTCCTCCCCACCATCAGCATCCCATATTTATTAAAAATATTTATTGTTCAAATTTTATTTATTTGTTTAATTTTTTTTCCATTTTATAGACGGTGAAGATGGCCACAGAGTTGAGAAAGCCAGTGTACCGCCCTGTGTCTTCACGAGCCATTAGCTACGACCACGTCCTGCAGCAGATGAGTAACGTACGCTGGGACATCAAGGAGATCATGTCACAGCACAACTCGTACGTCGATACGCTGCTCAAGGTGAGTCCATATTGTGGAGACCGTGCATGTGCATGCGTGTATGTCACAGTAAAACTCTGACAGCAATGTGCTGTGTATGTTTGGCTCGTATTGTAGAGACTGTGTGCACGGAAATGATGTCACAGAATAAATCTTGAACTCCGCAAGGGCATGTGCAAGCTGGAAGTTGCCATAATTTCAGGGACAGAGTCTGAGCAGGAATATTTGATAACGCCAACCCCCCCAACCCCCATCCCCCACCTCTACCACAATTTTCCAACCTCCATAGAGGTGAGGGAAACCTGACCATCGAATACAGAATAAGCAGGAAGTTATTGTGATCGGTGACAAATCGTCACCTCTTAATGTTGTTTTCAGAGCCTGACAGAGCTGCGTGTGAAGCTTCGTGAAGTGGACAGGAGAGTTCCTCTTCCTCGCGAGGTGACGGACGTCGTGTGGGAACATTGCGTCCGACTGGCTAACCGCACAATTGTCGAGGGGTGAGATCTTGTGTGGATGGTTGACCTTTCGACGTGACATGATTGATGCGAATTGTTTTACCAAAGGCTGGGGTGTCATTTTTGCCTTGATATTTACTCTGGTGTTACTCATGCATTTAAGGAAATCATATATAGTTGCATCCTTGTGAGCGATGATAAAATTACCACATACAAGGTTTAGGTAGGACTGACAATTTACTGTTTGTATCGCTTTTTAAAAAGTGAAACTTCCTTCTTCTTTTTTTGTTTTGTTCATCATGTCTGTTTCTGCAAGATGCGAAAGTTTATTATTGTTTACATTCCTGGATTATGCTGTCTGCTGTGAGGATCTTTTCATTTTTCCTTTTTTTTTTTTTTCTTTTAACAGCTATGCCAGCGCAAAGAAGTGCAGCAATGAGGGGAGAGCACTCATGCAACTTGACTTCCAGCAGTTTCTTACCAACTTGGATCAGATTATTGTACTCAAGTCAGTAGCTCGATACATTTAAAAACAAACAGACAGTAATGAAACTATATATTTTAATATGTGTCCCTAACGTTTGACCGGTAGAGCGTTGGACTTCTAATGCTCGCGTCACGTATCCCGGCTGGGGCCAAATATTTGTGCTGGCTTTTTCATCGTTGCCCCGTCTTTGATATCACCCGCATGTGGTGGAAAAGGACATTAAGCCCCCAAACACACACACACACACACACACACACACACACACACACACAGAGCGAGCCTAGCATTTGAGTTGTACTGTAAATATTTGATTGCTCGCATAGGCAAGAGCTAAGTCGCCAGACTTGTAATTTTGTGTTGTGCTTTACAACCAAACGCTTAGTAGACACTCAGATGTGTGTCCTTTCTGGATGAGGCCAAGCACTGATTTTTTTTTTTTTTTTTTTGGACAACTATATTGGGTAGGCTTGCTCAGGATTGTGTTGTTGCTCATGGTTAATGCCGGGTAAGGATGCAGACAAAAGATTTATGCAGTGTAAGTTTGGTGGTGTATCTCCCGAAGGCCCAAGCCCGACCGCACCGTTCCCGCTACATGTATTTGATAAGACTGGTTAAAAAGAACAAGCCACTGCACACCAATAGGAGCCACTTCAAGCCACTATTACACAAGGCGTGGGCCTTTCCCGCTAGGCTTGACACGGCTGCAGATTGCATAATAGTGGCGTGAAGTGGCTGCTAGTGCTCTGAAGATTTCAAGTAAAATTGCGATTTTTGCATGGGCTTTAAAGAGTCAAGGGAGAAAATGCAGATGCTGTTTCACTGCTTCTTCTACATTGTTTGTTTGTTTGCTTGGTTTGACTGTTTAGGCCTATCCCTGAGAGAGAGCTTGTGGAGGCGTACATCAAGGCGTATTATTTACCAGAAAGCCAGCTAGAGGCTTGGATACAAGAACATAAGGTTTGGTTCAACCTGCACTTTCCAAGTATCTGTATAATTATGTGTATTGATGGCTGTACTTTGATTTTTGTTTGTTTTAGTTTTTTGTTGTGGTTGTAATTGAAACAGGCAGATTTTACTGCTCACTGACTACGGGTCATTCTTAAAAATGTGAGCGTGTGTGTGCGCGTGCGTGCGTGCATGCATGTTTTGTTATTATTTTTTAGAGCATGTAGATAACAGAATCACATTGTCTGTGTTCTCACTCTCTAGGAATATTCCAACAAGCAGCTCCTGGCCCTCATCAGCTCTGTTGACCACTTGAGCCGCAAATCTCGCCAGCGTTTGGTTGCCATGATTGAAGACTCGGACAAAGCCAAGAGGTAGCGACGGCGTGCCAGTACCTCGGCTGCTGTTTTCGTTCAGCACGTGCACCTGGTACAAGAAAATCCAGACGGCCTTTTCCCTACTGGAGTTCTTGTGCCTCTTCAAGAGGGATGTGATGTCACTCGAGTGAGTAAGAGATGGTTTCACTGAATCTGTGAAAAAGGGTAACCAGCGACTGCAGTCTACCTCGGTATCCTGCAGAGGGGTGTGGCTCACAGTAACTGTTGCCTTCCTTGCCACTGAGATGTGCAGCATACAAGTCGCACAGGAAACCTGCACACTGGTTATCTGAATTCTGAACTGTTGACGGATAGTTGCTTGCGTGTTGGGCGGTCGGTGGTCTAGTGGTTAAGAGACTTTGCCACCAACGTGAGAGGTCAGGTTTGAGTCCCACTCAGGTTTTAAAAATGTTCAGCCCACAAAGTTTGGAATTAAATGCAATTCTGAATTCCGAAGCTTAAATGGCTGAGCTGACCTTTCGCACCACGTGATTGTAATGTGTTCACGTCCAGTGTTTGAGAGAATGCATGTGATTCATGTGAGCGTGCGTGTTGGGTTCAGCTCATGGCGCTTTGGAACTGTTCGTGTCTGTAGACCAGTCATGTGAGGCTGTTGATACACTGTACACATTGTGGGCCGTTTTGATCAAGCAGGTGGTCTAGCTAAACATGCTGTAAGAGAAATGTTTGTTCCTTTTTCACAACATCCACCGCACTCCAAAAATATGCATATGAATTATTGTACAGTTCCAGGACTTCCAAGTAGCTGAGCTAAGCTATCACAGATTGTGAATGTACAGTGCAGTTACTGCCCAGTCAGTATAATGGAGATTATAAATATATAGAGTACTATGTGACTGTGAGCATGCATGTCGGGATCAGCTTATTTTCCAGAGTGTTCATGAAGCTGGAGAAATCAGTGCTGTATATTTTCTGTGATGATGGGTGGGTTTGTATATATTGTGGGTGTGGAATGGGCGCTAGAGAATCGTCTGAGGATTGATCTTTGTGCATGGTGATCAACCTGGGCCCGTATGTAAAAGTGGAGGTTAATTTAACCCACGGCTATGGGCCTAACCTAGACTACGACAAAAGAAACCAAAAAGCAAAATTAAATAAAAAAGGAAGCGCAGAAAGGAAGAAAAAAATCCTTCTATCACAGCTTAGGCATCTTGCTGGAATGGGCCCGCTTCCTGATTTAAAACAAAAAACAACAGAAATTTAACCCCAGGGTTGCACATTTAAGTCGGTCCCAGGACATTGACCTATAAAAATTTTAAATGTCCTATTTTTCCCACCTCAAGCGGACATTTGTCCTATTAAAAGTTTTATTGCCACTAAGTGGCCAGGACACTGTGTCCTATCACTTTGCTGTTTCCAGGACACTTTGTCCTATAGAAGCTGTGGAAAATGTGCAACCCTGTAACCCTATAGCTAGTTTAGTTCGAGGTTAGACTAAAAGCCCTAACCTCGACTATTACATACGGGCTCTGGTTTTGACTCCGTATCTTTGACAGCATGGTCATGGTGGGTGTGTGAATGAGTTTACATCCAGTGACGATGTAATTTCACTTCAAAGAGAAATTCTTATGGAAAAGGTGCATTGTATGCTCCACGCTTAACTGTTGACACTGTGGGTTGCTTGCATGCACTAAGCTACAGGGGACCTAACTGTTTGATGTAAGACGTCACGAATCTCTCGGTGTCTTCGGTCACTTCAGGGGCTTCACGCATGCCTACTGCTGTGCTACTTCAAAGCGTGTGACAATGTGCAGGACCCCACAACCCAAGCCTGTATACCACTGTATGAAGTAACCCACAGGCTTGCACAGTGTCATGAGGTTTTCTTCTCTCGATGCCTCTTTGGCAGTTCACTGGGAGCCTTAGCGGGGGTTTGCAAGAAAGAATGGTACTGCAGGGGTTGGGCGGTGGTCTAGTGGTTAAAACACTTTGCCAGCGGTGCGAGAGGTCACGTTTGAGTCCCACTCGGGGCAAAGAATTTTTCCTTCTTGCACCTGGCACAGTTCATTGTGGGTTCTCTCCCTCTGCTTTTGAAATGTTCAGCCCTCAAAATTCGAAAATAAATGCAATTCTTAATTCCAAAACTAAAAATTAACTAGCTGAGCTAACCCTTCGCACCACGTGATTGTAATGTGCTTATGTCCAGTGTGTGAGAGAATGCGTGTGATTCACTTGAGCGTGCGTGTTGGGCTCAGTTTGCGGCACTTTGAGCTAATTCAAATATTATTATTATCACTACTGGTAATTCGCTTTATGTACCCAAGGCTTTGCATCTGTTTAGAACTGCAATAGGACAATATTGCCCACTGTGGCAGAAATGATAGGATGTACGCCCGTCTTGGTAAGAAAGTAAACAGACATTCCAAAAATGCATGGATCTGTGACCGTAGTCTGACATGGATGTGAACTCCTGTACACCTGTGGAAGATATGCACACCACTGTGATAGGAGGGGCACACAATGGGAAGAGAGTGGCACTAGTGATCAGCTCACGAAGCTTTCAAGGGGCTAATATTGTTCTGAGCCGTGTTCGTGTTATCTATCATCACATCACTTGGACACCTGGACAGTGACAGCATCTGTAGTGCTGCCACTGAGCGAATAGAAGCCTATCAATGATACGGCAACCACACTGAGCGCTCCAGCAGTGTAAGAACTGTCATAGAATGTGAATATTTGACCACTCGCGTAAAGTGTAAACGACATTGGATGGCGGTAAGATCTGTACTAATAATCAAGATAGAGTATTTCGACCGTATAGCTGCATTCACAAGCGAAACTGTCCCAAAACATGAGTTGGCTTAACAAAGAGAATTACACTGTTGTAAGCTACATCCATACCTTTTGCTGTTTGCATGTGCATGTAGCGGTGTTCAGAGAGAGGTGAGGGTCAAAACCCTTTCTTCTGTTAGTCATGAAAGTAGTCATTCACTAATTATCCATCAGAGGGTAGAGGTCATGACGGACAAAAGGTTAAAAAAGGGAGAAAGGGGCAGTCGCTTTGTCTTTTTATCTATCTGCATTCCATTAATTCTTTGTTGTATTGTTTTCTATTTATTTATATGTATGTTGCTTCTGTGATTTTCAGTGTACAAGGGAGTTCCTGACGCTGCAACTTTTCACGTATTTTTCACATTACTGTAGGCGTTATCTCTTACAAGTACTTGCATATTCCCGCTGCACTCGCAATCATATGACCTGTGTAATATCCTTTTGCCATAGTGATCTTTTGTGTGTGTGTGTGTGTGTGTGTGTGCATATTTTTAAAAGTAGTTTGTCCTTGTGGCTGTTTTCAGGCTAATTTTAGAGCTTAGAAGGCTAATCTTTTTTCCTCTTCTCTCTCTCTCTCTCTGTTTCATAACAATAAAAAAAATCATATCAGATCATTAAATCGCCACAATTTTCAAGGACTGTGTGGAAATTTTATCCCTGTGCTTCTTTGCTCAAGATCTTATTTTTTGTTTTCTCTTCAACGGTTTTGGAGCAGGACCAAACAAAGGCAACAGAAAGAAGGGATTGACTCGTTCAAAACTCTGTGTGTGTGTGTGTGTGTGTGTGTGTGTGTGTGTGTGTGTGTGTGTGTGTGTTGTAAACATTGTTGTAATCAACTCATGTATACAAAATGTTGTGATGTAAATACAGTATATATATATTTATACTTTATCCTGTACATAAAAAAATGCACATTTGTAAAGCAACTTGTAAGAACTTCTCATTTAAACCCAGTAGATTTTTAGTATATATTTACATCCTGTTTTATTGTATGCCCTTTTATTTTTAATGACCTGGCAGGAAGGGACCGCTCTTTGCCGCGAATTAGCCTCTGTTGCTTGCGCGGCGTTAAGCCCTAAATAACTAACTAACTAACTAACTTGTAAAGCAAATTTGCTGAATACACCTCAGTGTTTAGCCATTCTACAAGTCAAATGCTTTTTTCCTTTCTTTTGTCATTACGGTTGATTGTTGATTACTTAATCTGTTGATACTCGCAGAGAGTGGATTGTTTTGGGTTTTGGGGTTTGTTTGTTGTTGGGTTTTTTTTTTTTTTTTTGGGGGGGGGGGGGGGGGGGCAGGATTCTGGTATGTATTTCTCTACATGTTTCACAGTTCATAGTGAATATCCACTTCAAATCATGCATATCATGTGAAAACACAGGTAAGATTTTTTTATGCAGCTTACGTTCTTTCCAGCATCAGCACAGTACATGCCAGATGCAAAATATTCGCTCAAAAAATTGAAAGGCAAATGAGCAGCTATACTGACATTCAGTAGACCAATTAACACTTTCCTTGCCAAGTAATTTTCCCCCTCTTTAGATCCCTTCCCAGGACTGTGCAAGGGAACAATGTAAATATTCGCCTCAAGACCACAGGCTGAAATGGTTCATCTCACTAGTCCTCTGGGAGGTGATTTTCTTACTGCGTTTTTGCTGTTGTTATTCAGAAGATAAGCCAGTGGTGATTATTCTGCCCATGGTAGAAGAGAATAAATGTTTTGACTCCATTGATGAAACTTTTTAAAATATAAAATTCGAATAGCAGGGTGGTGCTCTTCAGATGTTAAGTCCAGCTGAACCTCGGGTGACAACGACCTGAATTCATTATTTGTTTTATATTTTATTTCATTTATTTATTTGTCTAGTTATTTAGTTTTAAAACAAGCATTTCCTTACTTAACCAAAAATGTTTTTTTTTTTTTTTTTTTTGGGGGGGGGGGGGGGGAATCCACCCTGAGGTGGAAGAATTTCATCCATGTGATGACAAATAGAAATACTGGCTTGTGTCTTTTATGCTTATTTTCAGCCGTGCATTACGGTTGTACTGATCGTTACCAGTAATGGTTAACTGTTTTTCTTTAAAATTTTCTTCCTAATCTCTTGATATGCTACAGCAATATGAAAAGATGTGTATGAGTCAGAACTATTTAAATTTTCTGCCTGTTCTTGCTGCATGGAGACCCCTGTTAGCATTGAGAGCTGTCTGCCAGATGTTATACAAGACCAAAACTTGTTTATGTGTATGTGTGTATTTGTGTTTTTGTTTTTTTTTTAAATAAAAAAGCAGCAAAAAGATGGACAAATTTCTTTTTCATATTCGTCAGAAATCCGTAAGAAGTCCTGATTTTCAGCCCCTTGTTTTGCCAAACTTATTCCGTTAATATGTTCAGAAAATTTATGTCAGTTCAACCGTTCTTCAAATGGTGGGAAAGACGGAAGTACTGGGGGTGGAGATGAAAACATTACTATGTTGTGTGGGGTTTGTTTTTTTTTTTCTTTTGAGCGTGACTGGTCATTTATTAAGGCTCCAAAAAAGTTTTTGAGGATCTGGTAGTGGTCCTTATGGGTAATCTCTTTCAGGTAAACGAACAACTTGTAAACCGCATTTTAAACCCACCGTGCTTTTATCAGTTTTATTATGATCTTTTTTTCTCTCTTGTTTTGTGTCTTTGCCAATAGTGATGCTGAAATCTAACCTAACACCTACAGTTCAAATTCCAAACCTGACGCATCACCCTCAAAACATCCTTCGTTAGATTTGGAATTTGAAATTTCGCACTCCAAATCTGCATGTTGAAAATAACTCTTTGTTCTGATGTGAAATTTGAGATTCCGCAGTCCCTGGATTCGTTCCAGACATGGTGATGAGTTGAAACTGGTTGTATGTGTACATTGTATAACTGGTGTACACGTATAACACATTGTGGCATGATAAGGTTCAAGTGTTGTTCGATCTTGTATTTAGAGGGAAGGAGAACTATTAAGGTATTTAGGTTGTTTTGTTGAACTCTTGACTGTGTATGACAGACATCAGTGCATGTGTTGGCTTATGTATGGGTGCATGCATAATTTTGTTCGTTGAATAAACGGGGTCTGAGGAGGCGAGACAAGCGTGCATTTGGTGTGTGTGTGTGTGTGTGTGTGTGTGTGTGTGTGTGTGTGTGTGTGTGAACTAGTTGATACCGGGAGAGATCACCGGATGACCTCTTTAACCCCCAAATCCGTGCAATTGTTTATGTACAAGTGTGTGTGTGTTTTAAACACAAATTTTGTTGCTAATAGTAGTCTCTGTGAAGGTACATGTCCGGTGTTCTTACTATATCATATTAAAAAGAAAATAGAAAATATAGAGAGGTACTGAGACAGTATTTCCGAACCTTTTCGAAAATCAGTTTTGAAGCACTAACGGGGCCTAAAACGAACAAATCAGGTTCGTGTGATGATGGCAAATAAACATCCAAAGAAAAATAATACTGATGAGACCAGACAGGCCGGGTACCGCAATACGAATACAAAACTGACCAGACAGACAAACAGACGGTCTAACACTACCAACAAACTATACATCAACTCAGTACTGACAAACCTGAAAAGAAGGAAATAACTCAAAATAGTAAAATTATCCCAAGTTAGTAAAACACCTATTCAAAACACAAAATTTACCAGTAAACACCTTTATAAAGCAGTTCTTTCCAAAATAAAACACTAACCAAACTTGCCGTATCCAAATTGATAATCCAAACTAAAAACGATGTCACTGATGGACTACAAAGTTCTGCGCACTGACTTGTGAGGCAATGATGCGTAGGGCACTTGAAAATGCTTGAGAATAATATCATTCAAAGCATGCGCTCATGTACTGACATTCAAAAGTGCACTTGCAGATACTCCGCACAGAATAAGTTTTCTGTGCCATCATTTTTTTCACGTAATCAAGGCAACATTAAATTTCACCCTCAAAAGTGAACAAAATAAGCTATGCACCGGCCGTAACGGACGAGTTCCAAATGTTTGAAATGACGCACTATTCTGTATGTCTTCAGTTTGACGGATGACGTAACTGGAGTGTGTTTTTGTGAACTCGTATACCACTGAGTGGGTTATGGAAAATTATAACTCACACTTTCGCTCTCTGTTTCTTTACTAGCCTATTTTCGGAGGAAAGCACTCATAGGTCACTGAAAGTGTGCACTGGCCCGGCGAGTGGTGTAGATGTCAATCACGAGTACCGATGTCACAACCCTGTCCTGCGTTCCGTGTAAACACACATTCACACTCACTATCACATTCACATACATACCACACACAATCGTGCACAGTTACACAGGGGCATACAAGGGTACAATCATACAAACATTTATTACCCCATACAAGTACAATCACACTAACATGTATTTCCCCATACAAAACAAAAGAGAGAGAGGTGCGAGGTTTCCAACCGACTATCACGGTTACAAAAACTCGACTAATGAAAAACACCCTGTCAGTGCTTTCAAACAAGAAAAGTATACAAAGTATTCACTATTTTAGTTCCTGATTGTTTAAGAATGTGGCTCTAACGACAGTTAGAGTATACTTATGAGTTTATTATAAAAAAATCCCAAGAAGGCGAGCAGTCCCACGAAGACAGGATTTACGTAGTCACTTCTTCGTGGCTGTCGGCGACACTTTTCCTGATGTAGATATTGTCGTAGCTAATATGATATTCCAACGGTAACTTCCTGGCGTTGCGGCGCTACACCGAGGCCTTTCAGCAACCCAGTGAACCCAGTACTTGTCCGGACTGGACCTTGAACTTGTCCTGCCTGGACCGCTGTGAACACAGTTGATACTCGTGTACAATTGTCCACATACACCGTAAACTCAAACTCAAAGTAAACCCCTTCTGTCTTACAATAGTTGAGCCACACCAGACTAAACCACTATAGCAGTTACGTGTTAGACACTGTTTCTTTTCCAGCAACGGTACAAAGCTGAGTAAAATTGCAAGAAGAAATGTAACTTCCACGTTATGAACAGTAAAAATACTAGCCGCAAAACAGAACACCATTTCACATGTAACAGTTAAAAGCTTACCCCTACACAAAGGGCAAATACTTCGGTAATAGTGACAACCAGCGTCAGAATGGCTGTTTGACGGTTTTCCGCTCATCAGCTACATCTCTGAACAGGAACAGACGTCAGTTTTCGTTTACGTCACAATTTGTTTCTGACGGAAGCAACATACGCAATTTCAGTGGTTGACGTCATCATCTACTCTATCAGAATTCTATCATTTCAATTAAAAACACAACTTACTATTATGGCAGGAACCAAGGAACCTATCTATATAACGGACAGTAGTACTTGTTACGATTTAAATTACAATGAATTTTTAAATACAACAATCTGGTTCCTGACAACCGAAAATCAAGGGATAAGCTAGTACTGCTGAGGGATTATTACGGGTGGCACGTCAGTGGCGCTACTTTAGATTCAATTTAGTAGCACACGAAAGCTGGTTACATAAGCTCCTTTTTAGAGCAAAGTGAAAAGCGAAATTGTGAGGTGACGCGACATGAAAGCCATCGGGATGTGACATAGGTACTAAAGATCGGTTTACCGTAAGTAAAAATGGTTTACCACACTTGAATGCGACAATTTAATGTTTATTGAATTACTTAGTCCAGTACTTGCCACAATATTATTTAACAGCCTTTGTTGCAAATTGCACAAGAAAGTGGTGGATTTTATATGAATAACGGAGATAGTCTACTAGTTCTTGCAAGTCAAACTTCGAATTGACCACAAACTTCTGTCCCTTGTGTTCTCCTGTGTCCATGGAAAGTCCCCACAGTATCTCTCTGAGCTCATCCCTTCATATACGCCATCCCGTACTCTTCGTTCCTCATCTCAGTCCCGCCTGTCCATTCCTGGGTTTCACGATAATACCACCAAGAAGCGCTTTGGAGCTCGCTCCTTCAAGTGCTCTGCTCCTGCTCTGTGGAACGCGCTGCCACCTTCCCTGAAATCCAGCACCTCCACCGAATCCTTCAGGAGCCACCTGAAGACCTATCTCTTCTCAAAGTTCTGATGCGGACTCCACCCCCCCCACCCCCCTGCAGACTCCACCCCCTTCGCCTGTTTTTTTGTTTTTTTGTTTGTTTTGTTAACACTTGTCACCCCCCCCCCCCCCCCCTGCGCTACGAGCATGCTGGGCATGGAGTTTTTCAGCGCGTTACAAGACACCATCATCATCATCATCATCATCATCATCAAGTCTCTGGATTTTATTGAGGGAAGACAAATCAGGTTACAGCAACTGGTGGCCTAAGGGAAGATACTCTGTAAACTGTGACATACGTATGCATCGTGTTGCTGTTGTATTGTCCCAGACAGTGAGCGTGTATGACGCTACATCATCAGGCAACATAAAATTTCACCCTCAAAAGTGAACAAAATAACTGTGCACCGGCCGTAACGTGTGAGTTCCAAATGTTTGAAATGACGCACTTTCTGCATGTCTTCAGTTTGACGGATGACGTAACTGGAGTCAAAGATCCTCTATGCAATATTGTATAGAGGATCTTGGAGTGTGTTTTCGTGAACTCGTATACCACTGAGTGGGTTATGGAAAATTATAACTCACACTTTCGCTCTCTGTTTCTTTACTAGCCTATTTTCGGAGGAAAGCACTCATAGGTCACTGAAAGTGTGCACGGGCCCGGCGAGAGGTGTAGACGTCGGTCACGAGTACCGGATCGAAAAGCCAAGGTACAGTACTGTTGAGAAGTCATTACTCGTTGTTCGTCAGTGGCGCTACATTAGATTCAATCCAGTAGCACACGTCATAAATTACTATATGCTCCTTAGAGCGAAGTGAAAACCATAAATGCGAGTTAAGCTGAAAGTAAGGCCACATAGGAACTAAAGATCGGTTTACCATATGTAAAAATGGTTTATCAGACTTGAATGCGACAAATTAAAGTTTATTAAAACTATTTTTTCAGTACTTGTCACAATATTATTTAACAGCCTTTGTTACAAATTACACAATAAAGTGGTGGATTTTATATGAATAATGGAAATACTAGTTCTTGTAAGTCTCTGGATTTTATTGAGGGAAGACAAATCAGGTTACAGCCAGTGTCACTAACTCGTGGTCTAAGGGAAGAAACTCTGTAAACATACGTATGCATCGTTTTGCTGTTGGAAGTACGTGGCTCTACATTTCAATCCAGTAGCGCACGCCTGAAATTCTCGGAAAGTAGGTACTTTTCCGAGGTAAAAAGACATTACTTATAACACGCGTGTGTGTGTAGTTAGTAGATGTCTTAAGTCTCTTCCCCTTAAAAAGGAGATATGGGGACATTTTTTTTTTTTAAACATCGGCATTAAAGCCAGATTTTATTTTTGAGATTTGTTTTGTTTCTGATTTTTATACAACTTATTAAATTTTATTTATGCATTTTTGATAGATTTATTTATTTGATTTATTATATTGATATATATTTATTTATTTCGTTTTAATGTCTTCTCGATCACCACAATCGGTCCTTATATCTATACACTTTCTGTTTCAAAAATGTAAAATTCCAGGGCCCCGTTAGATAATATTTTACAATGTAATAAAGAGACCATCGCCTGTGTAGGTTATTTTAAAAATAACACGTCAGGTGCCACATAGATCATAAAGATCGGTATATCGTAAGTAAAAATGGTTTATCATACTTGAATGCAACAATTTGATGTTTACTGGATTATTTCGTCCACTACCTTTCACAATATTATTTAACAGCTTTTGGTGTAAATTACACAAGAAAGTGGTAGATTTCTGGCTCCCTTGTATAACACAGGGAGTCTATGTAGTAACCCTCCGTCGTCTGTCTGTGTGTGTGTCTGTCTGGATGTCTGTGTCCGCAGTAAACTTTAACATTGGCATTTTCTCAGAATCTACAAATAGCAGAGGCACCAAAATTGGCATGCTGATAGACAGCCATAAGTCCTTTCAAAATATATAATTTTGAATGACCTTGACTCAAGGTCAAGGCCAGTAAAGCTGTCTGTTTGAAAATTTTACATTGGCATTTTCTTGGAATGTACAAAAACCGGAGGTTTTAAAATTTGCATGATGATAGACATTGATAAGAACTTTACAGATATACATGGTCTTGTGTCAAGGCCAAGGCCGTACAAGCTATTTTCCACATTTCCGCAGTAAACCTTAACATGGGCATTTTCTCAGAATCTACAAACAGCAGAGGAACCAAACTTGGCCTGCCGACAGACAGCCGTAAGACCTTTCAAAATATATAATTTTGAATGACCTTGACTCAAGGTCAAGGTCACTAACACTGTCTGAAAATTTTACATTGCCGGGCATTTTCTTGGAATCTACAAACACCAGAGGTTTTCAACTTTTCATGATGATAGACATTGATAAGAACTTTACATACATATGCATGTATGAAATGGCCTTGTGTCAAGGACAAGGCCGCACAAGCTATTTTTGTGAAACCTTAACATTGGTATGTTCTCAGAAAGAACAAACAGCAGAGGCGCCAAACCTGGCGTGCTAATAGACATTGATAAAAACCTATGCATACATACCATTTTAAATGGCCTTAACTGAAGGTCAAGGTCATTAAAGCAGTCTGTTTGCTCGAACAGTTCAATCGTGCCAGGCTCTACAGCCTAGTCGGTGTCAATGTCGGCCTATATATGGGTGCATGCATGATTTTGGTCATTGAACCAGAGACTAAGATAAGATATCTGAGTGAACAAACTGTGACTGAAGAGCTGAGAGGAGCATACATTTCTTAGATTTTTCTCAGTTGTAGCGCGTGCACCGGTGTCCGAGTCGTATGTGTGTGTGTTTCTTTAGTATCTACTGTATCAGCGCTAATTTCGTACGTATGTCTGTTAATAAGTGTCAAAGAGTGTCTAACGCTACGTCAGTATTTCCGATTAGCGTCGTCAATAAACGGAAAAATCATAGCAATCCCTGCAAATCGTCAATCAATGTTGTAAATCATTTTTTTTTCCCTGTAAGTTAAGAATAAAGATGGCTTTTCAAACTTAAATGCGACAATTTTGTGTTTGTTGAGTTATTCAACTTAGTCAATTTTCACAAGTTTGTTCAGTAACATTAACTGCAAATTAGGCAAGGAAGTGGTTAATTTGTACTTCAATATGGCAATACAGTCAGAAACCAAAGAACTAGTTTTACTGAACTGTGAGAATTTTTACCCAGTTCAAGGGAAGCAACTCTGTAAAACTGAAGGACACAGACGCCTATTGATTTACGCACTGTTTGATCTACAAACACGTAGCGGTCTGCATCACAGATTTCACAAAAGACAGGCCAGATTCCACCCTCAGCCCTTACACTGACACCAGATGAACACAAAAAAGCAAAAAAAAAAACGGCACCTTTTCCAATTCATTTCCAAGATAGCATCACTCTCCACTGCCACCCCCCTCACAGCTCATAGCAGACAGCAGTCCAAGGGACATAACTGCACATTTTGTTTACATGTCAACAAGTCGACAACGAGGCTGCCACCATTCCCATTCTCTCACCTAAACATACACCAAACATGCACCTTTCCACCCACAACAATGAAAAATTCTTCACTCAATTCCACTCTCAAAAAAAAAAATTCAAAAGCGAAATTTCACTACTTTATGCAAAACAGGAACAACCCACTTTTTGCGCAATTTTATTGGGTATCTGTGTCCTGAAACGATTTCGTGATTGTGGCACTATCAACTTCAACAGACGATTCCACTCGGGAAGCCGGCCCAGCCGGCGGCCAAAATCCTACCCCTTTACTTTGCCATGTATTGGCAAAACACAGGTCGTCCATGTCGTCATTTTATGGGGGGAAAAATGGTGATTTCAAGTTGAAAGAGCCGGACTAACCGGCGTCAGTATCCCACTTATGCTTCTCCAAATCGATTATCGGATCTGGTATGTTTACGGAAAACACAACTTCCATGCGCTCTCTGTCATTGTATCGAGATTGACAGGAGTGTAGTCGTCTATTATAATTATTAGGTTGTTTTGTCTGAACTCAAGACTGTATGACTGAATGCATTGCATGTGTGGGCTTATCACCGGTACAGATACGCGCAGTAATTATTGTCCTTGCACTTACGTCAAGAGTATCCTTCGTAATCATAGGCGATCAGTTTTCGCTACGTCGCGATTCGTCAGTGTAGCGAATTCAAAAGTTCTGATCATAGCGACGATCAGAAATTGGTCATGATACTGTAACGGTGGTTGACGAAGCTCATATGAGTCATTTCAATTCAAGTAAAAATGGTTACGAACATTTGAATGCAGCAATTTTGTGTTTATTGAAGTATTCTGTTTAGTATTTTTCATAATGTATCTTCTAACGGTATTAAGTGTAAATTGGAGCAAAAGTCATGAATTTTATACCTTCCTTTTTACCCCCCCCCCCCCATTTTACTAACTTTAGGCACCAGCGTTCTCGGTGTAAGGGAAGGAACTCTGTAAAGTATGCCAAGTATTATGTCCTGCAACCAGCAAGTTCATGCCGACTTCACAGCACATGTATCAGCAAACAATTCACGTTACGTGATCTTTGAACTTTTGTAAAATGACGGCAGCGGAGGCGATTATAGCCTGCTTTCCATTTACCGCATGTTCATCATCATCTTGAAGCCAACACGGAATAACCGTTTTCAGTTACTCAGTGCACTCGCATGTTCTGGGATGGTCTAGAAGTTCCATCGAAATGTAGTGACTTTTCGCGATCTCTACAACAGGAGGAGAGAACTGAATTCATTATCATCAGTCATACACCTTCATCCCCGCAAAACAAAGGAAAACAAGGAGGAACGGCCCCGTCCTACAAAGTTGTTTCTCCAAACTTCATTTTATTTTGTCTGTTTTGTTGTTATTGTTGCCGGTTCTCCCCTCTCCAAGTTCTACCGATGACACTAGATCCTCTACGACCTCGACCGATTAGCCACGTGACTGGGGGTGGGGCCGGGTGTGGGAAGAAGGGAGAGAGAGAGGCAGAGGGAGAGGGTGGGTAGGTGGGTGTTTAGGAGTTTAACGCTCTTTTTCACCACATAAGGGTGATATCCAAGACGGGGCAACGAGAAAAAGGCCAGCACAAATATTTGGCCCCAGCGGCCTGGATTCGAACTCTCGGCCCAAGCATTGAAAGTCCAACGCGCTACCATTCGGCCACCCTGGCTCCCCAGAGAGAGAGAGAGAGAGAGAGAGACGTCAGTTCCGTGAACTAAACATTTGACGTCAGCCTCAAGCAGGTCGTCATACAGAGAGAGAGAGAGAGATATGACGTCAATTCCGTGAACTAAACTTTTGGCGTCAGCCTCTAGCACTGAGATCGTCTGAGGATGGTTGTTTATGTCCTGTGATTTCCCGATTGGCTTTGTGACTTCTCCGACTGAATTATTTTTCACATGAAATCTGGAAGATGTAGAGAGCTGATGAAATGTCGGAAGCAGTGACGATACTTGCAGATTTTGTCTGTGAACCAAACATTTGCCGTCAGCCTCACGCTGCTCGTCTGACAGATGATACTTCTTCATATCTTGTGATTTCCTTGTTGATTTTGTGACTTCCGGGACTGAAGTAATTTTGACATAAAATCTGGAAGATCTAGAGAGCTGATGAAACGTGGACTTAAAGTGCCTTGGATTGTACTTACGAAATTGCAAAATTGGAACTTTTTTGACCAGCGCTTCTCGCAGAAACGTGAAAAATGTGTTTATCTAAAAGCTCTGTTATTCTTAATACTAAAGCTATAATAGTGCAATAGTTCATGTCATATGTGCAGTTGTCACAAGTGACAAAAATACCGGAATGATGAGTAATTTGAAGGAGTCTTTTCATAGATATTTGGCCTTATATGCAAACCACCCCTACCTCGGAAATATTTTTCTTGCACAAAACCTGTCAGAGCTACAGAGCTGTGCTACGAAAACAGGCAGTATAATTGGATGATCTTCCCAATTTCAGAAAATGAAGCCATTTGAACATTTTTTTCGAAAAAATTCGTAACATGACCGATTTTTTAAAATCGGCGATAACTGTTCTCAAAATGCGGCAGGATAAAAATCGTGAAAAATAGCTCTGGAGAATATGACTGCCCATTTTATCTCAAAGTAAAAAGCCATCCGGCGAGGTGGTTTAGCAGATAGCCATCATTACATCCGTACACACACACACACACACACACACACACACACACACACACACACACACACACACACACACGTCATTCCCGCCAAAAAGAACGCAGCAGCAAAGTGTGCACGTAAGGTGTCTATGACGCAGATTTCGTTACGTCACTGTGTGCGTGAAAGTAAGTATTGTGTGGAGAAACGTCACAGTCTTGTTTTGTATCACTGAAACTTGCTGCTGCGCGTAGCAAAATCTGCCCCGCCTCATAAAGTTGTTTCTCTATAGAGAAACAACTTAAAAACCGAGGATGAAACTGTTGGTTGAACAGTTGTACTAATGTACATTAACCCTTTCTACACTGAAGTGACTCTGTGTGTGTGTGTGTGTGCGTGCGTGCGTGCGTGCGTGCGCGCGCGCGCCGGCGTCAGTGACGGTGTAATATGCTTTGTTTTTTTCAGTATAAGCGAGTAATCCTGATCTGTGTTTAATTATACTGTTTAAACGCTACATCACACTGCGAGTAGCGTTCATCCAAAAAAATTTTTTTTAACTCAATTCCTACGATATTGATATCGTGCGTAGTACGAAATGTGCAGGGTGGATTACGCTCCAATGTATTGTGCGTATCTTTTCCTTGTAAAAAAAACGGTTCACTGAACCTGAATGTAATAATTTTATGTGAATGAAGATATTTTTTGCATAATTTTTCACAAGTTTGTGTGACAGCATTAAATCCCGAATTTTTAAGAAAATGGTAGATTTTATGTTTCTTTTTGACACCCTGTTTCAACAAAGAATGAGAAGTGTTACCGGTCTAAGGGAAACAACTGTGTAAACTCTACGTTAGCTCCCGTTGAACGTCAACATTTCAGAAGTATAAGTTCATGCATTCGATTATGCAGACAGATAGATTATGCAGATAGATACGTATATCTCTGGATTATGATATCCAAAGTAACTGTGTGTGTCTCTAATCGGTAGACATTCTGAGAACGTTTGATCGTTTTTGACTCATCCGTATCAGAGTAGACGTCAAACACGCAGCCTGGCACACCGGCCACTGACTGAACACTGACGGACACTGCCGGACTGTCGCACAGGCGGGCGGCCTGAGGGTGCGTATGCGGCGGTATGCCGCTCGGACACACACACACACACACACACAGAGTGTTTCGATCGTGATACCTCAGTCATAAAATACATCTTACCGACCCGGACCGGAGTTTACATGAATCGTGTGCATGTTATGTATCAGGGTCGGTCTCAGTCCGTCTATCACGGTCCCGGCTTGTCCGGCCGGCAGTGACACATTTAATTTTAGTATTTCCGATACATTGGCACATTAGTGAGAGAGAGTGTGTCAGTGCATGCGTGCGTGTGTGTGTGTGTGTGTGTGTGTGTGTCCCCTTACCGTAATTGAGGGCTACACTCTTTGGGTGTGCGTGTGTGCCGGTGATTATGACTGATCGCACAACGTACGTTTCGTACCATTGTTTCTCAGTCTCGGTGAATAATGAATGTCAGTGCTTTGTAGTTTTGCTTTAACGCTACATCGATTCGCGAGTAGCGTTCACCAAAAAACATTAATATTAACTCAATTCCTACGCATTACGATATCGTGCGTAGTACGAAATGTGCAACATTGTGAAGGCTCCAGCAAACTATGTAAATCTTTTTCTTGTAAGCGAGCACGGTTCACCACACTTAAATGTAACAAGTTTGGCGTTAGTGAAATTGTTTTATTAATATTTTTCACAAGTTTGTGTGATAGTATTAACTGCAAATTTAGTAAGAAAGTGGTGGATTTTACACATTTCCTTTTAACAAAACTTACGGCTTACAACCAGTTTCACTGAACGGTGAGTTGCGTTCTCAGTCTAAGGGAAGCAACTTTATAAATTGTACGTTAGCTCCCTTTGAACGACAACTCAACCGGCATTACATTCTTCATTCGCTTATCATAGTGTATCGAAAGGAGCGGTGCGTGTCTCTAATCGACAGGCGCTCTGAGGATGTTCGATCGTTTTGACTCAGCCGTATCGGAGTAAATGTCTAATACACAAGCTGGCACACCGACACAGACACACGCAGGCCTGAGGGTGCGCACTTAGTCCGACCTACACCTGACCGGTGAATTACATGTACATTCATCTGGGCTGTTCGCTTGTCCTCATAGGATAGTCACCCCCCCCCCACCACCATAACGTGCGTTTCGTGACAATTTCAGTCACGCCATGAATCAACCCAATCATAGTCAAGTCAAGAGTATTTCACGCCATGAATCAACCCAGTCAAGTCAGAGTATTTTATTGTATGCTAACTTGATGCTCAAGGTTAAAATATTTTATCGATTCCTGCTGGCACTTCGGTGCTGGCGATGATTTAAGGCCCTCAGTGCCCAAGAACATTCAGTGGTCGCATAAGTTAAAGGAGCTAACTCAGCAGTTGCGATTAAAGCAACAACAACAACAACCGAACAACAACAACAACAATTAACAAACGCTAGTTAACACATTTTGTCCTCAGCCGCACACATTTGCTCTTTCACAAAGAAAGTACAAAACTCCTGTCACTCCTGTAACTAAACTGACATCACTGACTGATGCGGGTCAAGTTTATAAGAAAAACAAAGTCTATGAACAAGTCAAAATTACACTGATATCGGACATGGACTGAACACTCGACTAAATATCCATACTATGCATAGCAACAAACACCATTAAACAACAGTATGATTCTGTTCTTTCATGCTCCAACACATTTCGTGTACCGCGCACGAGTATTCCATGTTTTTGACTCTTTCACTTTTGGTCCTTAAAGATCTAAGCTCCCAACAAAAAGCTTTCCGAAGTGTGAAAATTTTTTACAGAGTCGACCGTGCAAGCAGAGTCAACTCTGTCACAGTTGCAGAGTTTTCAGCGTCCCCGAAACCCCAATAAAAGCCAAGGGTAGCCTGATTTCACAGCCCAGTTTGCGTTTTGACATTGAGCGAGAAAGATCGTGCAGCACTCAACATCCGCTGGACACTGTAGCGATGTGTCTCGCTCACTGACCAAAAGCCAAATAATGTCACGGCAAACTCGTGCTCTGGTTTTATAAGGGTCCCCGAAGCGCTGAAAACTCTGCAACTGTGACAGAGTTGACTGTGCTTGCACGGTCGACTCTGTAAATTTTTTTCACTGTGACACTTCGGAAAGCTTTTTGTTGGGAGCTTAGATCATTAATGCGAAAGTCAGGCAAGATATACGGTTCCTTAGCGGTTCTGACTGCATCAAACACGAGTATAATCATTTTGCAACACTCCAACTAGGCCAAATTTAAATCCATGCGGACATAAATTAATTATGGATATTGTTTTTTTGTGGTTTTATTTTGTGAGGCCACTGGTGCACAACTCCAAACTTACTTGGTAGGAAAAGAGTTAAACAATTGAAAACTTCTGTCCCGCAGTGCTGCCAGGCTGCTCCTAAACCCATCTCCAAAGAAGGAATAAAACACAACGTTGATTGATGCTGACAGGATGACCACAAAGTCGCGACAGATGTTGAAAGCTTGGTCGCTGGGCCTCTGTGCGGTCGCCATATAGATGTTGCCAGTGTGCAACAGGATGTATTTGAGGATGGCTGGGACGGACACTGCGACCACCAGCTGTTTTGTGCGTCTCTCGGCTCTCGCCAGGCGGCGTGTGGTAGGGCTGGGGTGGTCAACCTGAAACAATGCCAGCAAGAAAATAGTGAAAAGTAAGTAAAGGGACTTAGTAATACAGTAGAACCTTTTTTGGGCGACCACCCCTTTGGGAGACCACCTGCCTGTGCAGACCAATGTTACAATGATACTGGGTTGCACTTCTTCACTGTCTGAAGCTTCTTTTGGGTGGACACCTCTCTTTTAAGACCACTCTTATCTGGCCAAAGGGGTGGTCGCCCAAAAGAAGTTGTACTGTACTACCACTGATTTTCTCATAGGTCGTTCTGGACTGTTTTTAATTGGTGGTGTCAGTCTAGCATCACACCGATGTAGCCGAGTGGTTTAGACCCTCTCGCCCACTACCCTAGGTTCTCCGGCCAGCTGTGTGCCGCAGGCTTTGTTCGGCTGTAGGCTGGCCGCACGCGTGCAGCGTTGCGGAACCACGATAGCTCATGTGCCAATTGGTTGTGTTTGTTTGTGTCCATTTAGTGCTAAATATCTCCGCAGTCACTGAGCCTAAAGTCATCATGTAAACTATAGTAGTTTCGGAAGAGTTTGTACTTTCTAATCATGTTTTGTTTTTAGCGCTGTTTTGTAGTTTAACGGGTGTATTTTGCCATTTTCGAATGCGTGGTCCCTGCCTTTACGCTCCTTAATCGGCGATAGAAAATTGCCTGTGTTTTGATGAGATCTTAAACTGTTATAGTGTTAAAGTACTTTTCACGCTCTTTTGAATGCAATTTGTTTGAAGTTTGTAGCTGTCGTATCAGTTACCGGCGCCCGCTATCGTTAGTTTTCTGTGTGCTAACAAACACAGATTTCGCCGCTACGCGTGCATCTTGCCTCTTTTCTGCTGCGAGCGGCCGTTGCCTTCTTTGCGGGCCGCGCTGGGCGCATATAAAGAGCCGCGAGGCACGGTTCGCTGCACGCTCACAGTCTCGCTCTCAGCCCTGCCGCGCGTGACTGGACTGCGTTTGTTTTGTACCATGCTTGTTGTTTTCCTGTAAAACTCACGTCATAGCGACCTCTGTGTTTGCCTCCCTGCATTAACCGGACTCCTGACACCCGGTTACACCACTATAAGACACATGCACAAATATATGCACAGACAGGCTTGTGTTCAGCTGATCAGTTTAAGTCGGTGGCGGTTATTGTGACACGAATGGACCCATTTTAGAACGCTTACTGAGATGATGTTCTAACATGGAATGGACCTGGATTCCAGAGTCCAGCCCCCTTTCGACAAGGACAACACGGCTGAGTTTTCCTTGTTATATTGGCCATCAGGCGTAAGTGTGCTTTGAGTCATTCGAAGGCCGCCTACTGACCTCAAATAAATAATAGACTATCTGGAGAGCGCAGTCGTAGTCACAAGCGCAGCTATCCCAACTTGAAACTGACACTGCAGAATTCTCCCCATTGAAAGCCTATTAATGCCGGTAGCATTACTGAGTTAGTATCTTTAATGCTCTGTTGTGGAACGTGAGAACATTGGAGCCAGGGCTTAAAACTGACGATCCATGATTTAAAAGATGAAAAGTCGGTGTGCAGAAACTTAGTGACGAAATCTTTGAGGGCAAAGCCAGGAGCGTGCGTCTACAATAGGCATAATTATAATGATAGGGGTGTCTGGGGTATGCTCACCTTTTTGGCTCACTTGTGTAACAAAGTGAGTCTATGTAATAGCCCTCCGTCGTCTGTCTGTGTGTGTGTGTGTGTGTGTGTGTGTCTGTCTGTCTGTGTGTCCACAGTAAACCTTAACATTGGCTTTTTCTCAGAATCTACAAATAGCAGAGGCACCAAACTTGGCCTGCTGATAGACAGCCACGAGACCTTTCAAAACATACCATATTGATTGACCTTGACCCAAGGTCAAGGCCACTAAAGCTGTCCGTCTGCTAGTTTTCATTGGCATTTTCTCAGAATCTAGAAAAGCAAGAGACGTCAAACTTTGCATGATGATAGACATTGACAACACCTTTACTGACATACCTGTATTTAGTGACTTTGAGTCAAGGTCAAGGCCATAGAAGCTCTTTAGCGGAAACCTTCCAAAACCTTAACATTGGCATTTTCTCAGAAACAATGAATAGCAGAGGCACCTAACTTGGCATGCTGATAGACAGCCATAAGACCTTTCAAAACATACCATATTGACTGACCTTGATCCAAGGTCAAGGTCACCAAAGCTGTCTGTTTGGAAATTTTACATTGGCATTTTCTCAGAATCTAGAATAGCCAGAGACATCAAACTTTGCATGATGATAGACATTGACAACAACTTTACTGACATACCTGTATTCAGAGACTTTGAGTCAAGGTCAAGGCCATACAAGCTGTTTGCGGAAATGCTTCCAAAACCTTAACATTGGCATTTTCTCAGAAACAATAAATGGTAAAAACATCAAACCTGGTTTGCTGATAGACAGCAGTAAGACCTTCCAAGACATACCGTTTGAATGACCTTGACCTTCAGTCAAGGTCACTAAATCTGTCTCACTGGAAATTTACAATTGCTATTTTCTCAAAATCTAGGGACACCAGAGGCATCAAACTTTGCATGATGATAGACATTGACAAAACCTGTACTGGCATACTTGTATTCAATTTCCTTGAGTCAAGGTCAAGGCCACTCAAATTGTTTTGCGGAGACCTTAACGTTAGCATTTTCCCGGAAACAACAAATAGCAGAGGCACCAAACAAGGCACAATGATAGGCAGCAATGAGACCTATGCAGACATAGCCTTTTGAATGACCTTGACTCAAGGTCAAGGTCAATACAGCTGTCTGTTGTGAATTTTACATTACTATTTGTACAGAAGCTGCAAAAACCAGAGCTATCAAACATGGCATAAAGATAGTCATTAATAAGCTCTTGACTTACAGATCTCATTTGAATGACCTTGACCCAAAGTCAAGGTTATACAAGCTGTCCTTGGAAAATTGTTATGTTGCCATTAACCATTTTCTTAGTGAACTATGAACACAAGAGACATCTTACTTCAGGACAGACAGTGATAACTTTACAAACATACTCTTTTGAATGACCTTGACCCATCTCACAAGTGAGCCAAGGAGGCTTTGCCCCTCTAGTTTTTAAAAGTTACACTACAATCTGCGTAAATTGGCGCATTTTGACGAGAGATTAAGTGTTTCAGGAGGACACACCATTCTGGGAGGAAAAGTTTTAGAATTAGACTAAAACTTTTGCAATCTGGCAATCTTCTCTTCTGCCGGAAACACATTTTTTTGGAGAGGAGGAACATTTGTAGCCAAAGGTGGAAATCCGTTAAAAGGTGGAAGATTTGAATCCCTGTGGAGTGTCTCGGTGAATCTCGGTTACCGTTGTCGCTGCTGGTCACGGTACGGAAAAGGTTTTGGAACACGTACGTACCTGTGTAAACTTGACTTGACTTGTACGTACCTGTGTAAGCGACAACATGGCACGAATCAGCAGCAGGTTGACAACAAGCAGCAGGAGGAGAGGTAGAAGATCAGTGACTAGCCCGATATAGAACAGTACTGTCACGTAGATCATGTAGTCCTGTGGCCGGTTGTCAAACAACAACAACTGTCCTGTGCGGCATAGGTAGAAGGCTTCAATCTGACAAAGGAACAACCGAATGAAAGTTGCTGAAAATGGTAAGGATTTCAGTTTCATGGGTAAACATGATGGGAAGATAATTATTCTGTTAAAGGGGCTAATGCTACCCTTTTTCCCTGGCCCCAAATGATACGTTTCAGTCAGACAACAACCTGCAGCAATTGACTGACACCAACCGCCTTGAAAGTACCTTTTGAGGGAGTGGGGTGGGGTGGGGCCGGCAGGGAAGTGTATGCATGTTTGTTGTTATTTTTATCCCAAGCTGATCAGTGCTGACCGGCCTACCCTCGCGGCCCCGGCCGACTAGGGCCAAATATTTGAGCTGGTCTCTTTCTCGTTGCCCCGTCTTTGATGTCACCCATACGTGGTGGAAAAGGACGTTAAACTCCCAACCCTCCCCCCCCCCTCACACACACACACACATTAGACCCGGCCACACTCGCTGGGCTTTTACGATGACAAAGGATCAGTGAATACTTCCTTGAGCCGGGGAGGGGGGGGGGGGTGTCATAGTGCCGGCGTGTGTGTGTGTGTGTGTTCAGTGGAGGGAGGGGGTGTATGGTGGGTGTACGGTGGGTTGGGGGGGGGGGATAAACTTACGTATTCGATTCCAAACGGCGAGGCGACAAGAAGACGAAAGAGAAAGGCTGCTACCAAAGCCCACCACTGGTGTCCAGCTCTACACAGCGTGCTGGCGGACAAAGGACGTTTGACAGCCACAAGCTGCTGAAGCCCGATCAGGATGATGACGTAATCCGAGTAATAGCAGAAAACATCGCCAACGAATTGGAACATGTAGGAACTGCACTGTGAATATGGGAAAAACTGAAGTGACATTGTGTACATCACGATGTAATGGACTATGGCGAGGGAATCGCTAAGACAGAGAACGGCGTACATGCGCGCGTTGCTCGTCGATCCATTGCTGGTTGTGGTTGCCGCGGCCACCCACACGACCAGAGACAGGAGGTTGCAAACGAGCCCTGGAATTAGGATAATCAGGAAAACGACGTACGCGGCAAACGGCATCGCAGCTTCCTTAATCATGATGGACGTGAATTACTCAAGATGGACACTGACTGACTGACTGAACACTGCCGATGGATCTTTCACTGTCGCGAACAAGTGAGTGAAACTTCGCTTTTGCCGGTGTAGGATCCGGTCCGGTCCCCCCTCTGAAGTAGTCCCCCGGGGGACCAATTCTTGGCAAAAACTGCTCTATAATGGTCCCCCCTTGCAAAGAAATAAACCTAAATTCATCCACGATGTTAGATGACATTTTTCTGAGTTGAAATTCGAGAATCCTGTATTTATTGTTGCTGTATGGGTGAGCCTGGAGACGGTGTTTTGTTTGTTTATTTGTTGCTTTTTATGTGTATCAGACAACAGTTATATTCAGAGAACACACACACACACACACACACACACACACACACACACACACACACACACACACATGCTGATCTAGAAATGTTCCTGACACTTATAAGAAATTAAAATGTAAATAAAACGCTACAACACTTTGCTTAGAGAAGTTTCGGGGGACTACTTCAGAGGGGCCCCATCGATGAGTGCATCCTTGCCGTTGGAGATGGGGCTTGCGTGTCTCCATGACCCCGAGAGCTATGCCGGCGGGAGATTCGTCTCCTGGTAGGGCCACCCATGCTGGACAGGTCGAAGGGTAGAGGTCAGACGAAGCGCACTCACTGGTCCTCCAGGTTGGGGGTTTGAGTAGGGCTAACAACCCAACTCTTTAAAAAAGAACACGTTACAGAAACTACAACCACAGATCTACAACGCAACTTGGTCCAGGAAGAGTCCTCTCTAGTAGAGCGCATGACGCGAGCTGGTGAAAGCCCTCGGGAAGCCAGTGCGCCGACTACTCTTCTGACGGCCAAGACCAAAGCCAGGATAGGGACCTGGAACATCCGAACCCTATATGAAACAGGAAAGACAGCACAAGTGAGTCAAGAAATGCATAGATACAATCTGAAGCTGCTCGGCCTATGCGAGACAAGATGGACAGGAACAGGACGCACACGACTCACCTCCGGAGACACCATCCTCTACTCTGGACACGAAGACGGCCAGCCACACATGCACGGAGTAGCGTTGCTGATGACACCTGAAGCAACACAAGCACTACTGTCCTGGGAACCAGTGTCACCAAGGATCCTGAGCGCCAGATTCAACTCTAAGGGCAGGAAAGTCACCATCCTCCAGTGCTACGCCCCCACCAACGTGGCGGACGAGGAAGAAAAGGAGAACTTCTACGAGCAGCTCCAAGCCGTCCTCGACAAAGCACCGAGAAGAGACCTGAAGATCCTCATGGGAGACCTCAACGCCAAAGTGGGCACCGACAACACAGACAGAGAACTCATCATGGGCAAACACGGAACAGGGACACAGAACGAGAACGGAGAGCTCTTCACAGAATTCTGCACCACCAACGACCTGGTCATCGGAGGCACCATCTTCCCCCACAAGACCATCCACAAAACCACCTGGACATCACCGGACGGAAGAACTGTAAACCAGATCGACCACATCACCATCGGCAGGAAGTGGCGAAGAAGCTTGCTGGACGTCCGAGCAAAGCGGGGAGCTGATGCAGCCTCAGACCATCACCTCGTCATTGCAGCGATCAAGATCAAGCTGAAGGCCTACAGAGACCAGGCGGACAGACCATCCCACAAGTACAACGTGCACAGTCTGAAGGAGAGCGTCAAGACCAACGCCTTCAGATGTGAGCTGAGGAACAGATTCAGTGCTCTCGACACACTACCTGAAGAGACAATCGAGGAGCACTGGCATGACCTGCGAGAAACCTGGACAGCAACATGCAGGGAAGTGCTGGGAAAGAAGACGAGACAACACAAAGAGTGGCTTACATCTGACACCTGGGACCTCATCACAGAGAGGAAACGCCTGAAAGACCTGATCAACCACACTGACGACCAAGACGACAAGCGCGACCTGCAGGCTCAATACTGGGACGCCAACCGGCAGGTCAAGAGGAGCGCAAGGAACGACAAGAGGAACTTCATCAACGACCTCACAGAAGAAGCAGAAACAGCAGCAGGACAACGGAACATGAAACGGCTCTACGAAATAACAAGGACACTCTCTGGGAAAAAGAACAACCCCACCAGACCAGTCAAAGACAAGAACGGACAAATCATCACCAAAGAGGAAGACCAAAGGACAAGGTGGGCTGAACACTTTAAGGAAACGCTCAACAGGCCTCCACCACCAGTCCCACCAGACATACCACCGGCAGCCCAGCTACTCGATATCAGCACCAACCCCCCTACCAAGACAGAGATCATCAAAGCCATCAAGTCCCTCAAGTCTGGCAAAGCAGCAGGCCCCGACGGCATACCACCAGAAGCCCTCAAGGCCGACATCCAGACCTCCACCGACATGCTGCACCCGCTCCTGAGGAAGATCTGGGAGAGCGAGAGCGTGCCACAAGACTGGAAGAAGGGACACCTGGTAAAGCTGCCAAAGAAAGGGGACCTCTCATCCTGTAGCAACTGGCGAGGCATCATGCTCCTGTCCATACCAGGGAAGGTTCTTACCAGGATCATCCTGGAGAGGCTGAAGACCGCGCTGGACAAGACACTCCGGGAGGAACAGGCAGGATTCCGCAACGACCGATCCTGCACTGATCACATAGCCACGATGAGGATCATCATCGAGCAGTCCCTGGAGTGGCAGACCCCCCTGTACAGCACCTTCGTTGACTTCCAGAAGGCGTTCGACAGTGTTGACAGGGAGGTCATCTGGAAGCTGATGTCTCACTACGGTTTTCCACCAAAGTTTGTCAGCATCATCCGACAGCTGTACGAAGATGCCACCTGCCAGGTAATCCACAACGGGAAACTGACAGAGCCATTCACAGTACGGACCGGCGTTCGTCAAGGCTGCATCCTCTCACCCACAATCTTCCTGATGGTGGTCGACTGGGTCATGAGGCAAGCCACCGACGGCAAGAGGACAGGGATCCAGTGGACCTTCAGCAAACAGCTCGAGGACCTGGATTTCGCGGACGATATCGCCCTCCTCTCCCACAAACAACAAGATGCGCAGGAGAAGCTGAACAGAGTCGCCGAAGAAGCTGAGAAGACCGGCCTCAAGATCAACATCAGCAAGACCGAAGTCATGAGAGTCAACCACAAACAGCACGACCCCATCCAGCTGCACCAGGAAGACATCAAAGAGGTGGACAAGTTCATCTACCTCGGCAGCGTTGTCAGCAAGGATGGAGGAACGGACGAGGACATCAAGAGCCGCACCAACAAAGCCAGACATGCCTTTCGCACTCTGCGCCCCATCTGGAGATCCACAGCCCTATCCCTGCGAAACAAGATCCGGATCTTCAACTCAAATGTGAAGTCGGTCCTACTCTATGGCTCGGAGACATGGCGCACCACCAAGACAAGCTCCCACAAGCTGCAAACCTTCATCAACAGATGCCTCCGCAACATTCTCAACATCAGATACCCACTGGTGATCACCAACCAAGACCTCTGGGAGGGAACAAGACAGGTCCCCATCGAGCAGGAGATCAAGAAAAGGAAATGGGGATGGATCGGACACACTCTGCGAAAGTCAACATCAAATGTCACCAGGCAGTCCCTTGATTGGAACCCCCAGGGAAAGCGCAAAGTGGGCCGACCGAAGCAGACCTGGCGGAGGAGTACGGACGCTGAAGCCAAGGCCGCCGGAACGACGTGGGCCGAACTAAAGAGGGCGTCCCAGAACCGAGTGCGCTGGCGGAGTGTGGTTGCAGCCCTATGTTCCCCAGGGAATAAAGAGGATTAAACTAAAACTTCAGAGGGGGGACCGGACCGGATGCTACACCGGTTTAAAACTGTCTGGATCAGCTCTGCCTGTACTGAGCCAGCCTTATCAGTTTCGCCACTGAGTTGGCGGGCTTTCAAGGGAGAGTGTTTCCTAGCGAAGGATCTTATAAGTATATGTCAGGGTTTTTGGGGGGTTTTTTTGTTTTTTTTCAGGGAGCACGGCGTGCTCGCTCTGTTTGCCGGGGCGGGGCAGGCTGGAAGTGGCGTTAGACAGTATCCGGAACTGACTAATGATTCTGCCTGTGCTGTGCCGGGCGCCGCGCCAAGGGAACTTGGGCTACGTACCGGAGATGCTTATATCAAGGAAAACACTATATTCTCCTATTGAATAAAACGCTCTACGCAACACCCTTCCAACGCATCAAAATTCACAAAAAAATTCCCACGCACAGAGCAGCCAGAGAGTCAAGTGTGGGCTGATTTTAAAGAAATTCCAATGTTCCGTTTCTTTGCAATGACTGCAGCGACCCCCTACCCCCTCACTCCTCTGGCGTCTGCTAGCCAGTCAGCCAAGATACACAGCTGCGCATGAACACAAGTAGTCCACAGGCTGGGCCAAAACAAAGGCTCATTTTCAGTGTTGTCAAACTCACCTGGCATGGATCTTACTCACCAAACCAATAAACGCCCCCAAACTGCCATTTTTCACACACAAAATTTTTTTTTAAAGCAAGCAAAAGTTTCAGACTATATTTAGCGGAATTCTTACTACATGCCCCGGAAGCTATTACCGGTGTGTAGCCTTGGCACTTCACTGACAAAGAAGCAGAACTCAGTAGTAAGTTGCAGTTTCCGTCTTTTTTTTTGGGGGGGGGGGGGGGTGGAGGGGGTTTGAAGGGTGGGGGGGGGGGGGGGTGTCAGACGCTGAACCAAGGTGCATGGCCAGCACTTTCAGTTTGAAGATTTTTAAATTAATGCGAATAATAATAATAATAATAATCTATTGTTATGGTAACAGTTACGAGGCTAAACGTTTACTGAAGTAGACAAACATTCAATAAAATAACAAGTGAAAATGAAGTATGAAATATGCAAGAAAAATCAGTACAAGAGGGTGGGTGGCTGGGTGGGTGTTTGGGGGTTTAACGTCTTTTTCCACCACATAGGGTGATATCAAAGACGGAGCCAGCTAGTAGTTAGTGAATTACATGTACATTCATCTGGGCTGTTCGCTTGTCCTCATAGGATAGTCCCCCCCCCCCCCACCATAACGTGCGTTTCGTGACAATTTCAGTCACGCCATGAATCAACCCAATCAAGTCAAGAGTATTTCACGCCATGAATCAACCCAGTCAAGTCAGAGTATTTTATTGTATGCTAACTTGATGCTCAAGGTTAAAATATTTTATCGATTCAGTCCTGCTGGCACTTCGGTGCTGGCGATGATTTAAGGCCCTCAGTGCCCAAGAACATTCAGTGGTCGCATAAGTTAAAGGAGCTAACTCAGCAGTTGCGATTAAAGCAACAACAACAACAACCGAACAACAACAACAACAATTAACAAACGCTAGTTAACACATTTTGTCCTCAGCCGCACACATTTGCTCTTTCACAAAGAAAGTACAAAACTCCTGTCACTCCTGTAACTAAACTGACATCACTGACTCAGTGATGCGGGTCAAGCTTATAAGAAAAACAAAGTCTATGAACAAGTCAAAATTACACTGATATGGACTGAACACTCGACTAAATATCCATACTATGCATAGCAACAAACACCATTAAACAACAGTATGATTCTGTTCTTTCATGCTTTCATACACATTTCGTGTACCGCGCACGAGTATTCCATGTTTTTGACTCTTTCACTTTTGGTCCTTAAAGATCTAAGCTCCCAACAAAAAGCTTTCCGAAGTGTGAAAAATTTTTACAGAGTCGACCGTGCAAGCACAGTCAACTCTGTCACAGTTGCAGAGTTTTCAGCGTCCCCGAAACCCCAATAAAAGCCAAGGGCAGCCTGATTTCACAGCCCAGTTTGCGTTTTGACATTGAGCGAGAAAGATCGTGCAGCACTCAACATCCGCTGGACACTGTAGCGATGTGTCTCGCTCACTGACCAAAAGCCAAATAATGTCACGGCAAACTCGTGCTCTGGTTTCATAAGGGTCCCCGAAGCGCTGAAAACTCTGCAACTGTGACAGAGTTGACTGTGCTTGCACGGTCGACTCTGTAAATTTTTTTCACTGTGACACTTCGGAAAGCTTTTTGTTGGGAGCTTAGATCATTAATGCGAAAGTCAGGCAAGATATACGGTTCCTTAGCGGTTCTGACTGCATCAAACACGAGTATAATCATTTTGCAACACTCCAACTAGGCCAAATTTAAATCCATGCGGACATAAATTAATTATGGATATTGTTTTTTTTTGGTTTTATTTTGTGAGGCCACTGGTGCACAACTCCAAACTTACTTGGTAGGAAAAGAGTTAAACAATTGAAAACTTCTGTCCCGCAGTGCTGCCAGGCTGCTCCTAAACCCATCTCCAAAGAAGGAATAAAACACAACGTTGATTGATGCTGACAGGATGACCACAAAGTCGCGACAGATGTTGAAAGCTTGGTCGCTGGGCCTCTGTGCGGTCGCCATATAGATGTTGCCAGTTTGCACCAGGATGTATTTGAGGATGGCTGGGACGGACACTGCGACCACCAGCTGTTTTGTGCGTCTCTCGGCTCTCGCCAGGCGGCGTGTGGTAGGGCTGGGGTGGTCAACCTGAAACAATGCCAGCAAGAAAATAGTGAAAAGTAAGTAAAGGGACTTAGTAATACTACCACTGATTTTCTCATAGGTCGTTCTGGACTGTTTTTAATTGGTGGTGTCAGTCTAGCATCACACCGATGTAGCCGAGTGGTTTAGACCCTCTCGCCCACTACCCTAGGTTCTCCGGCCAGCTGTGTGCCGCAGGCTTTGTTCGGCTGTAGGCTGGCCGCACGCGTGCAGCGTTGCGGAACCACGATAGCTCATGTGCCAATTGGTTGTGTTTGTGTCCATTTAGTGCTAAATATCTCCGCAGTCACTTAGCCTAAAGTCATCATGTAAACTATAGTAGTTTCGGAAGAGTTTGTACTTTCTAATCATGTTTTGTTTTTAGCGCTGTTTTGTAGTTTAACGGGTGTATTTTGCCATTTTCGCTCGGAATGCGTGGTCCCTGCCTTTACGCTCCTTAATCGGCGATAGAAAATTGCCTGTGTTTTTGATGAGATCTTAAACTATTATAGTGTTAATGTACTTTTCACGCTCTTTTGAATGCAATTTGTTTGAAGTTTGTAGCTGTCGTATTACCGGCGCCCGCTATCGTTAGTTTTCTGTGTGCTAACAAACACAGATTTCGCCGCTACGCGTGCATCTTGCCTCTTTTCTGCTGCGAGCGGCCGTTGCCTTCTTTGCGGGCCGTGCTGGGCGCATATAAAGAGCCGCGAGGCACGGTTCGCTGCACGCTCACAGTCTCGCTCTCAGCCCTGCCGCGCGTGACTGGACTGCGTTTGTTTTGTACCATGCTTGTTGTTTTCCTGTAAAACTCACGTCATAGCGACCTCTGTGTTTGCCTCCCTGCATTAACCGGACTCCTGACACCCGGTTACACCACTATAAGACACATGCACAAATATATGCACAGACAGGCTTGTGTTCAGCTGATCAGTTTAAGTCGGTGGCGGCTATTGTGACACGAATGGACCCATTTTAGAACGCTTACTGAGATGATGTTCTAACATGGAATGGACCTGGATTCCAGAGTCCAGCCCCCTTTCGACAAGGACAACACGGCTGAGTTTTCCTTGTTATATTGGCCATCAGGCGTAAGTGTGCTTTGAGTCATTCGAAGGCCGCCTACTGACCTCAAATAAATAATAGACTATCTGGAGAGCGCAGTCGTAGTCACAAGCGCAGCTATCCCAACTTGAAACTGACACTGCAGAATTCTCCCCATTGAAAGCCTATTAATGGCGGTAGCATTACTGAGTTAGTATCTTTAATGCTCTGTTGTGGAACGTGAGAACATTGGAGCCAGGGCTTAAAACTGACGATCCATGATTTAAAAGATGAAAAGTCGGTGTGCAGAAACTTAGTGACGAAATCTTTGAGGGCAAAGCCAGGAGCGTGCGTCTGCAATAGGCATAGCAGGGGCGCCGGAACCGGGGGGGGGGGGGGGGGGGGGGGCAGGGGGGTAGCTGCCCCCCCCCCTGTACCCAAGAAGGGGGGGGGGCAAGAGTGTCTTTTTGCCCCCCCCCCCCCCTGGAAAATCAGGTGACTATGGCAAGAGGGGGGGGGGGGGCAAAGCCATGGTCTTGCCCCCCCCCCCTTCCCCTACCTCTCCCCCTACCCCTCTTAGTGCTCTCTCCTTCATCCCACCCAACAGAGAACTTCTGTTTTTGCGGACCGAAGGCTGTCCGCTCCTCTGATTGCCCCCTTCCCCCCCCTCCCGCTTTTCACTTTTTTCGGGCAACGTCCTGGTTCGTAAAGGTTTTTTGTCTACGCAGCATTTGATCGCCCCCCCCCCCCCCCCCCCCCCCTCGCTTTTCACTTTCTTCGGGCAACGTTCCCCCCTCCGAGATTCTGCCCCCCCTCCCCCCAACAACTTCCGGCGCCCCTGCATAGTTATAATGATAGGGGTGTCTGGGGTATGCTCACCTTTTTTTTTAAAAGTTACACTACAATCTGCGTAAATTGGCGCATTTTGACGAGAGATTAAGTGTTTCAGGAGGACACACCATTCTGGGAGGAAAAGTTTTAGAATTAGACTAAAACTTTTGCAATCTGGCAATCTTCTCTTCTGCCGGAAACACTTTTTTTTTTGAGAGGAGGAACATTTGTAGCCAAAGGTGGAAATCCGTTAAAAGGTGGAAGATTTGAATCCCTGTGGAGTGTCTCGGTGAATCTCGGTTACCGTTGTCGCTGCTGGTCACGGTACGGAAAAGGTTTTGGAACACATACGTACCTGTGTAAACTTGACTTGACTTGTACGTACCTGTGTAAGCGACAACAGGGCACGAATCAGCAGCAGGTTGACAACAAGCAGCAGAAGGAGAGGTAGAAGATCAGTGACTAGCCCGATATAGCCCAGTAGTGTCACGTAGTTCATGAAGTCCCGTAGCCGGTTGTCAAACAACAACAACTTTCCTGTGCGGCATAGGTAGAAGGCTTCAATCTGACAAAGGAACAACCAATGAAAGTTGCTGAAAATGGTAAGGATTTCAGTTTCATGGGTAAACAAGATGGGAAGATAATTATTCTGTTAAAGGGGCTAATGCTACTCTTTTTCCCTGGCCCCAAATGATACTTTTCAGTCAGACAACAACCTGCAGCAATTGACTGACACCAATCGCCTTGAAAGTACCTTTTGAGGCAGTGGGGTGGGGTGGGGTGGGGCCGGCAGGGGAGTGTATGCATGTTTGTTGTTATTTTTATCCCAAGCTGATCAGTGCTGACCGGCCTACCCTCGCGGCCCCGGCCGGCTAGGGTCAAATATTTGAGCTGGTCTCTTTCTCGTTGCCCCGTCTTTGATGTCACCCATACGTGGTGGAAAAGGACGTTAAACTCCCAACCCTCCCCCAACCCGGCCCCCCTCACACACACACACACACACACACACACACACACACACACACACACATTAGACCCGGCCACACTCGCTAGGCTTTTACGATGACTGACAAAGGATCAGTGAATACTTCCTTGAGCCGGGGAGGGGGTGTCATAGTGCCGGCGTGTGTGTGTGTGTGTGTGTGTGTGTGTGTGTGTGTGTGTGTGTGTTCAGTGGAGGGAGGGGGGGTGTATGGTGGGTGTACGGTGGGTTGGGGGGGGGGGGAGGATAAACTTACGTATACGATTCCAAACGGCGAGGCGAAAAGAAGACGAAAGAGAAAGGCTGCTACCAAAGCCCACCACTGGTGTCCAGCTCTACACAGCGTGCTGGCGGACAAAGGACGTTTGACAGCCACAAGCTGCTGAAGCCCGATCAGGATGATGACGTAATCCGAGTAATAGCAGAAAACATCGCCAACGAATTGGAACATGTAGGAACTGCACTGTGAATATGGGAAAAACTGGAGTGACATTGTGTACATCACGATGTAATGGACTATGGCGAGGGAATCGCTAAGACAGAGAACGGCGTACATGCGCGCGTTGCCCGTCGATCCATTGCTGGTTGTGGTTGCCGCGGCCACCCACACGACCAGAGACAGGAGGTTGCAAACGAGCCCTGGAATTAGGATAATCAGGAAAACGACGTACGCGGCAAACGGCATCGCAGCTTCCTCAATCATGATGGACGTGAATTACTCAAGATGGACACTGACTGACTGACTGAACACTGCCGATGGATCTTTCACTGTCGCGAACAAGTGAGTGAAACTTCGCCTTTGCCGGTTTAAAACTGTCTGGATCAGCTCTGCCTGTAGTCAGCCTTATCAGTTTCGCCACTGAGTTGGCGGGCTTTCAAGGGAGAGTGTTTCCTAGCGAAGGATCTAAAAGGTTTTGGAACACGTACGTACCTGTGTAAACTTGACTTGACTTGTACGTACCTGTGTAAGCGACAACAGGGCACGAATCAGCAGCAGGTTGACAACAAGCAGCAGGAGGAGAGGTAGAAGATCAGTGACTAGCCCGATATAGAACAGTACTGTCACGTAGATCATGTAGTCCCGTGGCCGGTTGTCAAACAACAACAACTGTCCTGTGCGGCATTGGTAGAAGACTTCAATCTGACAAAGGAACAACCGAATGAAAGTTGCTGAAAATGGTAAGGATTTCAGTTTCATGGGTAAACATGATGGGAAGATAATTATTCTGTTAAAGGGGCTAATGCTACCCTTTTTCCCTGGCCCCACTGATACGTTTCAGACAACTCATACTTACTTACTTAGGCCCTTGGCTCCACGTGGAGCATAGGCCATCGACAACCCTTCGCCATCGCACTCTGTTCTGGGCTAGTCTTGCCACTCCAGTCCAGTTGGTCCCCTGCTTACATAGCTCTGCCTCAGTGTCCCGCCTCCAGCTGTTGCGAGGCCGGCCTCTCTTCCTTTTCCCCTGCGGGTTCCATGTCAGGGCTTGGCGTGTGGTGCTGGATGCTGGCTTCCTGAGGGTGTGTCCAATCCAGCCCCACTTCCACCGCAGGATCTGCTTGGCCACTGGTTCCTGCCCCGCTCGCTCCCACAGCTCTTCATTCCGGATCTTCTCTGGCCATCGGATGTTGAAGATGCGCCTCAGACAGGTGTTGAGAAATGTCTGGATCTTCTGCTGCATCGTCTTCGTTGTCCTCCATGTTTCGCATCCGTAGAGCAGAACTGACTTCACGTTGGAGTTGAAGATGCGAAGTTTGGTTCTTATGCTGACAACTTTGGATGCCCAGACGTTCTTCAGCATGACCATTGCTGCCCTTGCCTTGCCGATTCTGGCTGTGACGTCTCGGTCTGTGCCTCCCTGTCCATCAACCACACTCCCCAGGTAGACAAAAGACTCCACCTCCCTGATGGGCTCTCCACCGACTGTGACTGGTGTGTTGGCAGTGGTGTTGATCTTCATCAGCTCGGTTTTCTTCCTGTTGATCTTGAGCCCTGTTCCGGCTGATGTGGCTTCCAGGCACGTAGTCTTGTCCTGCATCTGGCTGTGGCTGTGAGACAGGAGCGCCAGGTCGTCCGCGAAGTCGAGGTCATCCAGCTGCGTCCAGAGTGTCCACTGTATCCCGTTTTTCCTGCCTGATGTAGTGGTCTTCATGATCCAGTCGATGACCAGGAGGAAGAGAAACGGGGACAACAGGCATCCCTGGCGGACTCCGGTCTTCACCTCGAAGCTTTCTGACAACTGGCCGGCATGGGCAATCCTGCAGCTCATGTCTTGGTAGGTGCACTGGATCAGGGAGATGATCTTCCCGGGAACTCCATAGTGCCTTAGCAGCTTCCACAGCGCCTCTCTGTCTACACTGTCGAAGGCCTCCTCATAGTCTATGAAGTTGATGTAGAGGGGGGAGTTCCACTCCAGTGACTGCTCCACAATGATGCGTAGGCTGGCAATCTGGTCAGCGCAGGACCTGTTCCTGTGAAAGCCTGCCTGCTGGTCTCGGAGCATGGGGTCGACTGCCTCTCTCATCCTCTCCAGTAGAATTCTGTTGAGAACCTTGCCTGGCACTGACAGGAGCATGATCCCTCGGTAGTTGCTGCAGTCCCTGAGGTCCCCTTTCTTTGGCAGTTTGATGACGATCCCTTCTTTCCACTGGGCTGGCACCTCTTCCTTCTCCCAGATCTTGCTGAACAGGCTGTGCAGCATGTTGACGGCTGTCTCTGTGTCTGCTTTAATGGCTTCTGCTGGTATCTCGTCCGGCCCTGCAGCTTTCCCATTTCTCAGTGTCATGATGGCTTTCCTGATCTCCGCCTTAGAGGGCTTGTCGCAGTTGATGGGTAGTTCTGTCTCAGCTGGTGGGATGTCTGGTGGTGTTTCAGGGATGGGGCGATTTAACAGCTCCCTGAAGTGTTCTGCCCATCGCTTCAGCTGTTCCTCAGTTGTTGTCAGTGGGTGCCCGTTCTTGTCCTTCACTGGTTTGTCTGTCTGCTGAAATTTGTCCGCGAGCTTCTTGGTCATTCTCGGTTTGTTGCTGTCGATGCTTCAGTAACTTAGTGTTTTTTTTTTTTTACAGGTAGGGCTGTTAACCCTACGCAAACCCGTTTAGCCTCTTGGAGAGGTGGTCCACATTCGTCTGACCTCTACCCTTCGACCTGTCCAGCTTGGGTGACCCTGCCAGGAGCATGTGCTCCTGCTGGCATAATTCTCTGGGTCATTGAGGTACACAAGCCACTACCCCACGACAAGGGTTGGACCATGTAGGGAGTCAGACAACAACCTGCAGCAATTGACTGACACCAACCGCCTTGAAAGTAGCGAGACTTAGCAGGGCTTCGTACGGAGAACTTCGCTGAGCAGCGTAACCCACTTGCATGTAAATTAGGCACGTGACGGGTATTACATGTATTAGCTAATCGCAGCGCGTAACAGCTCGCGGCCTCTGCCGTGTGAGCCTAATTTACATGTAAATGGGTTACGCTGCTCAACGAAGTCCTCCGTACGAAATCCTACTAAGTCTCACTTAGAGGGAGTGGGGTGGGGTGGGGCCGGCAGGGAAGTGTATGCATGTTTGTTGTTATTTTTATCCCAAGCTGATCAGTGCTGACCGGCCTACCCTCGCGGCCCCGGCCGGCTAGGGCCAAATATTTGAGCTGGTCTCTTTCTCGTTGCCCCGTCTTTGATGTCACCCATACGTGGTGGAAAAGGACGTTAAACTCCCAACCCTCCCCCAACCCGCCCCCCCCCTCCTCACACACACACACACACACACACACACACACACATTAGACCCGGCCACACTCGCTAGGCTTTTACGATGACTGACAAAGGATCAGTGAATACTTCCTTGAGCCGGGGAGGGGGTGTCATAGTGCCGGCGTGTGTGTGTGTGTGTGTGTGTGTGTGTGTGTGTGTGTGTGTGTGTGTGTTCAGTGGAGGGAGGGGGGGTGTATGGTGGGTGTACGGTGGGTTGGGGGGGGGGAGGATAAACTTACGTATACGATTCCAAACGGCGAGGCGAAAAGAAGACGAAAGAGAAAGGCTGCTACCAAAGCCCACCACTGGTGTCCAGCTCTACACAGCGTGCTGGCGGACAAAGGACGTTTGACAGCCACAAGCTGCTGAAGCCCGATCAGGATGATGACGTAATCCGAGTAATAGCAGAAAACATCGCCAACGAATTGGAACATGTAGGAACTGCACTGTGAATATGGGAAAAACTGAAGTGACATTGTGTACATCACGATGTAGTGGACTATGGCGAGGGAATCGCTAAGACAGAGAACGGCGTACATGCGCGCGTTGCCCGTCGATCCATTGCTGGTTGTGGTTTGCCGCGGCCACCCACACGACCAGAGACAGGAGGTTGCAAACGAGCCCTGGAATTAGGATAATCAGGAAAAACGACGTACGCGGCAAACGGCATCGCAGCTTCCTCAATCATGATGGACGTGAATTACTCAAGATGGACACTGACTGACTGACTGAACACTGCCGATGGATCTTTCACTGTCGCGAACAAGTGAGTGAAACTTCGCCTTTGCCGGTGTAGCATCCGGTCCGGTCCCCCCTCTGAAGTAGTCCCCCGGGGGACCAATTCGTGGCAAAAACTGCTCTATAATGGTCCCCCCCTTAGACATCCAGCCCTCGTTTTCGACTGGTCCCCCTGGGCGATTTTGGTCCCCCCTCGCATCCAAATAGGCCCCCTCTCGAACTGGTCCCCCTCTTTTCTAACCAATGTAGAGCTATGTCAGTATTTATTTTTAACTTTATTGTTACAAAACTTTATTGTCCCCAAAAGCACAGGGCCATAGGAACATTTTTTTTCTTTTTTTTTCCGATTTATGTGCTTGTTGTTATTTTTGTGTGTGTGAGATATATTTGTTTGGTTGTGTTCTTGTTTCTTTCAGTTGTTTTTTTGCATTGGTTGTTTTTTGCTGTCCACATTTCCTGTCATTTTTTTAAAACTGGAAATAGCATTTAGAGAATAACATCAAAGACCAAGTATCTAATATTTTCTATACAACGCCATAGAAAAATATTTCTTCAAAATTAAGTAAGTGTCCATGACATGAAAACTAGTTGCCACCTTTGGCTTTCAGCGTACTTCAAGTAGACAGTCAAGACTGAGTACCAGTGTCTCAAATCATGACCCTTGAAACAACAAAAACAGCAGAAGACTAACAGTTCTGGTCTAAGGAGTGACACAAAAAACAGGAGCAAAGTGATGTCCAAGATTCATTATATAAATTACTCTGTCTGTTTTCAATGGGGGCCGATTGCCAAACTGGCCCGTATTTCAGCCACCTAGGTTGTCGGCCTGGAGCCTCTCTTGTGAACACATACACGGGCGTGTCCAAGAGGTGGCTGCAGCAAATATCTCAACCTCGGTGGCCCAAGTACGGAATGAATTGTCGTGTACTTATAATTATAGGCATGTTTGACACGAGTCACGTGACGTGTCAAGAAGCGTGGCGACCGTTTTCCTCATCCCACAAAAAAAATAATAAAAGAAAAGAGAAAACAAATCTAAACTTTTAAAAGTGATTTAACTTCGTAGATTTGCCGTTCTATATAGCCTATACTTTTGTTTTTTAGTGGCGACCGTTTCCTCATCCCACAAAAAAAAAAGAAGAGAAAATAAAAAAAACAAAAGTATAGGCTACATAGAACGGCAAATCTACGAAGTTAAATCACTTTTAAAAGTTTAGATTTGACACTGTAACCTTGACCCAGTTCAAGATCATCTTGAATAACATCTCTGTACAAAAATGAAAATAATTATACATATAACGAAAGAGGTGTGTGGTTGTGTGTGTGTGTGTGTGCGCGTGTGTGTTTGCGTGCGTGCGTGCGTGAGTGAGTGTGCACGCAGTGCGTGCGTGCGTGCATAATGTGTGTGTGTGTGTGTTTGAGAGATGGGGGGAGGAGAGAAAGTGTGGGGGGCGAGAGAGAGAGAGAGAGAGTGTGAGAGAGATCCAGAGTCACGTTTTCCTACTGAGTTGACACACACTATAACAATAAAGTTAAAAATAAATACTGACATAGCTCTACATTGATTAGAAAAGAGGGGGACCAGTTCGAGAGGGGGCCTACTTTGGATGCGAGGGGGGACCAAAATCGCCCAGGGGGACCAGTCGAAAACGAGGCTGGATGTCTAAGGGGGGACCATTATAGAGCAGTTTTTGCCACGAATTGGTCCCCCGGGGGACTGCTTCAGAGGGGGGACCGGACCGGATCCTACACCGGTTTAAAAACTGTCTGGATCAGCTCTGCCTGTAGTCAGCCTTATCAGTTTCGCCACTGAGTTGGCGGGCTTTCAAGGGAGAGTGTTTCCTAGCGAAGGATCTAAAAGGTTTTGGAACACGTACGTACCTGTGTAAACTTGACTTGACTTGTACGTACCTGTGTAAGCGACAACAGGGCACGAATCAGCAGCAGGTTGACAACAAGCAGCAGGAGGAGAGGTAGAAGATCAGTGACTAGCCCGATATAGAACAGTACTGTCACGTAGATCATGTAGTCCCGTGGCCGGTTGTCAAACAACAACAACTGTCCTGTGCGGCATTGGTAGAAGACTTCAATCTGACAAAGGAACAACCGAATGAAAGTTGCTGAAATGGTAAGGATTTCAGTTTCATGGGTAACATGATGGAAGGATAATTATGTCTGTTAAAGGGGCTAATGCTACCCTTTTTCCCTGGCCCCACTGATACGTTTCAGACAACTCATACTTACTTACTTAGGCCCTTGGCTCCACGTGGAGCATAGGCCATCGACAACCCTTCGCCATCGCACTCTGTTCTGGGCTAGTCTTGCCACTCCAGTCCAGTTGGTCCCCTGCTTACATAGCTCTGCCTCAGTGTCCCGCCTCCAGCTGTTGCGAGGCCGGCCTCTCTTCCTTTTCCCCTGCGGGTTCCATGTCAGGGCTTGGCGTGTGGTGCTGGATGCTGGCTTCCTGAGGGTGTGTCCAATCCAGCCCCACTTCCACCGCAGGATCTGCTTGGCCACTGGTTCCTGCCCCGCTCGCATCCCACAGCTCTTCATTCCGGATCTTCTCTGGCCATCGGATGTTGAAGATGCGGCCTCAGACAGGTGTTGAGAAATGTCTGGATCTTCTGCTGCATCGTCTTCGTTGTCCTCCATGTTTCGCATCCGTAGAGCAGAACTGACTTCACGTTGGAGTTGAAGATGCGAAGTTTGGTTCTTATGCTGACAACTTTGGATGCCCAGACGTTCTTCAGCATGACCATTGCTGCCCTTGCCTTGCCGATTCTGGCTGTGACGTCTCGGTCTGTGCCTCCCTGTCCATCAAACCACACTCCCCAGGTAGACAAAAGACTCCACCTCCCTGATGGGCTCTCCACCGACTGTGACTGGTGTGTTGGCAGTGGTGTTGATCTTCATCAGCTCGGTTTTCCTCCTGTTGATCTTGAGCCCTGTTCCGGCTGATGTGGCTTCCAGGCACGTAGTCTTGTCCTGCATCTGGCTGTGGCTGTGAGACAGTGAGCGCCAGGTCGTCCGCGAAGTCGAGGTCATCCAGCTGCGTCCAGAGTGTCCACTGTATCCCCGTTTTTTCCTGCCTGATGTAGTGGTCTTCATGATCCAGTCGATGACCAGGAGGAAGAGAAACGGGGACAACAGGCATCCCTGGCGGACTCCGGTCTTCACCTCGAAGCTTTCTGACAACTGGCCGGCATGGGCAATCCTGCAGCTCATGTCTTGGTAGGTGGCACTGGATCAGGGAGATGATCTTCCCGGGAACTCCATATGTGCCTTAGCAGCTTCCACAGCGCCTCTCTGTCTACACTGTCGAGGCCTCCTCATAGTCTATGAAGTTGATGTAGAGGGGGGAGTTCCACTCCAGTGACTGCTCCACAATGATGCGTAGGCTTTGGCAATCTGGTCAGCGCAGGACCTGTTCCTGCGAAAGCCTGCCTGCTGGTCTCGGAGCATGGGGTCGACTGCCTCTCTCATCCTCTCCAGTAGGAATTCTGTTGAGACCCTTGCCTGGCACTTGACAGGGAGCATGATCCCTCGGTAGTTGCTGCAGTCCCTGAGGTCCCCTTTCTTTGGCAGTTTGATGACGATTCCCTTCTTTCCACTGGGCTGGCACCTCTTCCTTCTCCCAGATCTTGCTGAACAGCTGTGCAGCATGTTGACGGCTGTCTCTGTGTCTGCTTTAATGGCTTCTGCTGGTATCTCGTCCGGCCCTGCAGCTTTCCCATTTCTCAGGTGTCATGATGGCTTTCCTGATCTCCGCCTTAGAGGCTTGTCGCAGTTGATGGGTAGTTCTGTCTCAGCTGGTGGGATGTCTGTGGTGTTTCAGGGATGGGGGCGATTTAACAGCTCCCTGAAGTGTTCTGCCCATCGCTTCAGCTGTTCCTCAGTTGTTGTCAGTGGGTGCCCGTTCTGTCCTTCACTGGTTTGTCTGTCTGCTGAAATTTGTCCGCGAGCTTCTTGGTCATTCTCGGTTTGTTGCTGTCAATGCTTCAGTAACTTAGTGTTTTTTTTTTTTTTACAGGTAGGCTGTTAACCTACGCAAACCCGTTTAGCCTCTTGGAGAGGTGGTCCACATCGTCTGACCTCTACCCCTTCGACCTGTCCAGCTTGGGTGACCCCTGCCAGGAGCATTTGCTCCTGCTGGCAATAATTCTCTGGGTCATTGAGGGTACACAAGCCACTACCCCACGACAAGGGTTGGACCATGTAGGGGAGGTCAGGACAACAACCTGCAGCAATTGACTGACACCAACCGCCTTGAAAGTAGCGAGACTTAGCAGGCTTCGTACGGAGAACTTCGCTGAGCAGCGGTAAACCCACTTGCATGTAATTAGGCACGTGACGGGTATTACATGTATTAGCTAATCGCAGCGCGTAACAGCTCGCGGCCTCTGCCGTGTGAGCCTAATTTACATGTAAATGGGTTACGCTGCTCAACGAAGTCCTCCGTACGAAATCCTACTAAGTCTCACTTAGAGGGAGTGGGGTGGGGGTGGGCCGGCAGGGAAGTGTATGCATGTTTGTTGTTATTTTTATCCCAAGATGATCAGTGCTGACCGCCCTACCTCGCGCGCCCGGCAGGCTAGGGCCAAATATTTGAGCTGGTCTCTTTCTCGTTGCCCCGTCTTTGATGTCACCCATACGTGGTGGAAAAGGACGTTAAACTCCCAACCCTCCCCCAACCCGCCCCCCCCCTCACACACACACACACACACACACACACCACACACACATTAGACCCCGGCCACACTCGCTAGGGCTTTTACGATGACTGACAAAGGATCAGTGAATCTTCCTTGAGCCGGGAGAGGGGGTGTCATAGTGCCGGGCGTGTGTGTGTGTGTGTGTGTGTGTGGTGTGTGTGTGTGGTGTGTGTGTTCAGTGGAGGGAGGGGGGGTGTATGGTGGGTGTACGGTGGGTTGGGGGGGGGGGAGGATAAACTTACGTATACGATTCCAAACGGCGAGGCGAAAAGAAGACGAAAGAGAAAGGCTGCTACCAAAGCCCACCACTGGTGTCCAGCTCTACACAGCGTGCTGGCGGACAAAGGACGTTTGACAGCCACAAGCTGCTGAAGCCCGATCAGGATGATGACGTAATCCGAGTAATAGCAGAAAACATCGCCAACGAATTGGAACATGTTGTAACTGCACCGTGAATATGGGAAAAACTGGAGTGACATTGTGTACATCACGATGTAGTGGACTATGGCGAGGGAATCGCTGAGACAGAGAACGGCGTACATGCGCGCGTTGCCCGTCGATCCATTGCTGGTTGCGGTTGCCGCGGCCACCCACACGACCAGAGACAGGAGGTTGCAAACGAGCCCTGGAATTAGGATAATCAGGAAAACGGCGTACGCGGCAAACGGCATCGCAGCTAGGTCTTCCTGAGTCGCGGACTCGTTCATGATGGACGTGAATTACTCAAGATGGACACTGACTGACTGACTGAACACTGCCGATGGATCTTTCACTGTCGCGAACAAGTGAGTGAAACTTCGCCTTTGCCGGATTAAAACTGTCTGGATCAGCTCTGCCTGTAGCCACCCTTATCAGTTTCGCCACTGAGTTGGCGGGCTTTCAAGGGAGAGTGTTTCTTAGCGAAGGACATAAGCATATATCAGTGTTTTTTTGTTTTTTTTTCAGGGAGCACGGCGTGCTCTCTGTTTGCCGGGGCGGGGCAGGCTGGAAGTGACGTAAGACAGTATCAGTCCGGAACTGACTACTGATTCTGCCTGTGGCTGTGGGCGCCGCGCCAAGGGAACTTGGCACTTCACTGACAAAGAAGCAGAACTCAGTAGTAAGTTGCAGTTTCCGTCTTTTTTGGGGGGGTGGGGGTGGGGGGTGGGGGTGGAGGGGGTTTGAAGGGGTGGGGGGGTGTCAGACGCTGAACCAAGGTGCATGGCCAGCACTTTCAGTTTGAGATTTTTAAATTAATGCGAATAATAATAATAATAGTAATCTATTGTTATGGTAACAGTTACGAGGCTAAACGTTTACTGAAGTAGACAAACATTCAATAAAATAACAAGTGAAAATGAAGTATGAAATATGCAAGAAAAATCAGTACAAGAGGGTGGGTGGGTGGGTGTTTGGGGGTTTAACGTCTTTTTCCACCACATAGGAACACCTGGCGACGTGACCTGGAGGCAGATACCAAGAACATGGGATACAGCTGGGGACAGCTGGAGAGACTGGCCCAGGACCGAGAGGCCTGGAGAACCCTTGTCGGCGGCCTATGCCCCAGAAGGGGCAAAAGGCGAGAGTGAGTGAGTGAGTGAGGGTGATATCAAAGACGGGGCAACGATGAAGAAGCCAGCACAAATATTTGGCCCCAGCCGGGATCGAACTCACGACCCGAGCATTAGAAGTCCAACGCTCTACCATTCGACCACCCCGGCTCCCCATCAGTACAAGAACTTGATCACTGAGTAGATCAGAACCTGTATATAATAACATCAGTACCTCAGTTGACCAAAAGCGACACACTGGCGATACAAGCAAGTTAAAGGGGCTAATGCTACCATTTTTATGCTCACAGATCGTTCTGAGCTGTTTTCGTGGTATCTAGCAACACACCACTTAGACACCTGGACAGTCACAGTGACAGCGTCTGTAATGCTGGCACTGAGCCACTCGATGACCACTGACACTGAGCGTTCCAGCAGTGTAACAGCAGTCGTTGAATTTGACTGTTCGGCCGCTCGCGCGAAGTTTATACAACTGACTTTGTATCGCATTTCAAGTTAAGACTGACCTGTGCTAATCATCGAGATAAGGTGTTTCAAGCATCATAAAGGCCGCGCTGCGCTTACGAGCGAAACCGCTGTTCCGAAACGTAACTTGAGTTGGCTGAACCGGCAAAGATGGAATTAGCCCATTTAAACAGTCAGTGTTATCCAGTTCAAGTTACAGCCCAGTGACAATATTGTCAGTCACAAATAAAAGCTTGGGCTGTGGTTTGATGATTGTCAATACTGATAGCTTCGTTTGAATTCCTAATTCTTACGTATGGTGTTGGATGTGACTGTGAAGAAGGAAACTGCACTTCATTTGGATGGTGCACGGCATGCATGGATTGAGAGAGGAGAGATGAGAGCCTGTCAGGTGGAAGAATGATGAGATGATGCATCGAGAGATTGATGTGAGACTGTGAGTGAGCCGGAGCTTGTAAATACAGTAAATTCTTTTCGTCGTTTCAGTCGACCGTGTCAGTCGGTGTTTTCTTCAGCCATCGCTTCCTGACAATACCGCCGCCCTACGTAGGGTTCCAAAAGAACTAGTCACACGTTTACCACCATCGTAACCACTACATCAGCGCTACTGTGACAAATCAGTATAGTAGATAACAATGGCCATTTCACCAAACACTGAGGTCAACTGACCTTCTCTATCACAGCGAAAGGGGTTGCCCCCCCCCCCCCCATGCCTCAGCTAAATACAATAACTGTGCGTCCAAAAAAAAAAAAAGAAGAAAAAAAAGGAAAAGAAAAAAAGTTTACTTGAAACATATAGCCTCGGGGGCCGGGGTTGGCGTTGCCGGCCTCCTCTAAACATGGCTTTTTAGCAGTTCAGCCGGCCGTGTGCGACTCAGTTTTCTTTTCCATGTTCTGGGCGTAGTCAAGGAGAGCACTTGTGTACTACTGAGTACAGTTGTACAATAGTTTTGTAGTCAGCGCGAAGGCAAAGTGCTTATAAAGCTGTTTACCACTTCCAGTCTGTTTTTGCTGAACCCACTTAGTTTCTACTGTTCATTTGCACACACACACTGGCGGCACACACACACACACACACACACACACACACACACACACACACACACTGGCGGCACACACACACACACACACACACACACATATATATATATATATATATATACTAACACATATGCCCTCCTTTCCTGAGAGGAGCCGGGGAAGCCGAATGGTAGAGCGTTGGACTCTCAATGCTCGGGTCGCGAGTTCGAATCCCGCCAGCTGGGGGCCAAATATTTGTGCTGGCCCTTTTTTTCTCGTTGCCCCGTCTTTGATATCACCCTTATGCGGTGGAAAAGGACGTTAAACTCCCAAACACCCACCCACCCTCCTTTCCTGAGCTGACACCATTACTATCAAGTTTTTGTTTTCTCAAAACTAGCCAAGGCCGGTCAGGTCAGTTCAAGTTCTGACGAGCGGCGTTTACGATTTGTGGGACAGTGCGGCTCTGGAGCCCAATAGGTGTGGCTGATAAAGACACATCATTTGCGAATAGCAGGAAGAATAATTCCTGTAACCCTGGCCGGCGGCAACAGTTGTATATCATGCATGTCGTTCTCATTTTACGAACGTATGTTGAACACAGAGAGAGAGAGAGAGAGAGGTGTTATACTGATACAACACATGCACGGTTATCCTACTTCTTACAGCTCTCTACAACCGTCTACTCCACCCCCCACCCCCCTCATCTTTCCACACACAACCCTCCCCATCCCGCACTCGGTAAGCGTGATATACTCCAGCTCCCCAACCCCCCCGCCCCCTCTCCTCCCTCTAAGAGTGAAGGGACGGGGCTTTGGCCTCCGGTCGGGGCTTGTCGAGTGGAGTCGTCTATTGAAGCAGGTGGGGGGGGGGGGGGGCAACAACAACAACAGCTGAGCCGACGTCTCCCATGCCTGAAAACTCCGGGATAACGTTGGACTCTCAATGCTCGGGTCGTGAGTTCGAACCCCGGCCGGCTGGGGCCAAATATTTGTGCTCAGTGGCCCGGCTTTTTCTCGTTGCCCCGTCTTTGATATTATCACCCTTACCTGGTGGAAAAGGACGTTAAAATCCCAAACAGCAGCATGAAAAACGCACCACTAGACTCTGCCACGAGTTCGAGAGGTCAGGCTCGACTCCCATTTCAAGTGGGGCAAAGAATTTTTCTCTCTGGTATGTAGCGCTGTTCGTCATAGTTCGGGCCGATCGTCGGTCGGGGGTTTCTCTCCGAGTACTCCGGCTTCCTCCCCCAGGATCTGTTTGGATATTTTCAGCCCCCACAAAATTCAAAATACATGCATATATATATCTAATTCCAAAACTAATAGCTGAGCTGTCCCCGGCCGCACCACGTGATTGTATATGGATGTCCTCAGCCATACGTATGCGCGAGAGTGAGAAGTCAAGTCAAGTCAAGTCAAGTCAAGTCAAAATACTTTATTTATCCCGGCCGTAGGGCAATTCATGCGGGCGAGCATAAGACACATAAAGAAGTTAAGATCACAAGATCACGAGCCCCAAGAAGAATTCAGCCAGTCGTGTGCCGTGACATACGGCATAGTCTGGCAAACGTTCTCGGCTTGCCAGACACGCAGTACAGAAAAGGAAGCACATGTAGTTTGATATGACTGAAACGTGACAAGAAAACAATTGGTCCATTGACACCATTGAGGGAAAAATGCCAATACGTCAATCGCTTTCATCTTGAAATCGCCCCTTTTTCCATAAAATTACGTCATGGACGTACTGTGGTTTGCCAAGGTACGGCAGAATAAAGGGGCGGGGCTTTTGGCCTGGGAGCTTGACGAGTGGCTTCTGATACAAAATTAACTTTACCCGAGGGGCTATTTAGATGATAGCAGCAGCGTGAGGAGTTCAAGTTTCCAAAATCTTATCTTACAGAATTCTGTGGGGTTTAGGTATGTCGCTGCAGCTGTATACAATGTTCACGGCCTTACCTGCTGTCTGATTATGTGCCTGCCCGTCTATACGTGTGTTTATTTTGAGAGTTCATTCTTCAGCTGCCAGTCCATTTGTTCGCGGAAGTTTCAAGAGTTTTCAACTTTTCAGTGCCACAGCAAGAATAGAAGAGAAATAAAGATGGTTGCGGGCAGTGAAGTAATGTATGTAATGTGTATGTAATGGGGGGGGGGGGGGGGGGGGGGGAGAACAGACGAAAGCCGGGAAAGGGGGGGGGGGGGGGCAGACGGACGGAACAACTTTACCCAGGGAAAGTGAAAAGCGGGGGGGGGGGGGGGGGGGCGCCAAGGAACAACTGCAGGAAGAGTGCCAGCAAGAAACGCTGTACTTTCCTTTTAGGTGTCGCGTAACTCAAGCGGGCGGCCAACAACTCGGCGGCAATCGGTGAAAAGAAAAGCGGAGCTACAATTTTTTTTTATCAACCACACTTCTTAGGCGGAATTTTTTTTTTAAAGGCGGAAACCCAATTTGATTTAGGCGGAAATCTGCCTTTAGGCGGACAATTCCCATGCCTGTTATCATTATATCTGATCTTTGTGATCGGCACCTGATGCCCTGATGGCTGCCTACACGATCTTTGGGTTCTTGCTTACAGTGTGTGTGTGTGTGTGTGTGTGTGTGTGTGTGTGTGTAGTGACTGTCTGTGTTGAAAATCATCAACCGTGGTTTGAAAGTCTGAGTGTCTGTGCCACGGTCGCTCACTCTGGCTTCTGGAAGATATTTACAACTGCGCTATGCAAAAACAACAAGCTATAAAGTGAAAATAAACAGGAAACGGTTAGAACTTGGCTGTGTGAACAGGTTTGGGGTGGTGGTGGTGGTAGATGAGTGGGTGGGGTGGGGTTGCCTGCTGCGTTTTAAACAGTCACCACATGCATCCATTTTCCGTTTAACATTCTGTTCTGTTCTTTCCTGTAGCAGATATTCACTGGGGTCCTGCATGGCAAGTCTTAACAGACGGCCTGACTGCAAATGCCGTCATCATGAGTGAAATTCCCAGGCTGGAGGCAAAACTTGTATATCACCGATATGTGGTGGGAAAAAGACTTTAAACTCCCTAATCCCCCCCCCCCCCCCTTTTTTCTGGTGCCCATCTTCGACAGGAAGATGTGGACTGGAGAATGCGCTGTATATTGTATTGTGCACTTTGAGGAGACATCATGTTAGTTATTCATGAATGTGCTGTGAACCTGTATTATTCATGCACATGAATTTTGTGTATGTAATGTTGTAGTGGCCTTTTAGTCCACTCAACTACAAGGTACAGTATGATGGCCACAGAGACTGTGGCTGACAACACCAGCTTCCAAACAGACACCACACTGCGTCACACGCTTAATTTACATCATGTTATGCCACAGACAGACAAGACATTACATAACAGGGTGGGTGGGTGGGTGTTTGGGGGTTTAACGTCCTTTTTTCCACCACATAGGGTGATATCAAAGACGGGGCAACGATGAAAAAGCCAGCACAAATATTTGGCCCCAGCCGGGATCAAACTCACGACCCGAGCATTAGAAGTCCAACGCTCTACCATTCGACCACCCCGGCTCCCCACATTATGTTACAGACAGAACACAGAGGGGTGAATGAAAAGAAACAAAATGAATACAAAGTACAACCCCATAAAACCACTTGGCTATAATGTACTGTATGTCTTGAAATTAAAAAAAGAAAAGACGTTGACAGTAGGGTCACACACACACACACACACACACACAGAGACATGAACACAGCAACACTACAGCAGAGACCTGTGGCTTTGCCTTTTATCATATCGGTATGTTGGCTTACTGCTTGGCTGTGGGTGCTGTATCTGGGTCTAGGTTGTACAATTTTTATACACCACCAGAACAGGCTAAAAACGATTTATGAGCCCAGATATGTTCAAATATGGGCCTTTAAATGTCTCTGGTGTGCCTACAGCACAACCGTTTATGACCCTCAAGAGGAATGAAATTTGGAAGGTAAAGGGACACTTATAGCAGGTACACCTTTTTTGTTTTCACCAAACGATTACGATATTTTAAGATACAGTATCAAGCCTAAAGCATGTGACCAATCTGAGGATGCTTTGCTTGTAGTCCCCCTTCAATATTGTGTCTGCACTGTGCGTCCCTTCACACTGTCTCTGGCTCTTGTGGTAATCACACAAACGGCAACACTGGCTCTCTCTTGAGCGTGAGCGTGATGTGAGGTGGAACTGTCACAGCATCATCAGTCGGATAAGGACTGCCACCACATGAACGTTCAGACTGTTGCCCAGAACGCGGTGACACTGGATCGTGGAGAATTCAGAGGGGAATGCTGCACAAAAAGTCAACAACACAAAGTAGCTACATTGTACCTCGGTATGCAGAATGAGTGCTGATCAGCTCTCCCACAAATAATAATAACAACCAACAACAAAATTATGGGTATGCCATTTTTGTGAACCCTAATTTGATTCTCACCATTTCCAATCTTCTCCAACCAAACATATTAATTGAGTCTTCTTAACAGCTGGCTCTTCAAAGCACGTTTTTCACAAAATTATGGGTATGCCATTTTTGTGAACCCTAATTTGATTCTCACCATTTCCAATCTTCTCCAACCAAACATATTAATTGAGTCTTCTTAACAGCTGGCTCTTCAAAGCACGTTTTTCACAAAATTATGGGTATGCCATTTTTGTGAACCCTAATTTGATTCTCACCATTTCCAGTCTTCTCCAACCAAACATATTAATTGAGTCTTCTTAACAGCTGGCTCTTCAAAGCACGTTTTTCACAAAATTATGGGTATGCCATTTTTGTGAACCCTAATTTGATTCTCACCATTTCCAATCTTCTCCAACCAAACATATTAATTGAGTCTTCTTAACAGCTGGCTCTTCAAAGCACGTTTTTCACAAAATTATGGGTATGCCATTTTTGTGAACCCTAATTTGATTCTCACCATTTCCAATCTTCTCCAACCAAACATATTAATTGAGTCTTCTTAACAGCTGGCTCTTCAAAGCACGTTTTTCACGATCTGATTTCTTCAACTCTTAGCAGCCGGAGTTCGACCACCCCCTGCCCAGTACATGAGAAGACTTGTTAAAAAGAACAAGCCACTGCACACCAGTAGGAGCCACTATTATGCAAGGCATGGGCCTCCCCGCTAGCCCCGAGACCACTACAGACTGCACAATGGTGGCTTGAAGTGGCTTCTAGTAATCTGAAGATTTCAAGTAAAACTGCGATTTTTGCATGGGCTTTTCAGAGTTAACGGTGTAAACATGACTGCAACAGTATTCCCATAACTGAACATATTGTAAACTCTGTTTCAAAAAAAACAATCACACAACTGCATTGTATGTGTACATACTGAATTCCTGTGGGAAGCACAACAGGTTGGCAACCTCCCGAGGCGTGAAGTATCGAAGCCTCAGCTGACGTAGAATGGCCAGCTCCTCCTCACCCCAGTCCTGGCGATTCTTGTGCTCGACGGCCGTAGATTTGAATTCGCTGGCCTCTTGCACAACCTAGACAAAAAGGGTTTTGCGTGAATCAAACAGGGCAGAAACAGCAACCATTTCTTTCACTAACGATTGGAAGGTAAACCAACTATTCTGTCAATCAAACGATTAGAAATAAGTTTGGAAAAACACACATTCACCACCAGAGCTTAAATGGTCCATGATCCTAAAGGAGGCAAAGTGTGTAGCATTAGCATTAGTGACAAAGTGGAAAAGACACAAACGTGCATTTGCTGTAATGCTAGGGGTGTCCAGGGTACACTCCCCAAGAATTAAAAAAAGAGAGACTAGAATCTATGCATTTTGGTATGATTTTAAGTGCTTCAGAGGGAGAAACACTTTTTTGGGGAGGAAAAGTTTTACAATTAGACTAAAATCTGGTGCAATATGATGCATTCTGGCATGATTTTAAGTGCTTTAAAGAAGGAAAGACTTTTTGGGGGGAGGAAATGTTTTAGCCAAAGGTGGAAATTCCTCAAAATGTGGAACATTTTAAGCCCTGCTCAACTTTATTTTTTTAAAATCTGCATCCATGTCTACCAAACTGGCAAAGATGACACTCATAATTATGATCTTTTTCTCACTTCAAATGATACATAGGTAGTTAACATAAAACTCTCATCCAGTCCTGTTGTCTTTAAGTTGAAACTCCCTCCTCTGTACAAACTGACCTTGGTATCATCTGTCATTTGCAGCAGTGATCCAGCTCCCTCTACATAATGGCCATACCTGCAACCAATTTGAACGTACACACTTAGCTCTTAGTTTTGGTGGTGTCTAGGAGAATATATATATGGCAATTACAATCTTAGGTAAGGTTTACAACACTTCTAACGTATTTCAAGGCCCTCTGATACAAGATACTGTTTCACTTTCAAGCAGCATTGTTAATAAATAATAGTCCCACTGACACACAAGCATGGTGTTCAGTGAAGATGGCAGGCCATGAAAACTGGAACTGTTTTTCTTTGCTCCTTGGTTTTCAACCAGACCTTCAGATTCAAGATTTTTTTAGTGTAAAGAGCGGTAGAAAACTTAATATTATTATAAATGGTCTCCTTTACCAGCTTCATAGTATATATGTCTTCAGCATAAACAGTGGTTCTTAATCATACAGCACCTTTTTGTGAAGCAGGCAGACTTTCGGAAGCTACGGTGCACAATGTCCATTACAACAAACATGCGCAGCTCCTTGTCTGAGAGTAGAAACTGGTTGAAGTAGTCGTCACTACCTGCTGTTTCCAGATACTCCTGCAGGCAAGTGCCATCTGCACACACCAGTGGATCGTCCTCTTCGCAGTGCCGCATGTTTCGTCCAGCATCGCACATGGCAACAGAGTTTGTCCAAGACGGTCCGCAGTGCTGCGGCATCTGATCACTGCAACCACATCCTGAAGCCTGATGCGTTTCATTGTGAATGGCTGTCCTTGAACTTTCTGTGTCACTGTCAGTTTGTGCACTGTTGCATGTGTTGACTGTGTTACACACAGACACTGAATTTGCCAGGTGCACACTTTCGGTACTTGGGCATGATGATGTCATCTCCTGGGACTGTTCTTTGAGTATTGTGTCAGACACTGGATGACACGTACAGGTACTTCCAAAACCAGAATGTGAGCTAAATTCTGCAAAGCCCTTCTCACAACTGGTTGTGGTCTTGCCACTTTGTGACTGTTCACCCTCAGAAGGAAGCAGCTCTGAAACAAGCTGCTCCTCATTTCCGCGTATATTTTGTGAACACCTATTCTGGTGTTTATCACTGGTGTAGCTTAGGTGCTGATTCACTCCATGTGGACACGCAGGAGAGGCAGCAGCACGATCACAGTCTGTAGCCTCATGGTGAGCAGTGGCACGTGTCTGCATATTCGAGGAAGTCTGTGATTTTCTGAAGCGTAACCACGGGAGAGCCTCCTCTGGTACATCTTCCAAAATCTGCAACACAGATGGAAAAACAAATCACAACTGTAGATCTGCACATAAAAAAGTCAACAGACAATATGACATAAAATGTCACTGATTACATGGACATCGTAGAGTACAGAAAAACGGGAGCTTTCACATAATTCATGAAGAGACCAGACAGGGTTTGTTTCCGCAGTTTCTTTCTGGTGCAGGCACTTGTGGCCAAACCTTCGGAACACAGCTGAGTACACATCACCCAGCGATCGTCAAATGTGTCAGGACCATGGTAGCCATTCGGGCTACCGCCCTGAACAAAACTGGTAGCCCGAAAAAAATTCTGGAAGCCGGAGTGGCTGCTAGGTTCTGATTCATCTCAGAATTCCTGCTCGCCATTCGGGCTACCGCTACCGGAGCTTTCACTTGCCTGACGGTAAATTTGGTAGCGAAAGCGAGCGGGCGAGCGCATTTGACGATCGCTGATCACCTGAACAATTACATCTTCCTGCAGTATAGCTATCTTATGAAAAACTAATTTGAACAATTTAACCTGAAAAAGGGCTTTCCACAGGACCGACTACTCGTTCTTTCACACACACACACACACACACACACAAAAATCATTTTGAATGCAAAAACATGAAAACAGGAATTCAACTGGGCTTGTCTGATGCATTGTGTCTATAGCTGGTACCTTGTCAGATGTTTTGAATCCAAAACTGGAAGGTTTAAGCTTGGCAATCAGGTAGTAACGCAGCCTTGCATTTGGAACACCAAATTGAAGAGGAGACAAGAGGAACTCCTGCAACATATGACACTGCACTGTGTGTGGATAAAACAACTGTGAAACACACAGAACAAAATAAAAAGAAAGGGAATATCCCGCACTAATATACAATTAGGCATTTTGTTTACGCACAAAGGGCAATAACAGTATTGGATTCTTTTACATTTTACACATGTACATGGGTGACACTCTTAAATTTGAAAAGACTGAAACCAAGACCGGTGTGCAGGGCAAAACGCCTCAACCAAACACGGATTCTAGCAAGTTTAAAAGAATTTGGTGGTACTTCTAGCTGTATCTGACCCATGTGTCACTCAACAAACAGAATTTCAGTCAAGGTAGGTTTACAAATAACGGATTTCAGTCACCCAGACTGAAGAGTGTCACCAATCCATATATATATATATATATATCTGTCAATAATGAATAAGCTCACAATAATAGTGGTATCTCCTGTAATAATTAGTGTCAAGGTATGACAAGCCTAAGTTCTTATTAATTATGATCTGGATATTATCAGGGGTCACGCTGGTGTTTTGCATTTTGCAACAGAAAAAGGGTCAGGATAAATGCGTATGAGTCTATGATAGTATGACACTAAAAACAATGCGTACACGTCAGACAGACGATTCTGATTTTTATAACATCAGCCTGTGAGTGTGAGGGCAACCAAAGTGCCACAAAAAGTCACACCAAACGCTTCCTCTTGTCATTTGACTGGCTGGTGACCAGTGTAATCAAACTCGCATCAGGCACCGCTGACTGCCCTCCAGCGGTAACTGACATGGGATTAGCCCTGCAAGTAGGGAGGTTGTCAAGGACGTTTCAATATATATATATGAGTATGCAGAGGTCCCTTGAAAATGCGTAGGGTGTACGTAAATATGCATGCAAAAAAATGCAATAAATGCGACCCCTGTATTATTCATGTTATTCATGCACTACCGACTAAGTGACAAACTGATTGTTGTAACAATTTAAATTAGTTTACCTGGAAGGTGTAATCACAATGCTGAAGCATCTCTACCAGCAGCCTGCGAGTTTCTGAAACCTCAAATCCCTTCACATTTTCCACCAGCATGTACTTTGGCTTTTCTGGAATGCTAAAACAAAACACGACAACAATGGAAACTGATAAGTACTGCTGTATATATATACGGCATATACAAATTACAATGGGGGCAGTCGGGGTCTAGTGGTTAAGACTTCACTACCAATGCGACAGGTCAGGTTATCACAGGCTCCTTTATCCACCAAACCCAGTACATATCAGAGTAAAATTTGACATCGGGAACACACACACACACACACACACACACACACACACACACACACACACACACAACTAGCCCAGAGAAGGGGCACGGACAGTGCTGTAATGTTGTGAATTTAGAAGAGATATTGAAACTTTTCTGGAACCTTTTGGTGCGGCACTTTGGCACGCACAATCGATTGCCTGAAGGAAGAAGTTACAAAAACTTGCTGTGTGAATGCTTACCTCCGCAGAAGCTGCATGAGATGAAGAAAAGACTGGGTGCGTGGATCATCACTGTCCTGCTTTTTGCCAACACGGGTGAACGGCTGGCATGGAGGGCTCATTAAAATGGCATCAGGTCTCCACTTCTTCAACTGGCTTGCCGTCAGTTTCTATGACAGTAAGTGGCACAAAATTAGATTACGGGATTTGTTAAAGCAAACACTGATTTAAAATTTTTTTATTTTTATTTTTTGGTAGAGATTCAGATCTACTGGGTTCTTATGTCTGCTGGTGGGATTACTGGGAAAACATGTCTTAAGCTGTCCACTTCAGTTGAATTCCACAAAAAATGTATTGGTATACTCAGGTTGGCAGATAAATATCTTTCCAGTTTTAACGTGCAAGTTGGCTATTTGGAAACGCATTCTACACATTCACTGATTAGCATCGTGGCACTCATTGACCTTGGAACCTGTACCATTAAAAAGCTATGATCGATTTCACAGACAATTTCACATGTTCCACTGCGCTGTTTCACTTGGTGTTCTCACAAGATACCATGTAATGTTTGATTATATATATCAAGACTTATCCACATTTTTCGTAACTTTTGGAAGTTGCCTTCACTGTTCAAGAATAGGATCCTCATTTCTGGATCGCATTTCAAAAGTGTGTTTCAATGGAAAACAAAGACACAATCACAGCGGTTTTTGCGTCTGATCGGAGAATATATAGGTGAATTGGAAGTCTGACAGCGTATATATGGCGGCCACATCCTTTTTTTTGGGGGGGTGGGGGTGGGGGGTGGGGGCTTTTTTCTTCTCTATGGGCACATGTTTCGTAACTGTTTCAGAATTGGCGAATGGAATATAATAACTGTACCGTGATACTGCTGGCGCTGATGGCAACATCAGGAAAATTGTGCTGATAAATCTTGTTTGCTGTTGTGTTTACGTCCATGGCCTGCACGACCTGAAATGGAATCCCTGCCTCTGTTGGAAAAACAAACATAAAGGTGACAAATAAATGATAAGTAGCCTGAGAGGACCCCCGCCCCCCCCCCCCCCCCCCCCCGCTCTCAAACACACACACATCCACACACAACTCACCACCCCCACCGACGAAATAGTCAAGTTTCTGAGTGCTGGGTGGCACACCGATTACAATCTGCGTTTAGGGTACTTCATTACACCAAAATACAGATTTTAAAATGAAGTTTAGGCCAAAACATTGTACTGATACCTTTCAAAGCCCAATGCATCCCTCCGATTCCACTGTACAATTCCAGCACACGCAGACGATCATTTCGGTCACTGGACGCCGCCATCTTTAAACTTTTCTAGTGCCGCTAGTTATTCCCCCTGATACGTTGCATTCAACATCAAAATACACCATTGGCGTATCTGTGCAAGCGTGACCAATGAAAAGACCCCTAATAAAATTCCGTCCAGAAAGTAGATTGTTTACAAGATGGCGTCCAAGTAGCAGTTCCACCGAACATGTGTGAAGAAAAGCTAGAGAAAAACCCAAGACTGACAAAAATTTTCATACCAGAGTTTCCCCAAGAACCAAGTGAGTATCAGAAAGAAGGATTCGAACCATACCGAATTTCCTTCCAAGTGTACCGTGGCACGTCACACTAGACGTGAAACTTGCTTTATTCTTCTTTGTCTTTGGCAGACCGTCGTCTGTCAAAAACTTGCAGAACAGGCTTTGCGTGCTTGTAACTGAACTGGACAAAAGCCAGAGAGCGTGCAGCATGAAAGGCTTGGATTTTTGTTGTTGTTGATTTGATACAGATGATATACTGCCAAACGTATAAAAAAAAAAGAAATAAAAAGGGGGGGGGGGGGGGGCATCTTATCTTACATGTATTTATTCGTTGAGGTCTATGATGTGTGCTTAGTGCCACTGTTTAACAACAAATTGCCCAAATTGGGATAATAATGAAACTGAATTGAATTGAAAATCCCCCCCCCCCCCCCCGCAAACAATAACAGCAACAAAACAAACAAACAACAACAACAAAAACCCAATAACAACAACCACCAGCAACAAGAACAAAAACAAAACACGATAAACACACAACAAGAACAACAACACACCACCACCACCACCAAACAAACACAAATGCAGAATCACTGATTTTTCTCATTAACGCTGGGTTACAGTAAGACATCCATGTAGTGTCCCTATGGCCTAGATATTCCAAAAGTACATGAACACACAGCTTTTTGTTTAAAAAAAAAATGATGTCTACTTTATCAGTATTATATTTCAGCATCTGCATAGAGAATTTTTACCAGAAAGATGGAGCAATATGAAACAGTCCAGCGACTTGGTATCGGTGCTTGTGGAGCTGTATACCTTGTCAGACACATCAACTCTAAAAGGTTAGATCCGCACGCACTGTTTTATTGTTGTTGTCATCACACATAAGTTCATTCTTTTTAATAATAATAATAACTGAGTATTGTGTAGGCACTTTACCCACTTTCTTGAATTGGCTTATTGAGCAAAATGCCGTGAGCTGAACCAAACACGCATGCTCACGTGAATCACATGCATTCTCGCACACACTGGACATGAACACATTACAGTCATGTGGCATGAAGGGTCATGCAGCTTAGCAATTTACAATGTTTTTATAGTTGTACTTTTCACACACTGACCTTGACAGGATAAATTAATAATATACATTGACACCATCTTTTATTTTTACTGTAATGGATTTAATAAAGTAAATTAAGATGTTTTGCTAGTGTATAGTAGTAGTAGTTTTTGGACTGGAAAATGTATTGTTGATTTATAAATGTATGTAATCTTCAGGTTGTTTGCATTGAAAAAGATAGAAGTAGATGAGCGACGCAAGACACGCACACATCAGGCTGTCCTGAAGGAGGCAAGGTAATGTGTAAATCGCTCTTGGTAAATATATATGTGTGAAAAGCATGGCTATTGTTTTATTTTGCCTGATTATGGTAATTCGTGTTTGAAAATTATGTTAACTTTTCCCTCTCATATCAAACACGCGCGCGCACACACACACACACACACACACACACACACACACATGCACACACACACACACACACATGCACAGACTATGCTGTAAATACTGTGGAATAAAGCATTGATGATCTTCATTTCAGCATCCTGTCTCGCTTAAAACACCCGCACATTGTTGCCTTCCATGACAGCTTTATGGACAAAGATCAGCAACATGTCTGTATCATACAGGTGAGAATTGTCTGTAATATCACTGAGTCAAACAGTCCTGATGTAGTGTTCCCTGTTGTGCAAAAAGCGTTCTGTCTGTGTGAAAAGCTTTTTGCATGAGTTTTAAACTCTCCTCCGCCCTCTTCTATCCCATGTCAATAGGCATGCTTAGGAGGGAGGACTTCGTTGAGCATTGTAACCCATTTACATGTAAATGAGGCACGTTAGGGGTACCATCAGCTAATTGCAGCGCGTTAGCAGCTCGCAGCCTCTGCCTTGTGAGCTTAATTTACATGTAAATGGGTTATGCCAATCAGTGAAGTCCTACTTATGAAGTCCTGCTAGACATGCCTACTGTGTTTCGGTGTGTGCGTGTGTGTGTGTGTGTGTGTGTGTAAGTGTGTGTGTGTGTGTAAGTGTGTGTGTGAGACTCTCGCCAGATGGCTCAGTAATTTGTAGACTTTTGTAAATGTGACTCTGTTTTGTGCTGCAGGACTACTGTGATGGTGGTACTTTGGCGGACAGAATCCAGGATGCAGCAAGTGTAAGAGAAAGTGTTAAATCTTGTTTGTTGTTGCATTTACTTGCCAGGTTGGAGAACATTGGTACCTCCAAAACATGAGCCTCGTTTGACCTGCTTAAAAATGGCACAAAGAGACATTGCCATGAATTTTTTGTTGTTGTCTTTTTGGTATTACTGGCACAAGTAAACGTAGAAAAAAAAGGTTATTTCACTATCAGTGATGCTTCATTTGTGATTGTGGTTAGATTTTTTAAACCATTCACTTGTTTAGAATCGGTAGATATTGAATTGATTCCCTACATTCTTTGGGTTTTCTTTGTTGTTGTTTTCTTTAGTCAAAAGCCACCATTCTCTTTGTTTCAGTCTGGCAACATCCTAAGGGAGAAACAGATAATGCAGGTACGTACGTACACACAAATTCTGATGAAGTTTGAATGTTGAAAGCAAGAAGGGAAGGGGATGTTGTTAACCGAGATGCCATCAAGCACTTTCAGCAAACACTTCTGTTACATTCACAAAAGAGATACTTTATTGTTTTACAGCTAAATCTGTGAAAATTGTTTGAATACAGCGCAGTCTGTGTGGATTCAGTAATGTGCTTACATAAAGGATTACATTTCATGTTGAGGGAAGGAATACGGCCGAAGAATACTGGTACCATGTACAACATCCTGCTATTCCTAGTATTTATTTCTTTGTTCCAAGCTCTCAGCAGTCATGCATGTTTCAAACATTAAGTAATTAATTTTGACAGCTTACGTAACTAGCGTAGAGCTGGTTGTAACATGCAGTACTAAAACATCTTTTTTAGTACTGCATGTTACAACCAGCCCTACGCATAAAACATCTTTTTTATGTTTTGTGGATAGTGTTGATGCTACTCTTATTTTCAATTTTTTTTTAATATATTTATATGTTCTTCTCTCACAGTGGTTTATTCAGATTGTCATGGCTGTCCAGTACATCCACTCACAGAAAGTACTCCACAGGTATGCAGTATTCTGTTAAAGTATTTCTTGTTGGTTAATGAATCTTTCTCTTTGACACAGTGTATCTCAGCAAAATGGTCTCTTTGAAGCTGTTTGTGATATAACTATGTTCTGTATAAACCTAGAAACTGTATAAAACAGTGTAAATTCAAATAAATCTTTATTATTCCAAATGGGAAATTTGGTCGTGGTGGTCATGAAATGAACAAGCAGACATTCATGTAACATAAGATGAAAAACGCACAGACCAATGTGTAACACACTTGAAATCAGATAGAGATTTCTGTTTAGTATCATCAGAATTACTTCTTGATATCTATAATACTTGTTATCTTCATAATAGTGCATAATTTAGAATAGCTATTGAGATACACCAGGCATATATTCATCACATTAATGCATTATTTTAGTGTACACAGAATCAAACAGCCTTGAGTTAAAAGCATTCACCTATTCAAAATCTGAAAACCCACCTCTTCACTGCCCCTAACCAATAGCTGTTGCCACATCATCATCTTGCTGGTTGTGTGTGTGTGTGTGTGTGTGTGTGTGTGTGTGTGTGTGTGTGTGTGTGTGTGTGTGTGCGCCAGGGGCAGCGGAGACCGTGTATGATGCTGCACATTATGTGTTTGTAGTTAAATGTATGTATGAAGGAATGTTGCGTGTTTCCGTTCTGTGTGAGTGAGTGCGTGTTGACTGCGGGAGGGAGGGCGTCCCTTAAAATTAAATACCCATTATTATTATTATTATTGTGTGTGTGTGTGTGTTCTCTGTATGTTTCAGAACTTCACAGTGTTTCATCCATATTTTTGCATTTCAGGGACTTGAAGACAGAAAATGTGTTCCTGACAAAGAAGAATGTGGTCAAAATAGGTATGTGTAAAACTTGTTTCATACTGCATATAAACAAATTAACACTGTGGTCAAAATAGGTATGTGTGAAACTTGTTTCATACTGTATATAATCACATTAACCCTGTGGTCAAAATAGGTATGTGTGAAACTTGTTTCATACTGTATATAATCACATTAACCCTGTGGTCAAAATAGGTATGTGTGAAACTTGTTTCATACTGTATATAATCACATTAACCCTGTGGTCAAAATAGGTATGTGTGAAACTTGTTTCATACTGTATATAATCACATTAACTCTGGTATTAGTGTAATTTGTCTTATGCTGAAAAAGCCATAGAGGTAGTCCGGAATATTCCGGGCTCAGTGTAACCATGGTTAAACTGAATTCCGCCAGTGACCCTATTTTTTTAATTTAAAAAGGAAAATATATTTATTGATATGCCATTATAGTCACTTGTGGGGAAAGATTTGAGTACTACTTAGGACCTTCATAAACTGAGTTCTTATCAATAAATGATAATTACATTTTGTAAGTTCTCAGTTTCCATAAAATGTGTGAAATAATTTATCTTTGACAGGTGACTTTGGAATCTCTAAAATCCTGGACAGCACCATAGATGTGGCCAAGACTGTCGTCGGAACCCCATCGTACTTGAGTCCAGAGCTCTGTCAGGATATTCCCTACAACTCCAAGTCAGATGTCTGGGTAGGAGTGTATGTTAAGGCGCTCTCTCTGTCTCTTACCCTCTCTCTGTGCCTCTCTTTCACGCTTACCGGTACACATGTGCATCCCCCCCCCCCCTTCACACACACATACACACAAAACTCAGGCTACCTTTTGTCACAGGTGAATTGTCAAGTTGTTCATGTCTTTCAGGCTGTTGGATGTTTGCTGTATGAGATGTGTGCTCTTCATCCTCCATTCGATGGCAACAGTCTTATCAGCCTATTCTTCAAAATCATCAAGGCTGAATTTCAGGTACAGTTACTGACAGTGATAAAATGAATGAAAAACAAAGGAAATGGTTTAAATGTACATGTAATTATTACATATGGGGATTGAGGGAAAGTGGTTGACTAACTTGAACATGGACATGAACAAGACTCTTCTCACTCATTGACACAGCACCTGACCTGCTGTCTTTGCCACTTTTACCACTAAAATTTTTTTACATTATTTGGCGGATTTCCACCATTGGCTAAGTATCCCCCCCCAAATGTGTTTCCTCCTCTAAAGCACTTAAAATCATGCCAAATAGCACCACATTGCACAGATTTTAGTATAGGTCTAAAACTTTTCCTCCCAAAATAGCGTATCCTCCTCAAAAACACTTGAACTCATGCAAACTGCACAGACTTGAAAAAAATCCATGGGAGCATGCCCCCCAGACACCTCTAGCTCTAGCATAACACACATCTGATTTAACACAATCTCACGGTTTTGCCGCTTTATCACTAAATGCTACACACTTTTCATCTTTTTGTATCATGGACCACTTTAAGCCCTACTCTTACTTAATTTTTGCAGATTCAGCCACTTGCTCTGCTCTGTCTTAGACCTTCCTTTGTGAAAAATATCAGTTTCTGTCTATGTACCTGTATTTGACACAAAGGACAGATGCAGATAATGATTAGCATGTTTTCCGTCAACAGCCTGTCCCCAGCCATTACTCTGCTGGCATCCATGAGATTGTCAACAAGATTCTGGTCAAGGCTCCAGAAGACCGACCAAGGTGAAACTGAAAAACATTCTCTTTGTTGTTAGTCCATGCAAGTACTAACTATCAGATGGTTAGTATGGTATGACTTCGGTAGATAAATTGACTGTTAAATCACTCGTCCGTTTGTCTGGTTGGGTACAGTAAATTGTGGTGTGCATCAGTTGTCTAGAGAAAAATGTTACACTGTACAGTGTATTACGACATGACAACAACTTTAACAATCGGAGATAATGTACATAAAAAAAAACCAGTCAATTCTTTCTCTCTCCCTCCCTCTCTCTCTCTTTCCTTTTTCTCCTGTTTGTTTGATTATTTCCTTTATTTCATTTGGCTTGGTGCTGTTATGTGCATGGCGTATAAAAACCTTGAAACCTAAACTGTGCAAGTATCAGCATGCCATACATGACTTATGTCATGGTGTGTATTCCGAAATAAGAGTAATCCACCTTAAAAAATGTGGAAGAATCTGTGTTTTGGGAGGTGAATTGAAGTGGGGTAGATTCATAATGCAGTACAGCAGTCAGTATGAAAAGAATGGAGGTCTTTTTTTCTGTATATAGTTTGCAGGCAAAAAATTTTCCTCCACCCTCCCCCCTCCTCCCCCCCCCCCCCCCAAAAAAAAGTGTTTCCTCATTTGAGGGACTTACAATCAGTATGCACCAAATTTCACAGATTTTAGTCTAATTTTTGAAGAAAAAAAAATTCTGGATGAGTATACCCCTGGACACCCATAGCAAGTAGCATAACGTGTCTTCTTTGCAGACTAAATGCTACATACTTTCTGCCTTTGGGATCATGGGCCATTTTAAGCCCTGAGTTTGGCAGCTTACGGTATGCTGGCTACATCAGATCTGCAGTGCTACCCATCCATTGAATGTGTTGTGTACAGTATAGTCTATTGTCAGCAGAGGTCTCCTTCATTACTGCTCCTTTCATTGTATTGAGGAATTGGTTACAAAAAATGGACTGGTCATTCTCATCTTGCAGTGCCAGTGCCATCCTGAACATGCCTTTTGTCAAAGATCATCTGGCATCCTTCATCATGGAGACGGAGAGCCTGAGGAAGCAGCGTGTCGCCAACAGTTCCTCACAGAAATCGTCGGACCAGTCTTCTGACAATTCACTGCTCAGGCCGTCCACTGCCAGGTACTTGTTTGAATGCAAGTCTGGATCTAAACTGGAGCTTCCAAAAGAAAACATTCCATGCCAGACTCCAAGACGTCTCTGAAACCTGCCCCCCCCCCCCCCCCAACAAAAAAAGCAAAAAAGAATTATATAAAAAAACATGAACTACAAAAAAGCAAAGCAACCAGGAAAAAAATCAACAAAGTACACAGAAGAGCATGAAAGCAAAAACCCATCACAAACAACAAAAGCAAAAACAGAAAGCAAACTGGGGGAAAAAAGCCACAACTTCCCAAGTCCAGAAAATGAAGCCATTTGAACAACTTTTTTGTAAATATACATGACCGATTTCTTTAGATGGGCGGTAACTCTTCTAAACATGTAGCAGGATAAAAATCGTGAAATGTAGGTGTGCAGAATATGACTGCCCATTTTATCTCAAAGTAAAAAGCCCTCCAACGAGGTGGTTTAGGAGATAGCCATCATTACATCCGTCCACACATACACACACACACACACACACACACAACTGAACAACAAACAAAACGAACAAAAACAAACAAACAAAACCCAAGCAAAAACAAAACACAAACAAAAACAAGCAACAAAAAAAGACAACCAAGAAAAGACATGAAAAAGGGATTTCCCTACATACTTCTGATAGAAATTTAGTAATTACAATTATCCATTTACAGTCCAAGCATGAGCAGCAGAAAGGCCGCTGAAGGAAACCCCAGATTAAAAAGCAGCCCGTTGACAGATAGTTCACACCCACCAGATGTCCTTGACCTCTCCAGTGTCACAGACACTTCACCAGCAACAGATGGAAGGTCCAGAGGTATGACGTATCTTGAAATCGCGTTATATTTTATTTTTTTCTAGACTGGATTTTTTTTTATAGGGCCATCATCAGTGATTCTTTTCCGCTGTTGAGACTGCTTTGAGAGTTTTCTATCGTTGAAATGCTAACTTCAGGGCTTCGCATCTGTATCTGACATCAATCACAGAACGATTCATTTTCAAAATGTTTGATTACTTTCTTGCCAGTTAAGGCGGACACGTGTCCAATCATTTCTGTGCCACAGTGGACAACATCCAGGTTAAATGTCCTATACTTTTACAGTCAGCCAGGATATTTGTCCTGCTACAGTTTCTACTGGATATGAACCCTTGTAGCGTCACTGGTGGGTTTTGTGATAAGTGAAAATTTAAAATTCAGTTTAAAATACAGTAGAAACTTTTTTGAGCGACCTTTCACGGGACCGAGCAAAAACGGTCGTGAACAACAACTGGTCGCCCAAACTGCAGTCAGTCACAATGGCGTCCGGACCTGGCCCTGCCCGGCCGGGAGGCGCGCATATCAACCGTAGGGATCATTGCATAATAAGTACAGTGTGCATGCGTGGATTTGACTCAGAAGCAGAGTTTGGTGTTTCTGTGGAGTCTTCCAATAACCAAGATTGTGCGGCTTTACCTAAATTTCAGCGACGGAAAACGTAAACAGAGTTGCATGTGCCACCATGTTTGTAACCACTTCCGTTTCATGCGGTGTCGTGAACTTATGTTTGCTAAGTGTCAAATCGCTGAGTTTAGTCCGGTTGAATTCCCAGCGGCATCACAGCCTCTGTCTCTCCATCTCTTTCTCTCTCTCTTTCACCGTCACGGTGGCAGTGACACACACACACACACACACACGCGCGCGCGCGCGCGCTCGCACCCACACGTGTCCTAACGATGTGCACTGATATCCCGGCGCTGCCAGTTTGCTAAGTGTCAAATCACCGAGTTTAGTCCGGTTGAATTCCCAGCGGCATCACAGCCTCTCTCTCTCCATCTCTCTCTCTCATCGTCACGGTGGCAGTGACGCACACACACACACACACACACGCACACGTGTACAAACGACGTACACTGACTGACATCAGTCCCGGCGTTGCAGGTTTACTAAGTGTCAAATCGCTGAGTTTAGTCCGACTGAATTCCTAGCGGCAGTTTCCGTTTTCTTTCTTGTCAAAACAACACAAAAACAAAGAGGATTAGGAACCACACCATACCTATCAACTATCCGCCTTACTTCGCTCACACGCACTGGCACACAAAGAAACACCTTCACACACACACACACACTGACATGCCCGTGATAGGGCGTCTTGTGGAAATAATGGTCAGTGAGTTGACAGGTGTTAAGGGTGTCGGAACTGGCGGATGAGGTGATCACAACCCGCATAACTGCAGTTGTGTTTAGGGGGCGACGCGCTAATTGCCCTGTAAAGACAGGTCACGCGTGCACAGTAGGGGGTGGGTCCAAGCGGCGGGTCGCGGGTAGTGTCAGCCCAAGTGCCCTGGGCGGTGGAAGGTAAATCGGCTGCCGGCGAAGTGTGAAGCGCCAACTAAGCCAGTTGTGGCCGCCCACAACAGAGACGCGGGGTCGTTTTGCAAGCAAAACAGCGGTCTTAAGTCGCGTACTGCAGTTGGTCGGTCGTTGGAGATGCAATAAAGAAGAAAAACCGTCCGTGCCGGGCGAAAACGGTCGTGAACGAAAAACGGTCGCTCGTTCAAGATGTCGCTCAATCAAGTTTCTACTGTAACTGGTAATTCAAAAAGTGAAGTGATTATTGTGTACTAACTCAGACAATCAGCCAATGCAGTGTATGACTGTCATGTATTTGCTGCATAATGATTTCCTGTCTATGGGACAATAGAGTGTTACTGAATTGAATTGAATTGACTTCCTCGCTCACCAGATACAAGTTGCCAGAACCAGTCAGAGGAAACAGATGCCAACTCTGAGTACTCTGATGATTTTGATGCCTCCTCAGATTCAGAAATAGAGGAAGGTAAGCAATAAGTCAGGACGTTAGCTTTTCTACTCTGTATAACATGGGGGGTGGGGGGTTAGAATTTTAGGAAAATAGTCTCCCCTGATGCGCAGAGGTCATGCAAGGTTGTCTCCCCTGGTGCACAAACTGGTTGCCAGCTGAGCTGGCCTTTCCTCGTTGCCCTGTCTGATATCACCCATACGTGGTGGAAAAGGGCGTTTAACTCCCAAACATCCACCCACCTACCCGTCTCCAGTCACTTGTGGCTCAGAAGTTAAGCATGAGTTAACCTGTTGATTTACTTTCAATTTTACCTCGCAGACATTCAAGCTGACAAGGAAGGGAACGCCAGTGCTGCAATGAGTGAAGAAGAACCACAATATGCAGATGATTTTGAGGAGTATGACTCCAGTGAGGTGGGTTTATTTGGAACTTGAGCCCAGCGAACTTCGCATTTATGTACCATGTAGTGTATGCAGAAATCACAGAATCTTCCATGCATAACTGATTTGAGAAATGGTGTGGGGAAAACAGATCATGGTTATCTGCCAGAACTGTCTTTGAAATTCATGTCAACTGTGCTTTTTTTTGGTCTCTCTTTTTCAGGAGCTGGAGGAAGTGTTGACTCAGGCACGTGAGGCGCAGGAACTGATGCCTGCCGATGATTATTTTGAGGAGAGCATTGAGGAAAGTGATGACCTGGCACAGACCCTGACAGAAAACTCCTTTATCAAGTCGTAAGTCCTGCCTCTTTCATTGTTTTCCAAGAATCATGTTAGCGATTTGTTTGTAGTAAATTTGCATCTAACTATGAGAAGCATTTGCTGTGTCACACGTGAGATGTATTTCATAACCATACTTTTCATTTTAGTTCACTGATGTCTGAATCTCACCTAAGCGGAGAGACAGACAGTGGAGCATTTACATTCTGTAGACAAACTTTCTTTGCACTGTATGGCAGAAAGAAGGCTTTTAGTTCTATTTGTTTAATGACAGGCACTTGCTGAGTGCAAGAAAGGAACGAGTGAATGACCAGGGCGACTGTGCCTCATCATCTCAGGCTGCCAGGTAAAATTCACTCCTGCCACTTATGGCTACGGTGGTATTTCATTTGCTAGAGGCTGTATATGTGATTTTGTGGAAGAGAGCAATTCACATGCATCTCGGATTTGTGATGTTCATCCCTCCATTATTACATGGGCAAAATTACTTCTGTGTGTAGTTTCACTTTCTGTCTGTTCTTTGATTGGTAACATCTTAAGTTTATTTGGTTCCTAGGCAGTTTTAATACAGGAGATCTTGCTGAGGGAAAGAAAAATCAGATGCTGTTTGTCTTTTTTGTTTATACTTAATACTCTAACAAATTTGTAGAAGTGGGTGACATACCCCTTACAGAGAGGTCAGATCTGTTTATTTCAGCTGCCAGTTTTGCTGCATAATTTGGTTACCAAACTTACTGTAAATTCATGTCCCCATTAGCCTGAAACTATCTTGGTACGCCATTGATTTGTTTTTGTCCCCAGGACAGTAAGCTGTCCGCCAGAGAAGACAAGTGTTTCCTGGAAATACAAGACTTTTCCAAACAGCTAATCTCATTGTTTGTGAGCGTGTTTGTTCCAAGGACCAAAGTCTCTTCAAAAAGGACGCAACAAATATGACGCTTCTTTGCACTGGAATCATTGTGTTACTTATTTTGCTTCTGCATCCTTTTCTCCAAGGAAACTGCCTTTCTGTCCATTGCGGCTTTTGCATTTTTTGAAGACAGTTCTCTGTCTGATTTGGTGATTAAACCAACTTGATACCGTCCAGTACTGGTTACATGTCACACAGTTTTCAGAAGTTTTAGAGTGAATTGTGTAAATACGTGATCTTTCCATGGAATATTCATTTTGCATGTTTTATTTTCATTGATCTTGAATGGCTCTTGTTTGGGCAGTATTATTACGTTGCTGCTGAGATTTTAGAAATATTTCAACTGAACTGTTTGCTTTCCTATTTCAAACTACATTTCTGAAGATACCAGGAGTCACTCCAAAAGATTGTTTGTGGTCATAGCTTGTGTCTAGGATTGTTTTCCTGCACAAGTGTAATGACAATTTGAGCAAATTTTGTTTTCATTCTGTAGTTTGGTAAAACGCATACCGCTGTCTTTCTGAGTGTGTGTGTGTGTGTGTGTGTGTGTGTGTGTGTGTGTGTGTGTGTGTGTGTGTGTGTGTGTGAACTGAGTCTTGAAAGTTTAATTCCATACATTGAGGCTGTAGTTGGCACAAACTTCACTGATGCAAATAAAATGAAGTATTTGCATGCTTTAAATCTTGGTTACTCCGTGAGTGGTAGGACATCGGTTTACAAGTTACATGTATCCTGTGGGAGATGCACAAATCTGCTGACAAGTATGCTTCTTTATAAGTTTTTGTAAATAAGCAATTAGCACAATTTTAATGGGCAGCAATCAAAACTATTCCAGCACCTTCATGAGGTTTTGTGTTTGAGTTATATTTTAAATGGTACTATACCATACCTACTGCAGTGTGTGTGTGTGTGTGTGTGTGTATGTGTGTGCGCGCGCGTGAGAGAGAGGGAGAGAGAGAGAGAGAAATTCTGTCAGTATCTGGCTGACTTCAAGCAGTATTACACTGCCAGTGCACTGTATTTGTTGGGCCAGACATTACAGACATGACAGTCCAGGATGTAACACTCCCATATAGTTAACTTGCAATAAATCTGCATTGAAAATTTTAAACGCCAACTCATTATATTTGTTATGGATGTGTAAAGGTCAGATTTGACTGAGGGGGCAGTGGGGGGGGGGGGGGGGGCTCCCCAGGTGGGTCCCGAGGCATGCATGGCCTCCTGGAAAATTGTGAAAATATTCTGGTGAATTTTTTTCTAAGAATTGCATAGGATTTTTTCCTCGCACAGTTTTTTCAGCTGAAATCACCCTTTGCTGGGTGGATAAGCAGTGAAACATATGCCGAAATCCACTTAATAGCAGATTGTGTGACCTTTGGTTTACATGTATATTTTTTTTTATTCTCTTACATTGTGGGGTTTTTTTTTTTTAATATTAGTTGGGTTGTGGCTTTCTTGCATTTATTGAAGTTTGAACATTCCAATTTATTCCTGTGTGCGTAGTCGTATATACATATGTGGTGTTTTCTGATAGCATTTCTCGATCTATTCGTGTGTTCTCAGTTGTGGTACAGTCATGTACATGTATGTTTTCTGTGTTCCCTTTGTTGTGATGTTTTTGCCTTGTACACTGTATGTCTACTGACATATGCACAGATACTTTAGGGGGTGCTAAGGAGGTGGTATTCTGCCCCACCACACACACCATTGTGTCATTGTTGTATTTTTCTCCTGCTATGTCGCTCTCTCGGTGCGGGAAGACACGGGATACAACAGGCTAGAACTCCAATACTTTATTAACAGAAGATGCGCAAGAACAAACTCATGAAAGAGGAAGAACCCAGAACGCTGTGCAGTGCTGCTTATATACTAACAGGTCAGATCTAGAACATTCTGTAACATACTGGCAAGTACGGAATCTTTCCGAGGTTACGTAATCTGCTGACGTTACTGCACTCGCATGTTCTGGGATGGTCTAGAAATTTCCATCGAAATGCAGTGACTTTTCGCGATCTCTGCAACAGTCATGAATTTATTATGGTGTGTGTGTGTGGGGGGGGGAGGGGGGATGTTGGTTTGGTTTTTTTTGGGGGGGTGGGGGGGGGGGGATCGGAGGAGGAGGTATTTTTGCATTTAAATGGTAAATTAAATGATATTGAAACAAAACTGCTGACTTTCGCAAATGATGTGAAATTACAGAAAAGTGATGGAAATAATGGCAGGTTTGGTAAGTTTGATGTTTACATGTCTGTACTGGAAGCAATCTGCATACATGTGCCTGTGATAGCAATAAAGCATAAAGTGTACGTTCTCCCTCTGTGTGTGTGTGTGTGTGTGTGTGTGTGTGTGTGTGTGGTTTTAATGTTCCTCCCACGCCATATCCAGCTGCCGCGGCCGATTGAAAGCCGCAGCTGTACAATGGGGTACTGCCACCTTACTGTGATTTACTTATCCTACGGCGAGGGAAAGGTAACCCAGCACTAATATTCAAGCAGACGATTTTGTTTGCTTGCTCTGAGCATACTGAGTGACAGAGGAATATTTCAAAGTCAGAACCTGCATAACAAAACACACGAATGAATTCATGTAAAAGTAGGAAGGCAAATGAGAAGTGATTCATGATTAAATCATCTTACGCTCCCCTTTAGCAACTGTTGATAGGCTAAAGAGTGCGGGAGAGTACCTGTTTCCATATTTGGCATGCCTGTGTAAAGTGACCTTTTGAGCGGGCTCAAGTTTCCGCTGATTGGAAAGCTATCGATCAGAAAAATAAACATTTCCGGTAAACTTGAGAGTTTAGGACCTACTGAGACCCTCTGATTTTCTTCACAACCTCGGTGCAAAACAATGTGAAGTGCAGGTGCGTCGCTGCATCTTATTTACGAAACTACGGAAAACCCACATTCAAAACATCTAGCTTTGCTTATTCATTCAGTGACCTAGGTCACAGTCAGACAGGCTAGTCGGCTTCTCTTCTTTGAAGTGTTGTTTTTTGGGGAGATCAGATCGTCTCGAGGTGTAAAGCTTACTACAGCACGATGCCCGTCTTCCACACGAAGACGATAGAGAGTATTCTCGAGCCAGTGGCCCAGCAGGTAAGAATCTTCGAAAGTGAATTTGTCTCGTATTTGATCCCTACTTGCAGGCGTTTGTTGATCTGATGGAAGATCAGGAGTCAGGATGCCCAAATTCGTGCTCCCTCTCACGCTCACTCTTTCGGCCTCTTGATATCTCTTTATACACCAGCACTCTTGAAGATTAACTGATTCTGTCGCTCGTTTATAAAGCATTGACAAGTCGTCGTGCGAGCGTAATTACTAGAGGTCTTCCATGCAAGTTTTGAGGGTGGTTGGATAGAGGGTGGCCGGTACAAAAATAGACCGCTGTCTGTGAGTCAACAAACCGGCACAGTCAGTCAAGTTGGAAGTTGCAGACGAGGAGGAATGTGGCCGGCTAGAATCTTGACCCTGGACCACTGCGATGACAAATATCCTTAGGCGCTTATCTTGTGATGAGGAGAATAATTTATTGTGGGGCCCTTTTAATTTTTAATTTTTATAGTCATTCCATAAGCATCTGTGTACTTACAGTGCTTGGTCTGTTGCCGCGTCTGCATTCCCCCGTGTGTGTGTGTGTGTGTGTGCGCGCGCGCTCTCACTGTCTCAGTAGAAATAAAAATGGATTACATGAGGTTGTGTACGCACTGGTCACTGGTCATTAGTACTGTATTTAATTTTAAATGCCACTAAAATTGAAAATGTCATGTAGGAGTGTGAAGACTTGTAAAACACCACTCCGATGTACCTGTAAAAACATAAAAAAGCAGACAAAAATGAAGCTAAAGAAATAGTGGAGGGACATAACACAGATATATGCCGTATTTGAACCAGGGTGTGAATATGCTCAAGTATATATTTCATATCTGCTGTGTTACTCACAGGGGACCATATTCTGTAACTGACAGGCTTTTGTTGGTTCCTTTAGAAATCTGTCACCTGCTTTAGGCCTAGACTGTGGATTAGGTAAAAATAGAACCAAACTCTAAAAGGGATCTTAGAGGAACCAGGCTGGATGCATTCAGCAAGTTGTTGAAAGGTCAGGCCCTGGTAGGGGGGCTCTAAGCTGTCCCCATTCTTCATTCATGGCTGTCTGCACCTATTGAGGCTACTCACTTGTTTGGGTATGAATTACAACGCCCACATACCCAAGGCTTTACTGCTGTAAATATTGACCCTTTGTGTTTGTTCCTGCCCTGATACTCAAATGGCTGAGTGATTTCCTGTGCAGTGACTGAACGAGTACCTTTTAAATTTAATCTTAAGTTCGTTACCATCACTTCTCCTAGAATGTCGTCTTCTTCTTCACCTTCGGAGTTGGGCGCAGAGAGAGTGATTAACTCTGCTGTGTGGCTCAATATCTGGAGCTGGTTAGGAGGGAGTGTTAAAAGGTTATAACTATGTACATGACCTGTAGCCTTCGTTTTTAAGAGCAAAGGCACGGTTTTCAGTTTCAGCAACGCTCAGCAGCACAAGTTGCTACCTGTAATAATAATTAGAATGTCATGAAGAAAAGGAACTATGACTCAGTATGAGAAGCAGTAGTGCGGTGTGGTCACAAGTAATTCACTTCATTGTGGAAGCAAGATCTTTGATACAATATATATAGAGTTTTCACAATGAGGTGCCCCCGATTACGAAAAATACACCATACTCGTTTGTTGATTTCGACCGTAAAACTGCGAGTTTTAACGAGCAGTTTTACGGTCGAAATCAACAAACGAGTGTGGTGTATTTTACGTAATCGGGGGCACCGAATTGGGAAAATTATTTATACCACGTCCCTACCTGCATTTCAAGTCTTTGATTTGAAAGCTGACATCGGCAATCCAAATGCTTCACGCGACATCACTGACTGAGGTGCTTTACCTCGCTTTGTCCATAGGCTTTGAGAAGTCAGCTTTTCCGTTTCGAAGCCTCCGTCTTAGTAGAGAACTGGAACTAGGCTTACGCTTGTCACAAACACGACCGCTTGTTGATAACACGCAGCAAAAGATCAACAATTCCACGTCAAGCGACTGGCAAAGCTCCTTCGTCCCCATTTCCGTACGAAGTCGAACTACGTCATGTCGTGACGTAAATTATTCTTTAGTCCCTTTTCGCGTCATATTGTGACGCAAATCCTTTCACCAGAACACACTGCTGGAACACTGCTAGGGGTAATACCTGTTCACTCTTCAAGGCGATGTCACACTGAAAACAAGTTTCCCTGCTACGGTCAAGACATTCCTACCTTACTAGACACCCTTTTCTTGTATGTAGAACTTCAATGCGTATGAAATACCTCTGGATGGGGTTTCTGGGTAAAGTCGATGTCTCTTTTCCTTACATGTTGACTGAGCGGATACGGGAAGGTGTCACTTGACACTCCGCACGGCGGCTTTCATTGGTTGAAACACAAAACATGTTTTCGGATTTTAGGGCAGGCTCTAAAACTGAAAACACGGTCGAAACACTGTTTTGAAAACATTGTTGTCAAGTATGTCACACGACAAAACACACTGTTTCGCAGCGAAACATCTGAAAACAATGTTTTCAAGTGTTTTTGCCCTCTCGTGTGACATGGCCTTTAGGTACAGCCATAAAATTCACGCGTGGTTGTCATGGGTACAATCTTTATACCACATGTGGTGAATTATGGATTTTATACCATGACTTGTAATAGTGGTAGAGTGGTATAAATATTGTTATTCCATACAGTATGTCACTATGGAAGATTTTACATGGTATTATTCATTCTATTACACACACGCGTCAGAGAGGAATTACAGTGTGTACTAGCACCCATGGGTCAACGGAGTGCAGAAGATATAAATACCATTACAAACGGGCTACTCAGCAGTAGGTTGTGTGCGCCCTTCGCCACATTGTCTGTGTGTTCGGAGAAGCAGAACGTAGGGCTGTCCGAACAGTGAGAAGCTTGTTAAAAGTAATTAGGCAACGGCGCTGGCTGATACAGCAAGGCTGACATTAGACCCAGCCCGCGTTGACTGACAGGATGTGTGAGTTGTGATGATAACAAGTAAAAGACGCCTTACGGCTGTTGGTGCCACGCCCACGTCCATGCTTACATTTACAATTATGTCCTTGCCTGAAGCATTTGTGATGTTTGTGTTGACTCATGGCTTTATTTCTCTCTCTTTTTTTTTTTTAGAGTGTGCATGTTATGCTGCATCTGAAATCCTGTTTTTTCTGAACTGTGTCACTGATCAGATTGAGCCTGGAAGATCAACAGATTGTGGAAATTACAGGCGTACAAAGGAACAGAATTAAAGTGTAATAGCAAACTGCCTTTCACAACAGTGGCAGAAAACAAATGAACAAAAAAACACAAACCCAATTGGCCAAAAAACCCAGATAATTATGCCCAAGTAGTTAAAATAAAAAGCGGTAACAACACACATGCAGGTGCGCACCCACCCCTCCCCCTTCCCCCCAAAAAAATCCAAACAGAAACACACACACACACACACACACACACACACACACACACACACACACACACACACACACACACAACAACAACAACAACAACAACAACAATACCAACCCCCCCCCCAAAAAAAAAAGATCCACCCAAAAAAGACAAAAACAAAACAAAAAAACGCTACACTGATTAGTGAGATAGTATTTGTGACATCAGTCATCAGTTTAACCAGACCCGCTAAAGGAGGATTTTGAACAGAGAACTATTCTCCTCCAGGCTGGCATCAATTGCATGACGAGCTGCTGATCTTGTAATTGGAGGATGTTGACATGGCAGTGGCCTAGTTACGGTCAGGTGTAGGAATTGGCCCACACACATCATGTGTCAACACTGGCTTTGTGGCGTCCCCTGACACCAGGTCACGGGACATGGCGTGCCTGTTTGAAAGGTTACCGTCAACTACAGCTTTCTTTACCACACACTTGGGTAACTGTTGACAGAAAGACTCTCAACCTACAGAGAGGTTTTAAAACACAATGCAGAAGGAAACTGGGATCTTTGGAGTTTTTCTTTTTTTTCTTTTTCTCCGGTTGACATTGTTAAAGTCTTAGTCTATGTTCGTAACACCGCTGAGATGGAAAGTTGCTGCTTTTGAAGCTCTGATGTTGTTCGCCATATAGAAGGATACATACATGTTTCTTTTGACCATCATGACTGCTTTCATGAGTTGCGGTCGAATAGCAAAGAAATAGTAGGTCTACTTTCTTTGAGCCTATGGTCTGTTCCTGAACAGACTGGGATGCGACAGATCATCAAAATCTAGCCGACCAGTCAGCGCCGTCTAGCTAGTCCTCAGTCTGCAACCAAATGTCATCTGCTCAGTGCGCAGTACACTTCTAGAGCGACCTATATGCCGGCCCGAGTTATAATGGTTTCAGGCGCTGTATTGTGACCCAAGTGACTGATTCTGCTGCACGAATTAAGCGCATTCGATGATTCCATGAAAAGTCTTCCACAAGATGTTGTTTGCCTGTCATAGGTATTGAGACGTTAAGGGGAATAGCAGTGTCCATTAATAGTTAAAATACATTAGTTTGGATAAGCATGGAACTGATTGTTCCATTTATACATTATTATGGGCGTTACTGTACATACAGTACTTCCAGTATCAGCAATGCACTCTGACAGAACAACCACCCACCAAGTATTACATGGTAATTTCTTTGTCAGAACCAGTTAGTCATAACAAGACTCAGAGTAGTAGAATGTACAGTAGGGTGTGCTAGGGTTATCGGGCAGCGAGGGGGGGGGGGGGGGGGGGGCTTGCCGTGTGCGTGTGCGTGCGTGCGTGCGCATACGCGCGAAAACTGCAACAGGTGAAGTCCATTAGCTGACAGATGGTACTGTGGTGTTTCAACTGGGTTCTGTTTGATAACGCGCGCCTCATCCTTGGAAGTCGGAGAGTAAAAAAAAAATGTTGTGAGACCTGGTTCTTGTGAGTTATGCTTCATCAGTTCACGGTGCCAGGTATTATCTCTGGGAAGCGGCGTGTGTGTGGGAGGTGCTGAGTGGGTGTGGGTGCAGCCGTGTTCACATGGCAGTAAGGCCGTGAACTTGAAGAGATGTAAGCCTGCAAAATCCTTAGGCGTAATACTGTGTGTTAGGTTTACACAATGTTGGTACAGCAGTCACTAACAGAACTTTTCTATTAGCAGGGATGGAGATTCAACTTTCGTCTTGTGAGATGCTTAGATAATGCAGGTTGTCATTGAAATGATAATGATAATAAATGGTATTTGTAGGGCGCATTTCTTTAGACTAAAACTCAATGCGCCGGTCACTCACCGACACTCACGCACATTTTACAAAGTTCGACAGACGCACTCTGGTGAAAGTGACAAGTTACACCGTAAATTAATGGAAGGCTTTGCAAAATATGAACGTTTTAAGATTGCACTTAAAAACAGAGGGAGTGGGCGTATTTCTCAGATTAGCAGGCAGAGAGTTTCATAAAGGTTGGTGTGACAAAACTGAAAGAGCGCTCAGCAAAAGATTTCAAGTTGCGCTTTGGAAATTTTGAGAAGTCTCTCGGACGACGACCGGAGGGGTTCGCGATGGTTGATAGGTGAAGCCGAAAGGTATGGTGGAAGGGTGTGAAAAGTAACGATATGCCAGAACAGAAATTTTATACATTGTACTGACGGCGGAAATGGACTGGTAGCCAATTTAGTTCTCTCACTGTCTCAGAAGTGCTCTCGCTTCTGTTTGTTCAAAACTACCTATGCTTCCCAGTCTTTCTTTCCAGTTAGAGGAGTTTTAGTGATTCTGGTAGCAACCTGGAGATCATTCTCCAGTGCCTCACTACAGCCTGCTTTGACAGGTTGTTCACAATCTTGGACTGTATTATCAACGTAACAGGATCTGGGTAATTAAAATTGTCCACAGCAGTTACCAGTTTTACGCATGATACATATTACTACTGGCAGGATTTATGTGTACAGTGTATAATTTATAAATGTAACTGATATTTTGAGTTCCAGGTGAAATTCCCGTCTCCCATACCAGCATTGTGTACATGTATACATTGCTTGAAAGATTCATTTTGTTGAACTTTCAAGTATTACAGAGGGTCACAGCTGGCTGGGCGCTCAATAGGACAAATGTGTTTGAAGGCACAGAAATAATTGAACAGAAACAAACACAGTTGAAAAGGATTATGAATTTGACATTAGCCCCACAGGGTGAAATTTTGACTTGGCTTCAGAAGTTCATTGCAGATGTGAGTCCCTGCTATTGGTGCAGGCTTTTTTTTTTTTTTCTTCTTCTTTCTTTTTTCTCTCCGTTAGCCCAGTCAAAGATAGTATCTCTGCGCTCCACTACCTCTGTCACAGCAATCGCCGTTTGTTCAACCTCAACCACCTTTTCAGTTCATAAAATCTACCGGCAGACTAGTTTTAGGTATCGTTGTGAGTACCACTGTTGTTTTACCTGTAAGTTATACACAAACACACGTTCCTGCACCTCGCAACCTGTTGTGAGATAAAATGGAGCCAGCAGGTGGAGCCGAGGTCGATGCTCTGGTATCCGGAGATTGTTCCATCCACTCTTTCACGCTGTCTTTCCCCCTGTCTCTGAGACTGACAGGGTGCCAAGCAGGAACTGCCTGCAACTCATTTACTCCGTGGGGAGTTGACAAGGGTCGTGGTCCAGTATTTCCTGTGTTGTTTTTTCGCGGACTTTTGCTCCTCTGGCAATTGTTTTGGAGTTTGTTGGTGCTTGTCTCAGATGATAAGATCCAAGTTCCTTCTGATTTCATAGGATATGGTCCTGGAGGTATGTTTCTTACAATTATGGTACAAGTAGAACCTGCATCTGGTTACTAGGCTGTTCGCCTGAAGAGAAAAAACAGTTGGCAACAGAAGGGATAGGTGAGGTAGGGTACTGGGTCACAGGTGGTCTTCCATTGTGCCGCAAGGACAGGTTTTACCTGAGACGATGTGTTTTACTTTTAACCCACGGGGGCGAGCGGTGGTCTAATAGGTAGCGCGTCGGACCTAGCCACTGCGCTACTGAACGGCTGTCACGGCGAAGCGTGGGTTCAAGCCCAGGTTAAGCTTCAGATATATGTGATACCGGGCTGCTCATCGGGAATTTCTCTCTGGGATATATCCGGCTTTCCTTCCCCAGCAAAATTCAAACAAAATAGGATAGGTAGGTTGGATGGCGCTTCACCCGAGCGACGCGCTTCCCATGCGGGAAGCAGCCCAAATTTCCCGAAAGAAGTGGCTTTAAAAGTATAGTCTATGTGTGTATATATCATGAAAGAGAAGTGGGCAATTTCAGAATTGGTGCAATGTCAAGGAGTTTTGCCCCTACCTCTAAAATACTCCGAAGTGTCATTGAATTTACGTCGCAGTATCTAAGGGAATGCACACGCCATTAAAACGGCATTTGATGGGGATGCATTCTGATTTTGACAAAACTGCGCAAACGACCAAGCAAGTCTCAGGAGATGTGTAGACACTGCCATGGTTTCTCCATAATATTAATACCTGTACTGTACGAACTATGTGTTGATCCCGTGCCAGCCGTGTTCCCATGAATCCTCATAAATAAGAAGGCACGTGTGTAGGTTTTGAGTAGATGTTCTGCCCGGCAGGTACTAGTGGTAAGATCGTTTACATATAATTTTAAGGACTTTATGGTTCTGAAGGTAAGTTGTTGAACCTCCGTACGTTATCATAGTATTCACTCTGTGTGCGGGACGATATGATAAAATCAAAGCAGGGGTCTAGGGGTCTGCTAGAATGATAGCTGGTGCAGTGTCTCTACCCAGGTTGTCAGGATAGATTCATTACTGTGGATGTAGTGTGTGCATGTGTTTATAAATTACATCAAAGATATGAATTCATCCAAGCGACGAATAAACCAAGCGGTCTGGGTGTTTTGACGGTATCATCTTGGTCTGGCCGATGGTACAGTTTGTGGGGCCCATCCTTTGGAGATTAGCCAGCAGTACCCTTCTTTTTTTTCTCTCATTTGTTTAGCTTTCACACGCACGCGCGCGCGCACGCACACACACACACACACACACACACACACACACACACACACACACACACACACACACACACACACACACTCTCTCTCTCTCTCTCTCTCACACACACACACACACACACACACACACACACACACACACTCTCTCTCTCTCTCTCTCACACACACACACACACACACACACACACACACACACACACACACACACACACACACACACAGAAGCACAGCTCCCAAACTTCTTTTTCTCCTCGTTCTTTTACACCTATGTCATCCCTTTTGCCCCACCTGTCTTGTTTCTTTGTTGGAGAGCTTTTCCCTGGAAAATCCCATTTCCTTCTTCCTCAGTTCGGCTGCTTGTGCTGAGGCAGAATGCTTTAGTTTTGACAAACCCGCTGTCTGTACTTGTTTGCTTGGACTTAAATTTCACTGTGAGGGTTTTCCTTTAAACGGGGTGAGTGGTGGGGTGGCTTTTAAACAGGTGAATAACTGTCGTTAAACTCTTTCTCACGTAAATTAAAGGGGACATGGAAGGCCTGTTGATGAACTTGACTGCCAAGAGGACCGAAAGAAAACCTCCAATTTTGACAGATGGCTAATACATGAATAATTTTATAGGTTTATTTCCTATGCCCACCATGGTAGAGCATTGGACTTTCAGTGCGTAGGTCTTGAGTTCAAATCCCGGCTGGGGCCAAATATTTGTGCTGGCCTTTTTCTCGTTAGCCCGTCTTTGAGTTTGATATCACCCCTATTTAGTGGAAAAGGACTTTAAACTCCCGAACACCCATCCACCCCACCCTCCTATTCATTTAGATCTTCCTTGCTCATAAATGCAATTTCTCTTCCCTCCCATTTTTACATTTTACTTTCAGTGGTTTTCTTATGTTTTTTTGTAATTCGTAGTTCTTATTTGTATAGTTTGTAATGGGATTACTAGTACTGTGGAACAGTACGTCACATGTATTTGTAATTTATCATGCATTCATCCATACACAGATGGCAGACTGCATGACAAGACTTTAAAAATAGTCAGTGTCAGTGTCAGAGAGCCAGTTCCTCCATTCCATCTGCTACATCTACATTAGTTCTGTGAAACAGTTCTGTTGTTTTGTTTAATAATGCCATCAGAATCAAAACCCCCAAAGCTTTGAGAGAACCTTTTCAATTTCAGTGACTTCAAAATAATGATAATAATGATGATAATAATGATAATGATAATGATAATAATAATAATGGATATTTATATAGCGCTTATACTCAGCGAGCTCTAAGTGCTTACAATGTTAAGAAAAATATGATAAAATAAAAAGGCATGAAAATAATGCCAGAGAAGATTATAAAAGACACTGCAATTGTGGCACGCACGCACGCACGCACACACACACACACACACACACACACACACACACACACACACACACACACACACACACACACACACACACACAGAGTTCTGTCATACCCTCAAAACCGTAATGTGTGTGTGTGTGCCACAATTTCACTGGTTTCAGATCACAGGGCTGTTTAAATTCTTTCATACCAAGCCGGTCATACAGCAGCCCCATTACTGACGTGTGGTGTTACTTGTGCAGGTGTCACGTCTGGTGATCCTCCATGAAGAGGCGGAAGATGGCAACGCCATGCCAGATCTCGCTGTCCCTGTGCGAGCAGTCAAAGCAGCTGTTGACAACCTCGTGCGGGTATGTTGTCCATTGAGTTTAGATTCATTTTGTTGAACCTGTCTTACTTCACAAGGTGGAAGTAAGACGCTAAGTATCTGCAAGTCCTTTAGATAAATACATTTTGAAGATGTGTGAAATGGTTATGACAAGAGGACAGACTTGTGTTGAAAAAAAAAAACCCAACCACAAAAAAACCCAGAAATCTAAAAGACCCTTGTCTAAGAGACAATTTACATAACAAATCTAATTTTCAAGTGGACAGATATCTAGCACTCCATGCATATGCCTACATGTGTAATTTGCAGTCTTGTCTACTGGAGAAGAAATTGTTCTTAAAACTCTAGGAATTTGTGTGTGTGTGTGTGTGTGTGTGTGTGTGTGTGTGTGTGTGTGTGTGTGTGTGTGTTTTGTCCTCGGACAGTTGTTTGAGTTGTCCACTTGAAACTAGTGCTGTGTTGTAGGTGTAATATACAGTACAGTATCACCAATATCGGTAAAAGAAATGCTTCATTAAAATGTTGAAGTAGAAATATTTCCCAGTTTCCATTGTCCCTTGGCAGTATTTGCCTCCCCTGTATTGAGAATGAGTAACATTTGTGACTGTGTCTTGACCAGGTGGGGTATGAGACCGTTAACAGCAGCGACGACCAGATCCTCAAACAGGACATGCCACCCGCCCTGACTCGTGTGGAAGAGTCGTCCCTCTTGCTTCTCGATGCCTCTGACCTGCTTCGGGCTGACCCGTACTCGGGACCTGCCAGAAAAAAGCTGATCGAGGGATCCAGAGGTGAGGAGCAGTAGCTGTTGTTTGTGGCTTGAGGTTGATTAAGTTATAGTCGGTTTTGTGATCCTGTAATGTGTAAACTGCAAGAGTTACAGTGTAGAGCATCATATCCATGGGAATTAAAATAAGACAGATGTCCTGGATGACTGTACAAGTCTAGGACATTTGCTCTGAACATTGTCCACTGGGGCGCAGAAATGATAGGATATACATGTATATATATATGTCCGCCTTGGTAAGAAAGCTATTGGACATTTTGAAAATGAATTGGTCTTTGACCAGTGCCCGACTTGGATACGAAACCTTGACACTGATAGTGCTTCTGATAATTTTGTGAATAATTTATGTCTGATTTTTTTTTCAGGTTTGTGCTTGAGGTCTTTTCTGTGTGATTTATTCAGCTTTACTGTATATCCTGACCCATTGTAGCTTCTTATTATGAACTATATCTCCTCCCTTGTCTCCAGGCATCCTACAGGGCACGTCCGCCCTTCTGCTAGCATTTGATGAGTCAGAAGTGCGGAAAATTGTGCGGGTGTGCAAGAACGTGTTGGAGTACTTGGCCATCACGGAAGTCGTGGATCGTATGGAGGATCTTGTGACCTTTGTCAAGGTCAGAAATTGCTCATATCAGCAGGGCTTAAAATCTTTAACCTTCTGGCAGATTTCTGCCTTATGCTAAAAAATGCCCCCCCCCCCCCCCCCCCCCAAAGTGTTTTCTCCTCTGAATCACTTAAAATCATGCCCAAATGCACCCAATTTTATAGATTTTAGCCTAATTCTAAAATTCTCCCTTTAAAAAAAGTGTTTTCTCCTCTGAAGCCAAACTGCAGCAAATTGATTTCAGTCTGATTTTTAAAAGAAATTCCAGGGGTTCATGCCCCAAACACCCCAGGCATAATGTGTCTGCTTTGGAGATGCATGCTGATAGTTTTGCCACTTCATCACTAAATGCTACACACTTTTCCTCCTTCTGGATCATGGACCACGTTTAGTCCTGTATCAGTGAATCAGTTTCAGTTACATAATTATGTGATGGTGAGAAAGCTGTCAGGTGTGACCTGACAAGGCACCTAAATTATGTATGTAGAGTATTTCGTGGCTAATTTTATATGAAGAGATGTATCTTCTGAAAAGGGAAGTAACATAACCTCTCATGTTTATTTTTATGTCATTTGCATCAGCAGTCTGAAGTGAAAGAAGAATATATATCCATTTATGCATAAAAAATGTCACATATGACCTATTCTCATGCTGTATGCAGTGCTCGGGTTGTGTGTTTAAATCCTGGCTCGTGCCAAATATTTGTGCTGGCCTTTTTCTTGTTGCTCCGTCTCCGATATCACCCATACATGGTGGAAAAGGATGTCCCAAACACCCACATGAGGTAGAGTGCTTACTTTTTATGTTATTTTCACAGAATCTGAGTCCCGTTCTGACAAGAATGACAAAGAACGTTGACGCACGTGAGAAGGAGTTGACGCACCAGGTGCACCGTGACATGCTGCTGCGCTCATTAGATCAGGTTAAGAACCTCACACCTGTTCTGATCTCAGGCATCAAGATCTTCATCACCGCCAAACAGTCAGGTAAACCTTTTTGTTTTTATTTTTCTCTTTTGTTTGTTGACAGTCCTGTTTGAAATTGTTGCAACATTGTTTGCATGGATTCTTTTGTTTAAGGGCCCAAAGTTTTATCATTTTAATGCTCACAGCTAGTAGTACTGGTACAGAGCTGTTCTGATGGTCTCTAGCATCACACAGGCTGCACAGTGACAGCATCTCAAATGCTGGCACTGAGCCAACAGAAGGGTACACAGTGACACAGCTAACACAATGAGCGAGAGGCTGATCAGCAAGACCAGCTGCTCAGTCATAGAATTTGAATGTCAGACTGCTCATGTAAAGTGTGGCATTAAGAGCTGTACTAGTCATCAGGATACAGTAGTTCAAGCATACAGGCAGACTCACAAGTGAAACTGTTCCAAAATATAAGTTGGCTTCGTTGAGGCCTAGTAAACATGAAAAGAGAGCATTCAACTGTTGGGTGCTAGGAGCTTTTCAGTACCAGAGCTTATGAAAATTTGGTGCTGAAATTTGTTGACATAAGCGTGCGATTACAAATTATCAGCTCTTTTGTATTTTTTAATGATAGGTCAAGGAGCGGTCGAAGCCCAGAATAATCGTGACTACACTGTGCACAAGATGTCGGATGAGATCCACGAGATCATCCGTGTCCTGCAGCTGACAACATACGATGAGGAGGAGTGGGATGCTGATGATCTTACAGTCATGAAGAAGGCACAGGTAAGAGTATCATTATTAAGTCAGCTTTTAACTGGGCACTGTGGAGCGCCTGGGCACTTCTTGTTGTCACTTGGCTGGCTAGTGACCAGTGTAATCAAACTCGAAACACACCATGGACTGCCGTCTAGCGGTAATTGACAAGGTATTATCCCAGCAAGCAGGGAGGTTGTGAAAGCCATTTTGAAATGTGTATGAGAACATAGAGGTCCATTGAAAATGCGCCAGACATCTCTAAAATGCAATATGTGTGTATTTAGCTTGATTGCCCTGTCACTGTGAGACACACTACCTGCTGGTCTGAGAGACTTGATGAACATCAATTGTTTCAAGTCTTGACTGACTTGAAAACGTATTTGTTCTAGCTGGCTTTTGGCTAGGTCTGTTATCTTCTTCTTGATTCAGCTGCTGCTGCTGCTCTGTGTGTGTGTGTGTGTGTGTGTGTGTGTGTGTGTGTGTGTGTGTGTGTTTGTTGGTATAAGTGTGGAAGTACGCGCAATGAGTCACTTTGTGAAAATTTGTGTGATGTAAGTACGATTCATTATTATTACTTGTCAACCTTATCTGTTGCAGAATGCGATTGAAGGGAAGATGCAGTCAGCACAAGACTGGCTTCAGGACCCTGCAGCCCTTGTGGGCAGTGCTGGTATAACCTCTACACTTTACTCTGTACCTCTCAGCTTTGGCCACTTGGTATTACGTATCTACATAGACAGCGGAATCTGTCACGAGTACATGTACTTTAAAGTATGATACATGTGTTCAGGTGTATCCACCTGGGACGCTTATTGTAAATACATTTTCTGGAGATTTCAGATTTAAGTCGTGTAGGCTTCTGGGTTTGAAGCTTCATGAAAACTAGGATGTATTTAATGGTCATGTGCTCAGGACACGGATAGGAGTAATGTCCTGTTTTTGCATATGTTGTTAGTCAAGGCATGCATTTGCCAGCTGTTTAGCTGATTTCAGCCAAATGGCAACCCCAGTTGCGGGGAAAAAAGAGAAAAACGTTTCTGCTGAAAAAGATAAAATCTTTTTAATTTGATCCATTCTCAGAGTCAGAATGCACACCATGACACAGATTTTTCAGATTTTTCAGCTACTTTGGACTATTGCAAGCCCTGTGTCAGTGCTACAGAATATTAATATGTTGTCTGTATGGCTGCACCAGAGCACTGGTAGCCATTTTATCATGTTTGTATTAATGTTGCCTCATGAAGTCTCATTTCCAGGTGACAAAGCCTTGCGTCAGATCCTGGACGATGCGAGGAAGATTGCTGACAGATGCACCAACCGTCAGGAGAGAGACGCCATTTTGAAAAATGTTGGCGATATTGAGTCCATGTCAAATGCGCTGTCGGAACTGAGACAACAAGGCAAAGTATGTGAATCTCAGTATTTAAACCATTCTTTTTTAATGTCCTTGCAGGAGTTAGAATCAGTTACTGTCACTCTAAATGAGTAGTGATGGCAGATACTGGTTTCTTTTAGGGAAATCCACTTTATTGAAACATCATTCTGGACAAAGCAGAATTGCATTTTGTAATCTTGCATCCACTGTCATAGAGGCAGCTCCCAGTTCCTGTACCCACCACCCACTCGTGTTTTCCTTAATTTCCACAATTTAGGTGTACCTTTGAATGATCCGACTCTACCAACATTCTGTCTCGACATTCACAGGGCAGCAGTCCACAGGCCATGTCCCTGGCGCGAGAAATTCAGTCCAAACTGCGAGAGCTGCAGAACCAGACGTCCAACGCCATCACCTCCACCGAGCGCAGCGGCATCCGCAAACCCGCCCCAACTGTGGACGGAAAGGTGGAACAGGCCAGACAGTGGCTCGCCAACCCTGGCATTGATGACAAAGGGCTTGGTAAGCTTTTCAGTCCTAACATTGTTCACACTGGGGAACTTTCAGGTATTTGGCAATTTTCAGCCAAATTTCCTTTTCTTAATCAGTCAATCAATCAATCAATCAATCAATACATCTTTATTATCCCAGAGGGAAATTTGTGTGTGTATGTGTTTGTCTTTTTTCTTTAAGTGGGGCATTGCCCCTGTGGTCCCCTAGCAGGTCATTGCCTCTGCACCCCAGCCTAGGCTTCAGTCTTTTTTTTTTCTTCAGCCATTCGCCAGCCTGATTTTTTTTGTGTGCCAACTTACAAACTTTGATTGAAGATGTTGAGAGAAACTAGTGCTGTTGTTTATTATTGTTTTTTTTGTCCTGCGGCCCATATCCCCCCTCCCCCCCTCCACACACACATACACAAAACCACACACAACCACAACCTCTCCCTCCCCCAGCCCCTTCAATTCTCAACATTTTCCCACTGCACTTCCCCTTATTCAGCTCCACTCCCAAAGTACATGCACACTTGTGCGCTTAAACATGATTACAGTGGGGTTTTTTTGTGTTTTTTTTTCAGGTGAAGCTGCCACCCGTCTTGTGGTTGACGAAGGTCGCAGGGTCGCCAACTGCTGCACTGGACCTCAGCGCCAGGAGCTTCTGCGACTGTGTGACGAGACAGAAATACTCACCAATCAGCTGTCAGATCTCTGCCGGCGGGGCCAGGTATGGTGCAGTATGTATAATTATACAAGTGTTATTGTCCAACAACTTGTACTCTTGGAAAAAGTTCCATGGAGTACAAGTTGTTGAACAATAACACTTGTAAATAGTCCATTTGGGTGTGTTCTTCATGAATACTCTTACATGTTGTCTGTAACTAGTTTACTGCTTAGAAAGTGTTATTCATCATGTTTTCTTTTTGTTACAGGGAAACACTCCACAGGCGAAGGCCATCGCCCGCAACCTGTCAGAGAAACTGGCTGCCCTCAAGACAAAGATCCAAGATGCTCTGGTTAGCCAGGTGAGTTTTGATGCATTTGTACATGTCGATTAGTTGTGTGCACTTGTGTGTGCAGCTGTTCATTCATCACCCTAACATTAAACTTTAAGGGTCTCTTGTTTGTCAGACTGGGGAATTTTCAGTCATTTGGCAATTTTCAGCCATTTGTCCTGTCCGTTCAGCCAAAAAAAATCTAAGTTTCAAATAAAGAAAAGGAAGGGGGGGGGGGGAAGTTTGCACACACAGTCATGTATTAAGATACCTGTAATGCAATATGGGACAGTCCTAATTTCATTTTTGAAGACTTGCATGTCAGTACCAAGGCTGTATTTTTCATTTGGGCGCCAGGAGAGGCTACAAAGTGCCTTTAAAAATGCAGAAATTTGTTTTCTTAAGTGGTGCATTGCCACTGTGTTCCCCCAGCAGGGCGCTGCATCTGCACCCCAACTTAAGTTTCAGTCTCTTTTTTTCCTCAGCAACTGGTGTGTGTGTGTGTGTGTGTGTGTGTGTGTGTGTGTGTGTGTGTGTGTGTGTGTGTGTGTGTAATTCTGTTCCATAGTTATGGTGCTATATTTTTATACTGTTTGCTTGCAGGTTGCAGAGGACTTCATTGACATCTCCACCCCTCTCAGACAGCTTAGCGAAGCAGCCGTTGTTCCAGTTGGTAAGTCTTGTTGTTAGCTGGTCAGAAAGAGAGAGAGTGTTGGTGTTTTTTTGGTTAAAGTCTGGAGAGAGTTTCTAGTGGTGAGAAGTTACGTTGATGTTAATCTTATAACTGCATGTTGCAGGGTTTCATATCCGTTGAAATTACAATAGGACAAAATGTCCTGGCTGACCAAACAAAGTATAGGGCAGTTTGTCCCAAATTGTCATGACTGTGGTGCAGAATTGATAGGACATATGTCCACTTTGGTGAGACAGGAATCGGAAATTTAAAGTTGAATCAGTCTGTGACTGTTGTCTGACACAGATATGGTATGGTATGGTAGACCTCCTCGGCGTGCATATCCATCTTGTCTGAAATGCTCATGGTGCTGCAGGGCTGGAGGATGAAGCGGTGAAAGCCTGCTGCCGCTAGATACTTTATAATACAAACCGTCACCCTGCTGTTCACTCTGGTGTGTGACAGTACATTACTGTTTTCCATGCCACTGGCCACAGCCCAGTCTCCTTTTAAAGATGGGCTTGGTATATTTAGCGTGCACACTTGATATTTGTGCGTGCGTGTGCACTGCACACAAGGGCATGACAGGCACTGTAAACAAGTCTGCACATGATTTTGACTCAATTTGGAAAGGAAAAAATCCATCCAAATTGCTGTCCACCATAGATTCGAACCGGGCGGCTCAGGATCTGAAATCAGATACCTTAACCACTAGACCAAATCCCTTTATGAAGCACTGATGCTGCAGCTGTTGTCCTACAGTCATTCAGTTCTCTTGTGTGTGTTAGGCTTGATAGGAAATACGTTTTGTCAGCCAAAAGTCATTGCTAACACGTTCCTTTTTTTCTTAAAGGCACTCCTGGTAGGGAGGGTAATTTCGAAGACAAGGCACGCAACTTCCAAGCTCACGCACAGAGACTGGCCGATACAGCCAACTCCGTCGCCACCGCTGGGGGCTGTCGCAACAAGCAGACTGTGGAGGCCATCTTCAAAAACTCGGCACAGGTAGACACATCTAGTCAGTTTGGTTGGTCTTGGATGACGATCCCTTCTGTTGGTCAGTATGGAGGGCAGACAATTGTCTGCATTTGAGCCAGGAGAGTTTCAGAGGAATGACGGCTGCCGTCTAAATAGTGGGGTTGAATGGTAGAAGAGCTGTTGGTGAAATGGTCAGTCGAGGGGCACTGTAGTCACTGTTCCACTGTAGTCTGACAGTGAACTAGCGTATGCTTCATGTTCGTCCTGATTGGCATGTGGCAGTTTTCTTGTGAAAGTTGTAGCATTTTATTTTTTTATAAAGAGCATCGCTGTCAGTTTGCATTTCTCGAAGACATACCTTCAGTATCTCTGCCTTTATGCTACGCACTATCAAAATCTTCTGGTTTTCTTTTTTCTCTCAGGTGAAGGACCTGACCCCTCAGATTGTGAATGCGGCCCGCGTTCTCTTCACCAACCCCAACAACCAGGCGGCCATCGAGCACTTTGAGCTGTTGAAGAAACAGTGGACGGACAACATGGAGCGTCTCCGTGGATTGGTGGATGAGGCTGTGGATACTGCTGCTCTCATCCGTGCTGAAGGTCCGCTCTTAATCCACAATGGATTTTTTTTTTTTGAGTTGGATGTATGCTCGTAGTAGGCATCTGTACGTTGAGCATTCCATTTCTCTCGTCAGGCATTCTGAAAAAAGAAAAAAAATAAGCAACAATGAAAGAGAAAATGCTGGATAATAATTTCTGTGAAGGTAACAGATTTGACTGCTGCAGTCTTAAATAATAATAATAATAAATTACATTTATGCAGTGAAGTTCTTGGAAATACATCAACTCATTGCGCATTCACACATCACTCCAACACACATAGAACACACCCTAAAACAGCACGCACCACGGGCCTAGTCTTTCACACATCACTCCAACACACATAGAACACACCCTAAAACAGCACGCACCACGGGCCTAGTCATTCACACATCACTCCAACACACATAGAACACACCCTAAAACAGCACGCACCACGGGCCTAGTCATTCACACATCACTCCAACACACATAGAACACACCCTAAAACAGCACGCACCACGGGCCTAGTCTTTCACACATCACTCCAACACACATAGAACACACCCTAAAACAGCACGCACCACGGGCCTAGTCATTCACACATCACTCCAACACACATAGAACACACCCTAAAACAGCACGCACCACGGGCCTAGTCATTCACACATCACTCCAACACACATAGAACACACCCTAAAACAGCACGCACCACGGGCCTAGTCATTCACACATCACTCCAACACACATAGAACACACCCTAAAACAGCACGCACCACGGGCCTAGTCATTCACACATCACTCCAACACACATAGAACACACCCTAAAACAGCACGCACCACGGGCCTAGTCTTTCAATTATTTCTTTATGAGGATTGTGCATTTTACTGACCACCCTTTGTTCCAGAGGAGGGTATCTTAAGAGACACAGAAAGAATTGAAGACGGAATCCGCACAGTTGACTCCCCACTGATCGTTGCCAACGCCTCCAACATCGCCCGGAGAGCCAATCGCGTGCTTCAGGTGGCGGAAATGGAGGCACAGAACAGCGAGGACCCGCTCTTCGTCGACAGGGTCAATGAGGCTTCGGAGAACCTCAAAGCCAGTGAGTTGTTTAATTTGTGATTTACACATTGCTCATATTGCTGCTTTTGTAGCTGTTTACTTTCAGTTTATGACTCAGGTTGTTGCAGATGATTTCATTTATCACACAGGGCCGATCATAGGGGGTTCTCTTTGGGTACTTCCGCTTCCTTCCCCTCTGCTTTTGAAATATTCAGCCCACAAAAGTCAAAATAAATGTAATTCTGATTTCCCAGACTTCAATTGCTGAGCTGGCCCGTGTGATTGTAATGTTTTGCGTGTGAGAGAATGCATGTGATTCACGTGAGTGTGCGTGTTGGGTTCAGTTTGCAGCGCTTTGAACCAGTTCAAGAATTTTTTAAAAGCAGCTACACAATACACAATTATTATTATTATCATTGTAAGTGCAGTTAAGCAGATGTCCATTCTTTGAGAAAGAGTTTCTTCCCTAATTTTGAGCATCAAGCTGGACCAGACTTTGTTTGAGGTTGTAGTGTAACTTATTGAATGAGAGTTCAAGATAGAAATATCACCTTTGTAATGACATTTCTGGACTAATAATGGGTATAATAATAATTGCAGCTATCACACCGATGGTGCAGAATGCAAAAACGCTGTCCACCCAGCCACAGAACAACGCAGCTGCAAACAACTGGAGAAAAGCAAACCAGCAGGTTGGTGTTTTGTAGACTACATGTAACAAGCACGTACAGTGAGAGAAGAGTCTTCAGATTCCTGCTGCGTTTAGTTTAGAAACAAGTGACTTTTTTTGTCACAATCACATGAGAGAAATCTTCAGATTCATGCTGTGTTTAGAAACAAGTGACTTTTTTTCGCAGTCACACTTTATTTTGTGTTTCTCCATGGATTTGTTTTGCATTACTGATTAGATTGATACAGTTTTTTTTTCTTTCTTTCTTTTAAGAGGGAAAGTTTTCTTCCACTTACAGGATTTGTTGGGGTGGGCGTGAGGGGGAGTTGGTGGTTGATTTGTTTTGATGTTGTTTTTGTTTTGTGGGGTTTTTTGTTGTTGTTTGTGGGATTTGTTTTGTTGATTTTTTAAGGGGGTTCAGGGCTTAAAATCTCCCACCTTTTGGTGGATTTCCACCTTTGGCTAAAAATTTTCCTGTTTGGTGTTTTTTTGTTTGTTTTTTTTTAAATTTTAATTATGAGGTTGTGAGGGTTTACACTTAGAGTTCACAACAAACGTGTTTGTCCCTATTTTTAGTTGATTGGTGCTGTGGGAGGTGTGCGAGAGGCCGTCACCGTGAAGGGAAGGGATGGTTACGATGAGAGATTCCCTCCCCCTCCAGACATGGATCAGCTGCATATTTCAGGTAGGCACTTATTCACTGATACTGACAGTGTATTGGGGATCTAGTGTTTTCGTATAGTCACCACACACTGTGTTTGTTCATTGTATGGTAATACTTACTGTCCTGGATAAATCACCTGGAATATTGCTTTCAGAATGCCACACATCCATATATTTGCATCTGCTCAGTCTTTGTGTCTTATTTTGTATTTGAAAGATTGAAGTCAAAAGAAATTCTTGAAAAATCTTTATACAGATACTTCTGTAATAAACTTTTTCTCGGAGTCCAGGGATGGTACCATGATAATCCAACAAACACAGTGAATGTTGTTTTTTCGGTGAAGCACTGTTTTAATTCGTGAGGTGTATTTCGTGGGCTTATGGTCACAGTCACTGGGTGGGAGTGTGTTCCAGCTGTCTTTGATTTGTTCAGCACTGAGCATGTCAACGCACTGTCTTGTGATTGTTTTTTTTTTATCCTTAAATCTGTGGATTTGGATATGATTCCTGTTAGATGTAAATATCCTGCAGTTGATGCTTTTAGTGTGAGGTACATTTATGTACATGTATTCACCAATGCTTTCAGTGAAGTGAGTTGCGCAATGTGTTGAAAGCAATGAGACCAGATTTTATGAAGTTGTTTGAACTTGGAACTCGTGTTCGTTTTTGAACGGAGCAGAAACACGGTTAATGGAAACACTGTGAAAACATTGGCCATATCCCACACTTTTGTGTTCATTTAGAAAGTCTTCATTCATCACGTGTGTAAATCAGGTCCTTTGCTTTAGACACGATCTTTCCTGATGAACTCCTCTGCAGTTCATAATGAGCAGCTGCAAATTGTATGCAGGTCTCCATTCTAAGATGCCTCAGCAATCTGCGCAATATTTGTAATGTACAGTTTTTGTGAGACTTCAAGTTCACCAAGGAACAATGAACAATTTTACGCAGACATTTCACTGATTCTGTTGTTTCATTTAAAGAGTTGAACCACTGTAATGTGACAGAAAAAAAAAAAAAAGCCCAGCAGAACAGTTTGTGTATGTTGCAGTACTGCAGCGGAGTTCATCAGTAGAGAATATTTTTGTATGTGTGATGGGGTTTTGGGTGTACAGTAGAAATGTCTGAATATCCACGTATTAAGTAGGATTTTGTCACTGATGTTTGCACCTGCAGTGTTGAATAGTTCATCACCACTCATAGAATAATATCATTCTGCATTTTCATCATTACGTCTACGAAACTGAAAGTGTCCTAAAAGTATCAATAATATGAAGTACATTTACGATCGTTGCTAGTGTAACAAAACCAGTCTGAGAAAACTCATTTTTTCAAACTGGTGCGAGAGTGTGAATTTCATTCAATTATAATAATATGGCTGTATAAATAGACTTGTAAGTATTATAAATACAATACATGTAGTTGTTTCAAGGAATGTGAAAAATTTTGAAGGTACGGCTTGCATATGTTCTCTTGGTGTACTTGAATACAGTGTAGGGAAACATACAAGAGCCATATGGAAATATACATACAGTTTTATACTGTATGCAAAATTCTAGATCATTTCCATGTTGCATACGTCTTTTCTGCTGATATGTGAAAAAAAAATTCATCATGGAATTGTGGTGGAACCTTAAAAACAAAAAAACTGAAATGGCTTTGTAATTTTTCAGAGAATAAAAGAGGCAGCATACATCACCTTGTGATACGACAGTATTTGGGCTTATTTATGTTGTTTATTTTGTACTTACGTATCATTACATATCATGCAAGTTGTCATTTATTCATCTGCATTCTGGCCACTGTGGTGTTGTGATGGGTGTTGGTGTCGGTGTTGTAGCACCCATGGCCTTCCAGGATACGCCCACGTCGGCTCAGCCCCTCCACCACAACCCCCCTCCCCTACAGCAACACCCCCCTCTGCAGACAGCTCCGGAGTTTAGCAGCATATTTCACCTGCCTCAGCATCAGCCCGGCGTGGCCTCCCAATCCATCAACTCGTCTCCTTACACCGTAGTGGTGGATAGTGATGCTGGTAGATCCGTCCTTGCTAGAGGTAGATCGAGTTGAGCACCTTGGTTTGCTAGCCACCAACCCAACCAACCAACCAACCCGGCTATCTTTGCTGAGCCAAGCCGACCGGGCTTTTTTGTGTCTCTACCTAACCTTTCATTTTTGCAGTGGTTGCAAACTGGTGTGTTTTTCTGTTACCCTGCCTGCCCCTTGGCCCTTGGTTCATGCTGACCTTGACTCGACCTTGAGTGTGAATGATGATTGACCTTGAATGTGATTGACCTTGACCTTACCAGTAGCTCTTGATGTTAGTTATTAGTGTTTTTGTTTTATACTTGGACATTAACTGAAAAATCATCTGGACATTATTCTGTTTGAACTGTGCCATCCGGCTGACGTGTGCGAGCAGTTGATTTGGTTTTGTTGTCTTGCTCCTTTCTGTGTTTTAGTTCATCTTAGATGTTGGTTCTTCCCAGCATGTTGGATGATGGTTAAATAACAAAGCTTGTATGGATTAGAATTTCTGCTTTACATTCAAGATTGTGTCATTTCTTGTTGTACCATCCTCATGGTTAGTAGGCGTTCTTCATCACCTAAATAAATTACACAGAATGCACTGGAATACATCCATCAAGTGGAATACAGTGCATTCACACTGTTGTACCTGATCACCAGTAGATTGAAATCTAATTCAGATGTCCGTTTTGATAAGCCCATGCAAAAGTCGCAGTTTTACTTGAAATCTTCATATCACGAGAAGCCACTTCAAGCCACTATTATGCAGTCTTCAGTGGTCTAGTGGAGAAGGCCCACGCTTTGGGTAATAGTGGCTTGAAGTGGCTGCTACTGGTGTGCAGTGGCTTGTTGTTTTTAACAAGTTTTATCATGTAGCGGGCAGGGGGTGGTCGGGCTCGGGCTGTTCAGAGATAAGCCATTTCCATATCATGCCATTGGAGTTGCTGCTAAATTTTATGTAAATTTGGGGGAATTTCTTTTGATTTTTTTTTATTGGAGGGTGGGGTGGGGAGGAGGGGGGTTGAAATCATCCGTTGATCTTCTATTGTTTTTAAAAAAAAAAAAAATTACTATTGTTGGCTACTCCTCTACAAGGCACCTGGCATTAGACTATTGTTTGTGATGCGTGTGTAGCTTGCTGTGCGTAGCAGGTCTTCTAAAAGGGAGAGGCGTTGAAGTACTGGTGGTCTTGTGGAATTTTCAGCAGGAGGCCGAAAGATTGTGATCAGGGAGGGACACCATGAAGCGATCACCTCCCTTGCTCTTTTCTGTTGTGACTAACAATAGGTCGCCTGAACCAGTGTAACTAATCCCTTTCTCTTTAGTTGCAGGTTTTGTGTGCAGACTCCTGAGTTTAAGTACAGTATAGATTTCAGCTGCATTCTGGTGTATGTCTTTTGAGAGAAAAGGCATGGACCGTTAACACTAGATGATGTCTTCGGCTGTCTGTTAATGTCTTCAGTTTCCTGAGGCTTGTTTGCTTTGGCTGCGAAATTCGTGAGAGGAAAAAAAGGGTGCATTCTGCTTTCGGATTTAAGGTTTTTGAAAGTACACCTTGGAGGATTTCTTCAGCTTACTTTGTATTGAGGGTGGATGGGTGTTTTAGGGTTTAACGTCCTTTTCCACCACGTATGGGTGATGTCAAAGACGGGGTAATGAGAAAAAAAGGCAAGCACAAATATTTGGCCCCAGCCGGGATTCGAAGTCATGACCCGAGCATTGAACATCCAACATTCTACTGCTTGGCTATCCAAGCTGCCTAGAGGGTTTTTGAATGACTCTGCACTAATAATAATAGTGATACTTACAAGGAACGCCAGCTTCGCACCAGCCAAAAGCAGCAGGAGCACATTGATAGCAGCATGGGTGGACAAAATGTGGAATCATTCACTGCATGAACATGCGTCTCATCATTCCGTCCCATACATTCTGTTTTAGTCAGAGCTGATCGTACATACATGTATATATATTCATCCACTCTTTGTTTACTTTCACGCGCCTGATGAACATTGTCTTCCTTTTGCGTTAGCCGCCTTTGCGATTGCCCTTATGCTGTCCCGTACTAATCACATAGTTTGATTGACGGTATGTTTAAGTTATTGGAAGAAATTCTTGTTCTGAGCTTTTAGTTTCATCATCAGATCTACATTTCATATACATGTAGTCTTTCATGTACCAGTATTGGTAAGATTGTCAGATTGTCATGTCATCATGCTCATTGTAAGACGGTCAGTGATACTTTCAGATTTCATTCTCGTGTAAACGTATCTGGTGGCATTAGTTTCAGAAGTCATCCAGATTTCCTGTGTAATACTTTAATTACAGTTTTGCCTTGAAACGTTCACAGCATCACTGAGTGATTTTTCGAAATTGGGCAGAGCTGTGAATTATTTTTTTTAACGTTGTCTCACATTCCACGATATAGTGGGGTAGCCATTTGTTACAGCAGTCTATCATTTCACCAGTTCGTTGTATGCAGTCAGTGTAGACACGATGAAAACTATCATTACTGGAGTTTGGACTTTTTAAATGCATGATTAACATGATTTCTTAGTAGATTTTAGACAGGGTTGTTGGGGGGGGGGGTGTCGATGGGGGAGGGGGGGTGTTGGTAACTATCTCCAACACGACGACATTCAACACCTACTTACTGTGTGGTCTAAAAGACAACTTACACCTTTTGGCAAGATCACAGTAATTAAAACCTTAGCCATTTCGAAGATTGTCCACCTGTTTATAAACCTCCCTGACCCCCCTGCACATTTCATGTCAGAATTGAATAAGAAATTCTACCAATTCCTTTGGGACGGAAGAAAGGGGAAAATCAACAAAAGAAGTGTGTGCGCAACTTATGATTCCGGTGGTATCAAGATGCTCGATGTACATTCCTTTTTACAATCGATGAAACTCAGCTGGTTGAAACGTATCTTTTCTTCAAACTCTGTGGTGAGAAAGGTCTTATTGGCATCATACCCCATGTACAAGAACCTAGAGATTTACGGTGGAGAGTACGCCAACATTGTAATGCAACATTGTAAGAATAATTTTTGGACGGATGTGGCTAAGCATTTCAAGAATATGTCTAACAGATGTCTGCCTGTACATTTGGGGAGAATTTTTGTCCGAATGTATTCGCTACAATAAACATATAATCAGAGAAAAAAAAAAAAAAAAAAAAACCTATCATTACTGGAGTTTGGACTTTTTAAATGCATGATTAACATGATTTCTTAGTAGATTTTAGACAGGGTTGTTGGGGGGGGGGGGTGTCGATGGGGGAGGGGGGTGTTGGTAACTATCTCCAAGCATTTAACTTTAAGAAGAAGGAAAATCTAAAGCATCTTTCAGATTTTTTAAAATTGTCTCAAAACATAAATACTGTGAGACGATGGAAAATATAAGGCATCTTTCAGATGTTATTTACTGGAAAACTTGAAGCTTTAATGTTTTGTTTTGGTTTTTTTTTTTCATATAATATTATATGGTGTCACAGCTCTGTCCATTTCCTTTGTACATGTAGTTTGAGGTTTGATGTGCTGGGTGTTCATGGAAACGTGTGAAGTTTAATTCACGGACGTGTTTCTTCCAGCCTGTGTTTCCTCTGCCCATGATTGCTGCATTTTGCTTTAACCCTTTGCTTCCCACAGTTCCAGACTCTTACAGTGTTGATGGGTACCAGAATTCACCCAACGAAGGTATCAGTTTACAGAATTTAACCCGTTCATTTACCAGGATCTCTGCCTTTTTTGCCCTGTATATGATTTCCTTTTGATGTTAAACAAGATTTACAGCATCTTATACAAACTCCTTTGCAGATGTATGAACACCAAAGCACACCATAATTCACAGCATCACAAATATTTCCCTTGAGTTTTCTCACATTTAAGGTGATGTCACAGGTACCTACATGTAACGACATTTCACACACGCACAAAGCAACATGCACACTTACAGGGCCAACACCTGATCACCAATGATCTGCTTGATGTGAAGGGCACAGTGTCTTCACTGCTGACAAGAATACTAGCGTCTGAATACATGTACAGTGATTTCACGTTTAGGACATGATGTCACAAAACCTTTGCTTTGACTGTGCGACACACAGTCACTTACAAAATGGCACCCACCTGTTAGAGTAACCTCCTCACTTTGCACATTGTATGTTTTAAACAACATTTCACAAGTACATTTCATTATCCAGGGCTTAACATCTTTCACTTCTTGGTGGATTTCCATCTTTGGCTAAAAACTTTCCTCACCCCCCAAAAAAGGGGTGTTTTGTCCTCTGAAGCACTTAATACCATGCCACAAACTGCACAGATTTTAGTTTAATTCTAAAAAGTTTCTTCTTAAAAAAAGTGTTTCCTCATTTGAAGCATTTAAAATCATACCCAAATGCACCTAACTGCACAGATTTTAGTCGGATTTAAAAAAAAATATTCCAGAGGAGCATACCCCCAAACACTTGGCAAAACACGATCGTGGCTTTCCGACTTTGTCACCAAATGCTATACACATTTCCTCCTTTTACGTTATGGATCATTTTAATTCATATACATGTAGTCTTTCATGTACCAGTATTTTTATCAGTTCCGTGAGCACTACTGCAGGTGAGGTTGGTAGTGCTACAAGTTTAAAATATGATTATGACGAAAGATGAAAGTCTGCAAAAATAGTTTGATTCAAACCTTGGTATGCCCTTTGGTTTCTGTTCTGTGTGGCCATTGCTTTTTGTTCTTTGAATTTGTTCCATGTGTGTTTTTAAATTTATGATGGTGTTATGTGACGTGATGTATTGTGTAAGTTTATGTAAATGAAGTGGTTTGAACTGTTTCATTATATTTTAAACATTTCATTCTCTTGAATCATGCAGGGGCTCTGCAGGACACTTATCTGCACTGATCTGACATTGTCTTGTGTATTCAACCGTAACACAAATCTGTAACACTCTTCATAAAATATCTGATGCTGTATCACATTGAAGATTGATTTCCTTGGATAACTCTTGCATGTCCGTTCTGTGGTGTATATAGAAAATTAATCTTTGCGATTCTTGTCGACAGCGTCACTGAGAAGAGACCACCACATGGCTCCGGAGCGGGCCCCAGCCCCGCCTCCAGTCCCCCCTCCCCCTGTGCCCCCACCCCCTCAGGATATGTACGGCTACTACGGCTACGGTAGAGAACCTGCTTGAGTTTTCGGTCTTGGTTGTTTGTTTTTTTTTGGTTATCGTGCCTGCTCATGGACCCACTGGCTTGCGTTTGCTTCCAAGTCCCGTTCCTGATCAGATTTTTTTCTTCCCATGACAATGTATCCACCCATCCCTGATGTCAACCCCCAACCCCCCCCCCCCTCCCCATCCCCTCAACTTCCCCCCTTATCCCCAGCCTCTTCTGTTCCCCAACCCCATCGTCCAAACTCGCACCCATCCTTCTCACATCCTTGTAATCATGGCTGGGAGCCTAATATATATGTGCTGTTTTTTTCCTTATTGGTGGTGGGAAAGAAAGTTGAATCCCAAACGCCCCCCCCCCCCAATCCCCTGCTTCCCCTATTCCCCATCCCCCATATGCACCCCACTTCAGTCTTACCCTGTGGGGTTGGAAGCCACATATTTGTGCTGGCTTTTGCCTCATTGCCCCGTCTGGGATATCACCCATAAGTGGTGGAAAAGGACATTAAACCACTGAACACCCACCTACCCTCCTATCTGAGCACTTCCTTTCTTCTTGTTTGTTGGCCTTAGGCTCTTGTGTCACTTTCTTTTGATGTTTTTGTTTTCTTTTGTTTTGGCATCTCTCAGTTTGCATCCTGCGACAAGGCTGTTTGTTGAAAACTGCATTGCTCGGTTTATAACTTACTGTTTTATGAAGGAACAGTAATTGACCATCGCCTGGTTTTTTGTTTGTTTGTGAACTTACTCCTATCTTTCTCTTTCTCCTGCATTATACCTCCCCGCCCTGCCGCTTCCCTCCCCAATACACACACACTTTTTCAGCTCCTGTTTCCTCTTCTTGCCATTTCTGTATGCATATTATTATTTGACCTTTCTTATACACATGTTGCATTGTGAAATGTGAAACTGTATTCGGAACTGTTCCCTTCTCCTCACACCTCTCCTCTCCAGTTACAACTTACATCTGTTGACCTATTTCACTTGTTTTCCTTATCTTTCATCCAAAAAAGGTTTGTCAAATGCATGAGATTATCATTTATACTGTCTTTGGTTTAAAGAAGGCTTTTTGGCTTTCTGTTCAGCGCCTCCCTCGAATCTCTTCACTTGTTTACTTTGCTGTTTCTTTATAAAATCAAGTCCAGCCCCTTCCCCCCCCCCTCCCCCCCTCCCCCTGCCCCCCCCCCCCCCCCCCCTCAAAGTGAAAGTCCATGACATACTTGGTAAACAACATCATCTGTGTCTACCCTTCAGTTTTTTTTACGCGATTAGTACTTTTGTTTCCTGTAGTTCCAGCAACTTTTCTGTTTCTGTGTAGTTTCACCAACTTGCTATTTATTATGTAGTCCTAGAGAAGGCTGCGTGCCGGTATGGGCCGAGTCCGTGTAGTGTTTGGCCGAGTCCGTGTAGTGTTTGGCCGAGTCCGTGTAGTGTTTGGCCGAGTCCGTGTAGTGTTTGGCCGAGTCCGTGTAGTGTTTGGCCGAGTCCGTGTAGTGTTTGGGTAGAGTGATTGCATTCTGTGATTTCAGGCATGTACTGATGAGCATTAAGTTACAGCAACTTTCACAAAAGAAAACTTACCATTGCGTCTTTCCTTTCAGGCATGCAAGAACAACCGACACAGTTCCGAAACCTTGTGTGTGAATACTAAATGTGCCTAACAGTGTACTTGCCATTGTATTACAGCATCTAACAAGAAATGGTTATATTCTTTTTACTTTTTGTTTATTTGGGTTCACCCAGTTTTATTATGCCTTCTGACCAGTCTGTTCATCCACTGTATGCTCAAACCATGTGATACGTGTATTTCTTTTTCACGCGAAAGAAAACTTTAACTTGAGTAAAAGACATCAATATTAAATTCTTTTCTGAAGTTCACATTGTGGAGAATGAAATGTTGAAAGATTTCATCTGTTGCTGAGAGTTTTGGTGGTTCGAGAAAAAAAAATGATCAGGGTTTCACGTCCGTGAGAACTGGAATGGGACAAATTTATGTCCTGGATGACTGTTTTAGGACACTTGTCCTAAATATTATCCACTGTGCGACTGAAATGCTAGGACATATGTCCACCTTGGTAATAAAGTAGTCAGACATTTTGAAAATAAATAGATCGGAGAGTTCCAAAATGAATCTGTGACGTATGTCTGACGCGGATTTGAAGCTCTCAGAATGGAATGGTCAGTCGTGTTCCTAGCATACAAGGGCTTATGTTCAGTCACAGCATTCATGCTGTGCATTCTGTTTGGTGGTTTTTGTTTATCATTCTGTTCAGTTTCTGAATGCAGTTTGTGTTACTGTATTTTTGCAGTGATATTGAATAACAAATGTTGACAGTGTAACCATATTCGTTTTATATAGGTGGATGTGATTTATGCATACTGAATCTTGAATATATTTTTTAAAGTTAGCATTTAAGCGCAGTGGATTTTTCTTTATAGAAACGTCTTTAGAATACGCTGCTTTTGATATCACTTATGCCTTCTAGTTGGTAAGTTCTGTATGCAAAGTGTTAATTTACATTCTGTTCTGTATGTTTGTAGCATTATATGACAGATGAACAACATTTGATTTGGAGGTGTAATTTCTGTTGTTGTTGTTTTTTAAAAACATCTTTCTGCTGGTTTTGTGGCATCTGACTGCTTGAGGGTTAAGAAATAATCTGTAATAATGTTCTGGTTTTCCTTATACCTTGCTCATGCCTCATTTTGTTGATTTGAAATGGTTCCGTATTACGTGTACACTGTGTTTGATAATTTCAGAGTGCGCACTGCCTTGATCCGTTGTGCTAATGCCTCTCATTGATTTCTGTCCAGAAGGTGCTCCACCCCGACCCCCACCCCCATCAGACATGGCCCCACCCCGGCCCCCTCCCCCTGAGACTGATGATGAGGAGGACTTCCCCATCCCACAGGCCAACCAGCCAATCATGGTGAGTCTTGCTTGTCAACATATTTTATTAGCCAGTCATTCTGAAGCTTTCAAAGTCATCCGGCCAATCGGAGGGAACCATGCATGGCATTTTCCCTGGCATGATTAGTTTAATTTAAGCACACCATGATTTGTTCAACAGGTTGTCATCAGTTGTCTTCAACGAGAGTAATTTGAAGTAGAGTACGGTACAGTTAGTGTGCATGTGCGTTTCTTCTTGAGTTGAACAGTTGCTAGTGCCTGAGAATAGTTCAAAGACTCACATGTATGTAAAACAGTTTAAGTTCTTTAAAGCCTCTGTGTTCATAACGCGGCTGAGATAGAAAACTGCCGTTTTTAAAGCTCTGAAGGCTGTTTACCAGACAGAAGGATGTTTTATTGGCCATTGTGACTGTTTTCGCGACTTTGTGGCTTTTAATATTACAAAAATATGACTTTCTTTGTGCGTACAGTCCATTTTTGAAATAACGTCGGCTCAGTACGTGGTACACTTCTAGAACAACTTACACACTGGCCAGAGTTACCACAATGGTCTCAAATGCTATACTGTGACCCAAGTGACTGATTCTGATAGACAGTTTCAGTACATTTGATGACAAGTTTTCCACACGCTGTTGTATGACTGTTGGACATAGTGAGACTTTAAGGAATAGAACTCTTTGACTAGATCATCAACTCTCACCGTTTCATCATTAAAACCGCTAATCCCTTCACAGTCAGGCAGCTTCAATAAGGTCGACGTCCATGACTTGTGTGTTTTCTTTCCTTTCTAAATGCCTCTGAAACCTGCATGTTTTGAAAACATGGAAAAGGGCACACACGCTTACCTTTTCACAGATATATATGCATGTTTTGTGAAGCACTTGCGTACTGATCACAGCAATCCAGCCCCCTCCCCCCCCACCCCCACCCCCCTTTTTTATATTTTTTTTATTTTTATTTTTTTTGCTCAGACAACCACAGTCATTTTGTGTGCCATCTCATGGACTGCAGTGATCAGTAGGGAGTAAGCCAATTGTATTATTTTGAAGAGAGCCACCAATAAAGCACGTAGTATTTATTTGTTACACGGACATGTCTGCGGAGGAAACGAAAGGTTTGTGGCACTGTGCATGCCCAGCTGTAGTCCAGTGCTGTAACAAATCGTTTTCATGGTGTCATGTGTTTGGGCTGTATTTTAGCATCAGTACTACAGTTAGATTTAGGATTTCTTATTATGAATGCTTTTTTTTTTTTTTTGCCAGAGCTTATGTTGTTTCTAATACTTTTAATAAAAGTCAAAGGGCAGCTGCGCTTTGCAGTGGAAGCGTGTTGTTTTTTAAAATCATCTGTATTGTAAATTATTCATTGCGTTAATCAGGGCTTAAAATTTTCCACCTTATGTGAAAAATTTCCTCTCTAAAAATTGTATTTGCTCCTCTGAAGCACAAAATCATACCAAACGCACCAAATTACACAGATTTTAGTCTAATTCTAAAACTTTTCCTCTCCCCAGAAAGTGTTTCATCCTCTGAAGCACTTAAATTATTCAAAATGCACCAAATTGTACTGATCTTAGTCTCATGTCTAAAGAAAAATTCTGAGGGAGCATGTTCCCAGACACATACCTAGTATAACACGTCTGCTGTGCAGTGCAGGCGTACTTGTGACTTTGCCACTTTGTCACTAAACACTCCACACTTCTCTTCCACTTGGATCATGGACCATTTTAAGCCCTGGAACTTACTACATGTACAGTACAGTGTATTTGTATATGTTTCCAGTTAACTACATAAGGTACACATGTCCTCCTTTTCATAAACAGCTGTTCGGTAGGGGGTGTATCCTCTTAGCCGACTGATCTCATTGGGATTTCATTGTTTTCAGTGTGATCATTAATGCCGTGTGTTGATAATGGACCAACTCACAACGCTGTGTAATGTGTGAATGTTGTCGATACATGTTTCATTTTAACATCAGTGGATGATTGTCAGTACCGAATGATTTGTCAGAAAAATGTCTGCATGAGGCCGAGGGGCCCTGTGTTTTGCATATGTCGGATCATGTGTATTACGTGTATTTTTTCATGTCTCTGGATGTTACGGGACTGTGTATTGGCTGTGATCGGCATGCTCGTTTGCATGTTCACAGACATAGATTTTGTATCAGTTTTAACTCGGCAGCTGACAAAACAGTATGACAGAACAAGTCACATGCTGTTGCGCAGATACTGAATAATTTATGGAACAGTGTACACACAAGACTGCACAAAATGGTCATTGGGGGAAATACTGAAAGTACAATTGTACTGGTATGGTTCAGTGACAACAAAAACAAACTAGCACCATGATGACAAAATATTGTGATGAAAATGCTTGTGGAGGTTCTAATTGTGCATATGTTCACTTGAATAAACTATGACCTATAACTCTTTTGTGTCTTTTAATAGATGGCAGCACATGCCCTGCATATGGAGGCCAAACAGTGGTCAAGTAAAGACAACGAGATCATCGCCGCCGCCAAACGCATGGCTCTGTTGATGGCCAAACTCAGTCAGTTGGTCAGGTTAGTAAAAGGCTGCCTACAGCCGTAAGTGATTGACATTAAATCCCTTCAGCGACCTTCCGTATGTCTTTTCAGCGATTACCCATATAGCCCTTCAGCTATTACCTGTATATCTTTTCAGTGATTACCCTGATATCCCTTCAGCGATTACCCTGATATCCCTTCAGCGATTACCCTGATATCCCTTCAGCGATTACAAGTGTATCCCTTCAGTGATTACTTGTATAATTATATCCCTTCAGCAGTTACCTGTATATATCCCTTCAGCAATTACCTGTACATCCCTTCAGCGATTACTCATACATCACTTCAGATGCAGAAATGGCAGATAAAACAGTGTGATGTGATCGTGCAAGGTCTCTCTTAGATTGAGCCACTGTGGTCAGACTGTACACAAGTCACAAGTGTGAACCTAAGGAACAGAATGCTAGTAAATATACATACATGTACGTGTGAACAGATGCTAATAAATGGACGTGCGTGAGTTCAACAGAAAAATTCTGTTTTGATATTGACGTTCCGTATTAATCTGAATTGTAGATGTCTCAGTCAACTGTGCCTTTATGACAATTTCGTTTGTGTGTGACTTGACTTGAAAGGTCTGTATGATAAGTTTGTACTGCTTGTGTGTTACACAGGGGTGAAGGCGGAACAAAGAAGGATCTGATTGCTACGGCCAAGGCCATCGCTGAGGCTTCGGAGGAAGTCACTCGACTGGCCAAGAAATTGGCCGCGGAGTGCACAGACAGGAAAATGAGAACGGTCAGTTGTGTTTGTGTGTGTGTGTGTGTGTGTGTGTGTGTGAGAGAGAGAGACGGTGTGTGTGTGTGTGAGAGAGAGACGGTGTGTGTGTGTGTGCGTGTGTGTGTGTGTGTGTGTGGCAGGCATACCCTTTAAGTCAGCTAAAGCCGTAGCTTAATACTGTTCGGTCAGTGCCATGATCGGATCCAAAATAATATATGGAAACAAAGATGCAAAGACACCTAAACTTGACTGGCATAACTATAACTTAGACATGATAATATGCTGATTTATGCTTTGATTGATTGTATGCTTTGATTGTTAGCTGACGTTGCGTCATGCTAACCTGATTAGGTCTGAAAGGAAGTGTTCTCCTTTGCATAGTATTGTGTGAAGAAAACGAGTCCTGTTGATGTGTGTGTGTCTGTGTCTGTATGTGTCTGTGTGTGTGTCATTTCATATTTATGTATTAATTTTTGCAACCATTTGGTTTTGCTAGATTGGGATGAGAGTGGTTGTGAAAACAAAGAAAAAAAAAGAAAAAAAAACCACCCAGGATTTACCTGTAATTTTGTGTGAACTTGTTTTTATGGAGTAGAGAGGGTTCTGAATGGGAGAGGGTTTTTAGTACTGTAGATATTTTGACATCTTTCTTTTTTTTCTGCAGAATCTGTTGAATGTGTGTGAGAGGATTCCAACGATCGGAACACAGTTGAAAATTCTTTCAACAGTCAAGGCTACCATGCTTGGTGCTCAGGGTAAGCGAATTCACTTTTCATTTCTTTTCATCTAAATTGAGCAGAAAAAAAAATCTGAGTAAAAATTCCTCACTGGCAGTGTTTTAAATGATGCAAAATTGTCAGCATAAATTAGGGATAAGGTCATTAGCATTAAAATTGTCAGCATAAATTAGGGATAAGGTCATTAACATTAATTTTAGTGCTTTATTTGTTTCTTACTGTCTTTTCCACTTTTTTTTCCCTCTTTTGTTTTCAATCTGTTTTTCTTCTTTTGACCTGAAGCAGACTTCGAGCTGTTTGTTACTTCTCTTAATTTGTTATATGCACACGCTTACTAGTTTGGTGACTTACTGGTCAGAGAAGAGTAGTGTCAGATAGTTACTCAAAAAGTTGAAAGATAAATTCTATTGATATGATTTTTAAAAAAAACAAAAAAAACCCCCACTGTTCAGTCTTTTAAAAAAGAAAAACTGGATAAGAAATGAACATTTTTTGTGTTTGAAATTGTTTAGTGGAAAATAATACCAAAAAAATAAAAGTCAGCACTTTAAAGGTTTATGTACAGTACAAATCAACTGGTTCATAATGTGAAATACAGAAATGCAAACTGCATTACATGTACTTAGAAGCAATGTGTAAAGTGTATTTGCACTCTAATGATGTAATATGACACAGGCTGATGGCCAGTAATTTTCATGAATTTGAACCATGTACCTATCAGACATATTGGCTGCACACTTCATAAAACGTTTCCTTGTTGGCTGACAGAGCCTATCCCAGCCCCTGATGGCAGTGAGATTGCAGTCGGTAAATAAACCTGTTACATGCCTGTTGATTGGCCAGGGTGTTCAGTGACAATTGTTACGTGCCTGCTGATTTGTTTGGTCCATTCCCAAGTAAACTGTCATGTGCCTGTTGATTGGGCAGGGGTGTTTTGGGGACATTTTGACTTGCCTGCTGATTTGTTCCCCTTGAAAACTGTGTCCGTGTTTCAACTTGGTGGTGGCATGGTGTGATGGTATAATGTGAAATCTAAGACCAAGATGATGCTTCATAAGTACATAAACAGACAAGAAATGTATCTAAGTATCCTGACTCATTCATACCACATACAGTGTACTTCAGTGTCATGTAATCAGTGCCAAAGCTAACCTTCAAATTGTGTGCACTGGTAGTTTGCGTTTGTCATTGATCATGTACATTGTACACAAACTCACTTTTTTTGAGGGGGTTTTGCCCACCAGTGTAACACAAAAAGTACATAGGTACACTGGTAGAGATTCAGAGAAGTTCTTTAACTCTGAAGTGAAATTAAATTTCCATTTTCCTCAGTCGGATAACAAATTTAGGATGATATATGTTGGTATTTCAGAATCTCAAGTTTCTGTACTTTCATTTTGCGTGATGTCCAAACCTTTTAGTTCTCCTGTTTGTTTTGGGGTTATATTGTTTTTTTCTTCTTCTTTTACTTCTGGTTTGTTCCCTTCATATCTTCTTATTTTCCCTTTTCCTTATTTGCAGTTAGGGGTATATTCCTTTTGTAATTTGATACATTTAATTGTTGCTCACTAGAGGGGACAGAGAGGACAGCTCATTCATTTGTAAACTTCAAGTGTAAAATTGTGAACAGTTATTTTTGACTTCATATTTATACTGCGTTTAATATGAATAAGTACTTATACACTAAATAATATATGATGTGTGTGTGTACCAGTGTTGGTTTTGATGTCACACAGTGTGTGAAAAATGTATCAGCAGTGTAATCAGTACTGTATGTTCACCTCAGTACACCTCGAAAATCTTTCATTTTTATTTAACTTATTTTGTGGTGGGTGGGGGTCCTGTGTTCTACAAGGCTGACAGATGTATTGCACACCCGAGCAATTGGTTTTTAGATTATTTAAATAAATAAAAAAACAACAACAACTGGTTCAACTTGTACATGTAGTATCAACAGGAAACAGCAACACACTTTACTGGATCTTCACACTATTCTACTTATTACCATTACATATTATTCTCCAGATGCGTGTCGACGAACTAAGTCAAATAAAACTTGTTTTGAGGTGGGGGATTTTCGATTTGACAATTGGGTAGACTGTTACTTGGACCAATATGGGCTTAAGAAAAAGTGTAATAGACTTACAGAGACTTTGTTGTGTATTGCATTTTATAATGGTAAGTATTTTGATGTATGGGTTTTTGAAATGATTTTTTTTCTTCCTGTAATTGACGTGATTTTATCACCCCTTACCCAGAACCTATACCAGCTCCTGACGGAAGTGAAATAGCGTGCGGTAATATCCCTACACCTGTTATTTCCCCCACCAACATGATGTGAATAATCCGCATGGTTTGAAAGACAGTTAACTTTATGATGGGGGCCAGGTCTAGTGAACACATTCTGACCCAGGACTGACCTTTATTTACGCTCACTTGGTATAGTTCGCCTGTTGCGGGTGCAAATGTACCCCAGTCATTGGCTGGGGGAGCAAATGTACTCCAGCTTTCCACTCAGCGGGATGATTTTACCTTTGATTTGTATACATTGTATCACAAGTTGAAGTCATGTAAGTTACACAAAGCATTAAAAGATTAAGAATGTAGCCATCAGGGTGTAAAGATGTGTATGTTTATATCATATGTTGTAATTTGAAACTGTATTTTTTCCTGAAAACCAACGTTTTGACGACAGTAGCACAGAAATAGTTTGAGAGTTGATCCGGCTGAAAGTTAAGGTACGATCACTGGAGAGCTGGGGTACTGACCCCCCCCCCCCCCCCAACCCTCACCCCACGGGCGAACAATACCAAGACTGACCATTATTTACCGGTAGTTGTATTGTAACCCACTCTGAGTTAACAGGTTTGCCAGTGAAGCTGAGAATAAGTCGTCACAATGTCTGTTGGATGAGAGACGTGTAGGATAGTGCCTGAAGTGTGTGTCAGTCAAGTTAATATTATTAACCCTTTCAGCACCAGGATCCTTTGACAGAGGCCTGCACATAATCTCTCAGCGTACTGTTGTCCCAAGTGTTCTAGACACAGTTTATTATTGTTAGAACCATCGCCTTTATCATCACTTCCATCATCATACTGGAGTCCTCGTGTGGGTCACCTAACTGGGTTTACAAGCTAGTGACTGAAGACCTTTTGCTGTCATGCATGCAGCCCCAGTCTCAGTCTTATTTGCACGTGCTGCTACTAAACTTTGATGATACGAACCCACGAATTGGACTAGTCTTTTAATTATGAGACCTTGCCTTCACCACAATCTGATCAAGTTATCAGTGTTATTTCAGGATCTTCCAGTTTGGATTTGAGAAAAAAAGATTTTCACAAGCAGGAACAGTATTTTACGAAGTACATGCCAGTTTTATTAACATTGCCACCAATATGGAGTATGTTGTTGTATCTACCTAAGTTTGTCAGGAGAAATGCCATTATTGAGCTATAATCTGATTACCGTTTACAAAGTGCGTAGAGTTAATTACTTTGAGAGTTACTCCTGTGATAGTTTTTTGGTTGATTGGTTTTGTGCATATTCCTCAAGGCATTGAAAAGGATACCGTTTTCACCCATGCTACAACTGGCTTTGCATGGAGTTGTTGATGTTAGTAGGGGGTCTTGAGGTTTTCTAGACTGGTAGTTGGTTTGTTTGTGCTAATGGCTTCTTTTTGTTTTCTCCATCGCTGCTTTGGAATATTCCATTCTCCCAGAGTCAAGTGAGTTGGTGATTTTAGTCGCCCGGGCGTCCAGCCTGATTGCCCAAACTGTGGCATCTTCCACACCCTCATACAGTCGTGTATTCCAGATCCCTCACTACTCGGACAGTAATCAGAACCCAGACATTGTGCACTAAACTTTTCTGTATTCTGTATCCCCAGCCCCTCCCATCCCCCTCCCCCCCCCCCCTTTCACCCGGCCTCTGTATAAACAGGTTTTGTGCCAGCTGATTGACAGTTTTATTGCATTGTTGTATTGAAGAACCATCCAAGAACCATACATTTCTTTTTCCATCCCTTTCCATTTCTTTTCAGCACACTTATAACATTTCTGGACTTTTTTTTTTTTTTTTTAAACGCCTCTCAAGCCCTTCTCTGCAATCAGTATGGACCCCCCACCCACCCCATTCCATCCAAAGATACTAGATGCTAGTGAAAATATATTCTAGTCCCTTACACTATCGCGCATTTCCCATGTTCACGAAAGTCCAATTTCTCTCTGGTTTCTTTCTTCTGTTGATTGTGTGTTTTCGTTCGCCAGTCAGAGTTTTCCACCAATACTGTAGTCAGTGATGTCCCTGCCTGCATGAAACGTGTAACTGCCTGTAAACTTGTCACTGTGTTAACACGTATCGTGTTTGTCTGCACATGGATCCATGTCTCACAGCTGCGTATGGTAGTTTCTTGTTCAGCTGTTCCCACTGAACAGTGGAGATTCAACCAGAATATTAACTCTTCATCTCTGTAATTGGTCATTTTGTTATACATCTACCAGCGTAAACCACATAGTATTTGCAAGAAACATTTTAGGAATATGTGTAATGATCTGAGGCACCACAAATTTGTAATATAGTCCACCATTGCATTGTAGCGTACATGCTTTTACATCTCATACTTCAGATATGCTTCAAGATATTCGTTTTTGTTGGGCAGGAAAAATATGACATGATCATACATCTGAAGTTTTCAGTAATGATTTGTTTCATTGGCAGCAATTCCCTATATGCCAGTTTACTAATCACACACACTTAATCAGCAAAGAACACCAACAAATGAAAATTCAGAAGAGTTCACTTGTGTACACTGTATTGCGATTGCAATTTCTGGCAAAAAGCTTTACACTTTGTATTGCAGCAGAGATGTATGAATTTTCAGTTTTACTACAGTTTTATTACAGGCGCTAACTTTCCTTCACAACGAGCATGGGCTGGTAGAGAAGGACAACACTGTAATGCATATTTTTCCGATGTTACAGGTTCCGAGGAGGATCAGGAGGCGACAGAAATGCTGGTTGGAAATGCACAGAACCTCATGCAGGCGGTGAAGGAAACGGTGCGCACTGCCGAGGCAGCATCCATCAAGATCCGTGTGGACTCCGGATACACCATCCGCTGGCAGCGCAAGCGACCCTGGTATACGTAGTGTGCTGCAGGAGTTAGTTCGGCCGCTGCGGACTCTCTGTTTGCAGTCCGGAAGTTACGCCAAATACTTGTGTGTTTGACTGTGAATTTGGAGAAAAGAGCAAGTTCATGACAGAGACAGAAAACAAAACAAACAAAAAAAATTAGAAATGTGGTACTGTATATTGAAAACAGATTTGTACTGTTTTAGAGAAAACCAGTGAATAAAGATTGTCAAAAACATGAGTTAAATTCAATGAAGGACATCCCTTAGATATTTGTCTGCAGTAACGCAAATGTTCAAAGCAAACAGATTGAAATTTTTTTTGTATACTGCTATGATTCTCATGCATACTGTAGTGAGTGCAGTGCTTGCATTTTCTGCAAGTTCAGGAGGATGGCAGACAGGGGGGTGAAAAATTGTTAAGCTAAGTCATCACAGAAACCAAAGAAGGAGCAGAACAGACTTGACTTCGACACATGAAGTGTTTCTTATGTTGACCTTCTCTCACAGCATGCCCCTAACCCCCCCCCCCCCCCCCCCCACCACAGACACATTGACACGCAACAAACATCATTCAAAAAGCAGCCTAATTTATGGTAAATATTTTGGCTTTTACTGCCTTTGTTAGGACTTACTACCTAGTAAGTCATTTTACTATTGCTGATGAAAGCTTGGAAAATGATTACCATGGATTGTGTGTGTCATTCATTATGGACTTTTTGTTGCCAAGAACTTTGTTCTTTTGATGCACACATTGGTTCTGGAGTAAAAATAACTGCACATTATCCGTACTGCACCAGGTTATAGTGTTTTTTTTCTCAGCCAAATTCTTTGTGTGCCAGTTGTATGTTCATCCTTATTTCTGATTTCCGCTTGCTGTTATGTGTATTCTGCTTTTGACGACAGTTCTGTGCCTGTTTACTTTCTTTCCCAATATCAGATGCTGTTTTCAGGGCCTTCACAAAAAATACTGCTGATGTGTCAGTGAGTGTGTGTGTAAATGCCAATAATCGTTTAAAGTCAGGCTGGTTGAACATGTTGAAAGATACCAAACCACAACTCGAAACTTCCTCAGACTGCCAGCAAAGATTTTATGCTGTGTAATGAGATTTTGCAGGAGAAACTACGAAAGATCTGTTGTAACTTACAGCTTCGCATGAAATACATGCATGTAATGATGTATATAGTATGTATGTTTTCTTCACCACATATTGTCTGGGTGTTCTGACATAAGACTTGATTCAAGGCATAATAAGCATGATATGGACGTGTTTATTTTTATGTGCAATTTCTAAAACATAATGCACTGTCACACAGAAGCGACAACTCTGGCACAAACCCTGTTTAGCACAGGAAACGCATTTGTTCTTTATTTTCAGTTTTCCTTCCTTTTTTGACAGTTCTTGCTTTGTCGGCGTTGACATGTGCATTCACATGTGTCAGTGGGAATTGGTACAAGATGAAATAGCTACAGGGGGGCCTTTTAAAAGCTTTGTTGATCGGGTTTGTCATTTCCCTTGTGGTTTCTTGGCCCTCGACTACACCAATTCATTTTCTCACAGTCAGATGCAGATTAGCATGTTGGACTGCTGCAGAATGTGTACAGTCATTGTTGAACATTTCACTAGTGGTGCTACTTTTTCAGTGTTATCAGCTTGAATCATTGCAGACATATTTGCCTTCAAGTTGAAAGTCTGGGGGTTTTGCTTTGGTATTTATTCTTTTTCGAGAAAGATCGAGAGTATGTGAGAAAAAGTCATACAAGTACATGTAATTTAAAATGGAGAGGGAATGTTGTAAAGGATGAAATGACTTGCTTTGATTCCATTCAGACTCCTTTTTTTTTCTTCTTTTTTTTATTTTCGCACAAAGTAGTGCACCTAAAAAAAAAAATGAAATGAGGATGAATGGACAACTCCACTCCTGTCGATCGGAGGGTCAAGCCCCCAGAGTTCAGCTAACTGCATTCTGCAGCATAATGAGCACAGACACTACGAGGTAAGCACATGTAGTTTGATGTGACTGGAACATGGAAGGAAAGCAGTAAGTCCATTGACGTCATTGGAAGAAAAAAGACGATTACATCAATGTCTTTCATCTTGAAGTCAGTCCTCTTCGTGTACAATGACGTCAAGGACGTACTATGTTTTGCAATATGCGGCAGAGTAAAGGGGCATGGGGTTGGCCTCCGGTCTTGCCAGGTGGAGTCGTCCATTGAGAACCAAAAGCGATTAAGAACTTTCTGAGAAAAACCAGCTGAAGGAGTCCAGTCCATGTATCATTTAATTTTGAGGCTTGCGCACACTGACAAGTTTTCTCCCCTTCTCCTTCAGTGGATGTCACTCTCACTAGTAGCCACGCCTACCTCACTATGTACATGGTTCATGTACCAGCATTTATTAGAGCTGTGGTAAGTGATCACAAGTCAACCTTTTTAGAACCATGATAAATCATTTTCCTCCCTCCTTTTATTATTGTGTGTGTATGAAATATGCTGATTACACAAAACTGAATTTCTTGTCCTCTGGTTTGTGTAATTGTAGCTTTGCTGCTGTAAATGTATACGGTTTTCAAGCTTTTTAGTGGTTAGGGGTGTAGATAAGGGTGTGGCTTAGATTTGATCAAGAGATTTTATTTGTAAATGTTTTTTGAATATATGAATGTCATGCATGAGGGTCATCTGATGTGCACGTCATAATGTGAAAGGGTTGCAAGAAAAAAACAAAAGTCATGTTTTCGTGTTCCCGGTATGCATCTTACCAAATGCATAATCAGTGAGCACCGTTCACGGATTTAACTCTAGAAAATGCAGTGTAAACAATATGGATGTAAGATCGACTGCTTTAGTTTTTATCTTCATGCAAAAAAGTAAAAATAGTGAAGTGAAAAGCTTGCTTCTGAATTATGTACATGTAACTGGTACTAGTGGAGTAAGCATGTATCAGACTTTAACTCTCTCTGTGCTGTGGTCCCATATTTTGGGTCCCCCCTTGCCAATGCTTTGCTGCAGAGGTCCAATTTATGGGATTAACGACTTCCATTGTTTAAGTCTCGACATCATATTGTACGAATTAAATATACCACTGGCAAAACAGGTTTGTACAGGACAAAGAGAAGCAATCATCTGCTAGTATGCTACTGGCAGAACTCAGTACAGAGAGAGTCAAAGTTTGACCTGCTCTTAACTTAAAGGCATTAGTTTCAGTGTGTTAAGTTTCCTTTGAGGTTATACATATTAATTTCCTTGGTATGTATTTAAGTATTCTCCATACTTGTTTAATCACCCAGACAGTTTAACTTTGATATTGTTGTTCTGCTATGAATGATCAACTTGAGTGTATCTGAAAATGCTATCACACGATTATCTCATAAACAGGATACATGTAATGTATCTATGCGATACTGTTTGTATTTTTGATATGGTGTTGATTTCAGAAGTGTAAAGGTGTCGACTTTCCTTTATCGAAGGATTTTAAATTTATACCACAGGCATAAGCTTTTACGTGGGATTCTGTTGCTGTAGAATGATATAAAGTTTGGAGCATTATATTAGTAATGGCTTTTAATTTATGTAGTTGTTTGTTTCTATTAGAAGCTGTAATTGGTCAGTGTGTACACGTGCATGCATGATGTTACATATATTGAAGTATACTTTTTTCCAATAAACTGTGATGTTCAGCTATATGAATTGTGTGTGTGTGTGTGTGTGTGTGTGTGTGTAAATGTAAAATGTAACTTTGATCTGCACTGGTATCAACTCTCTTTTTCCCCCTTCTCTCTCTCTCTTGTTGTGACACCACCAGTGTGACCTACTACGATCGTACAGGCCAGAAACTTATCTGATATGATGTGACACAATATTAGAGTCTTAGGCCGCCAGGCCTGTATTTGATCTTTTAGCCATAAGCTGCATTGTATCTAACTTCAGTGTTAGACCTCTCCGGTTTCTTCGTCATGCCAACGTGAACTTTGCTTGGACGTCCTTTGTTGAGGCGTTCAGTTTTAGGGATCAGAGTCCGTACCAGATGTGTAGTGCTCTCTGTTTGAAGACGTGCACTTCTCAGAGGAAAGGTAATCAAGGAGGAATGGCCCCATCCCATAAAGTTGTTTCTCCAAATTTCAGTTATTTTGTCTGTTTATTGTTGCCGGTGGTCCTCCCCCCCCCCCTCCCCCCCCCCCCCTTCAAGTCTGTAAGACCTACCAAACACACTAGATCCGCTCCGCTATAGTGGATCTAGAATCTTAGGAGCGAGAGAAGAGAGAGACATGACGTCAGTTCCGTGAACTATACATTTGACAGAAAAGGAAACGGTAATGACTGCGATGTGGTTACAAGTTAAGCAAATAAAAGCGACATAAAACAGACAGAAACCACTTAACTTTCAAAAAGGACGGCATGGGTCAACGCTTTCGTCTTCCTCAGGACACAAACAAATGGGACATAACTTTAACAAACAAAAGGTAACTCTGCTGACATACACGGCGGGGGGGGGGGGGGGGATAAAATAAAATAAAAGTAAAACGGTGGGGGAGAAAGGGACCAGAAAACAACACCCATCCTTTGGTGACAGAAGAACATGGACTATGTGTGCGAAAAAAAAAGTGGGGGAGAAAAGAACAGAAAAGAATAGTAAAAAATAAAACACAACACCCATCCTTTGGTGACAGAAGAACATGGACTATGTGTGTGAAAAAAGTTCAGGAGGGTTATATTATGGTTTCTCCTTTAAACCACCCGGGGTCTGGCTTCCCAGGCGCTGAATAATGTGAGACTCCATATGGCAAACCATATCTCGTCTGTCTGTGGCGTCGCCGTGCATAAGCCACAGGCCCGTGACTGTCATCATTCCAAGGTCTTTGCTGTCATATTTAAGACGGAATGGCCTGCAGAGTTGAAACGCACGGCAACAGGTTTCATTCTGTTGTGTTTGGTATCAGCGATATGTTCTGCAAAGCGTGCTGCCAGGCTACGTCCAGTTTCCCCAACATACAGTTTGTGACATGCGGTATAGATGATGACGTAGATGAGGTTGATGCTGTCGCATGTAAAATGGCGTTTGATGGTCATGTTTCCTTTAGGACCCTTGACAGAATTGCAAGACTTGCTCCCATATCTCAACAGTCACTTTTTGCTCAAAATCTGTTAGAGCTACAGAGCTGTGCTAAGAACCTACTAGTATTTATAGTGTAACTAGATGAACTTCCAAAATCTAGAAAATGAAGGCATTTGAACAACTTTTTTGTCAAAATACGTTACATGACCGATTGTTTTTTTTTTTAAATGGGCGATAACTCTTCTAAAAATGCAGCAAGAGAAAAATCGTGAATAGAACCTCCGGAGCAGGTGAATTTCCACTGACCTACATACCTCGAGTCGTCACGTACCAATCCTTCGTGCTTGGCAGTGTGATACAGTCACTTAACTCCACCCAACGAACGACACGAGTGTGCTGCGTTACTGTGGATCTGAACACGTCCATCAGATCGCGGATCGTTTATCTACAGGACATTCCTTCTGTACACAATAGTAAGTACATGTATTACGGTCGTCCTCGGTGGCGGACCGCTGTCCAGGCGGGTGAAAGTCGACTCTGCGTTTGGCAGTGAGGGCCGACGGGACAGTGTTGGCACAAGTCTTGCTGTTGGGCATTGAAGTATTTGTATTTGTTCTTCTCTTGTCAGTCACTTTAGTTTGGGTTAATTGTCTCAAAGTGAAACGCTCTGTTCCTTTACAAGGCCCTGTCTCCAAATCTCTGATGAAAGTAAATATGTTACCTCAGTTTTTGCTGCTGGCCAGTGACTGCTTATCATTTACGTCTCTCTCTCTCTTCCTCTCTAACACGCGAGCTGATGTTTTGCGTCGCCATTTGATTGGTGCGTTTTCACTTACACTGACTGATTGTCCGAGTCTGAAATGGCCAGCACCAGTGTATTTGCGTGCCGTAGGATTGTCTTTGTCTTCTCTCCTCACAGTATTCTCTATCCAGCCACACCAGTAGAACAATCTGTTGAAAAATGTAACCGCGGGCATGAGACCAGTCAGTGAAATTCTCACGAAATCACACTTTTGTGTGAACTGGCACCCGTAGTTACGAACATGTATGTATTATCCACACTAGTAGATCTGGCATTTTGCGCATTAAAGGTTATTTTGTCCACACCAGACAACTACGACTGCCGGATAGGTTTCCGAGAAACTAGACCATTGTTCCCTTTTCTGAGGAAACAGGAACAGGCAGCCGGGTAGGTCTTAAAGCGGCTCAGTAAGTGTACCCTTTGTCGGAACCCGTGAGTGCGGCGCCGGTGTGATAAAGTTGTTTGACCCCCGGAGTATGTGGACCCCCCCCCCTCTTCCGGTCAAATAAGTTAATGGACCCCCCCCCACCCCCCATCCGTCACTTGGAGGTGTTTCTCATTGCTTAAGATGTTTTAACCCATATTGCGATTGTGCATCTCTCTGTGATGTTAGAACACACACACACACACACACACACACACACACACACACACACACACACACACACACACACACACTCTCTCTCTCTCTCTCTCTCTCACTCTCTCTAGCGGCGAAATAGTCTTTATAGCTTGCGCGGCGTAAAGCCCTAAATAACTAATGAACTCTCTCTCTCTCTCTCTCTCTCTCTCTCTCTCTCTCTCTCTCTCTCAAGAAGTTCCTTTTGTACTTTAGTCGTGTCAGTATTATGCATGCTCAAATCTAGTGCATAATTATTCACAAATCCCCTCCCCATCGTAGGGTTTTAACTCATTCTACCCGAACTGCAACAAGTCCTGACAACTTGAAGAGTTCAGTCCCCTTTGCCGCGCTCCTATCGTCGTAACGGTCAGATGGAAATTCATTTCTATTTGTGTATTTGTGTTTCTGACGGATAAATGACTCCTCCCCTTCACACCGACAGAGTTTTTCTGGTCTATTTACTTCGATTATAAATTGAAACCTACTGGCCCCCGAAGAGTAGTGGTTAGCACTTCGCGGGACCATGAAACCGGCCGAGGCAAACGGGATTTTTCCTACCTAGGCCGGCTCCTACCCAGAGCGGGTGTGCTGTGGGCTGAATGGGGAGGCTGTTGCCACACAGCCGAGACTCTCCCACTTCACAGGTACGACTTTGGGGGTATTACACTCTGATAATGTGGATGATTACACGGCCGGCACCGCAGGTGTCGTTGTTCCCGAGTCTGGTTAACGCCGGGATAGTTAAGATAGGAAGCGTGGAATGCGGCTCTGTCCCGCAGTCCCAGAGCACACGGACCTCCACATCGCATCATCATACCATCATCCTCATCTCATTACGCATAATCAAAATTGTCCCAGCTTCCGAGCCCTTTCCGCCCGTTACCTGGGAGGAACACCACTGGAACTGGCGAAGAGTTGGGGCAGCAGCAAAAAAATAAAATAAAATAAAATAAAAATAATAATAATAACAACAAAATTGAAACTTAGGTGCTGCTGTTTACTGAATTTCAGTTCGTTGGTGTGAAAGAAAGCGACCGTTTATCAATCGAGTGCATTAAAAAAAAAAAAAAAGGTTGCTCTCATGCTAAGTCACTTGTCTGAAATATGAACATGTACACTCCTTTAGCATTGTAGGACCGTTTTCTTGATAAACGACCCCTTTGTCTCACAGTTGTGACACCTGAGGTCCGATGCAAACTGAATGTCGCGAACCTTGCGGTGGTATTGATGACGATGATACGGTCAATGGGCACTGTGATTGGTTCAGTATGACTCCTGCCAGTTGTGACTGAACCAAACGGGGGTTCTGCTGCTGTATAGCTGTACTGTAGTTGCTGCCTACTAAGGCTTTATCAAAGACCCTACATTACTTTATTTTTGCTTCTATTGCAGATTGAGGTATTCTGACCTTCAACGACCATGCCGGAGATTGCAAATCTAAGCGCTGTTTTAGTAGCGATTCTCGCAGCGACGGCATGTGCGTACCTAGTGGCTGACGAAAACAAAGAGTTCCCGTATCCTGAGTTGCAAAGGACAAACGCCAATGTGGTGATACTGCAGTGTCGCATACCTGCCAAGCTAATAGGCAAGGATGACTTTAGGGCACAAAGGGTGGAGATCCAGAACAAGAACAACGTTTCTTTAGCCAACATTACAACCGAGGATGGCAGCCCCTTCCGCAATACCGAGACCTTGCATCCTGAGGCGACAGTAGAGGGTTACTCTGACTACAGGTTTTGGGCAAACTGGAGCCTCACCGTAGTCATGCCTTTCAACGACACTAACTTGGGAAGATATCGGTGCTTTATTGAGTACACAGTCAGGAGAAAGGAAGAATCACACGCTCTTCGTTTGTTACTAGATAAACCTTTTGTGGACCATTCGCAGTCACGGACAAGTGACTCCCGCGATGCTTTCACAGCGCGGAGTATGGACGCTCATCACGTGACTGTGACGTGGGTTCCTCCAGAAACTGACTCGAATGGGCTGATTGAGGCCAGTCTTTACCGGACTACAGAAGACGGCAGCGGACTGGCAACATCCCCAAGGGTTTCTTTGCTCTCAGTGGACAGAAAACACAAGCTCTTTGTGTACAGTGATGCTGGGGTGTTGCTCGGCCATCAGACTTACCCAGTTCCTGGCCGCGACCCAAAGAGTAACTACACAATTTCTGTTTTTGTCGAGAGCAAGCCGTGCCAGCCCACCTGCAGTTACAAGTGTGAAGCTTCCTACGCAAGCTGTGTTGGAGACCGTGCTAAGCACTGCACCTGTGACGGAACAGGTATGTGTGAGGGGACAGAACGAATGACCACTGAGCACATCCAGCCTACGACTGACAGTACCAAATCTACTGCGTTGGCGCCGTCTGGTGTGAACACCTCTACCGCAACCAACTGTAGTAGTGGCAGTGACAACACTGACAATTGTACATGGTGTTATTGGGTTTTGGGGTTATTCTGCATACTGTTGCTTCTTGCTGGTGCTGGTGTTATGCTCCAGCGCTTTGGTTTTTGTTTTGTCTGCCAAGGTCAGAAGAAAGATAAACCTCTGCTGGATACGATTCAGACAGTGCTTGATGATTTGACATCCAGATTGGATCAAGAAGAGCACAGGATGCAAAATGAATGCAACAGGCTGCACGACGAAGCACATAATTTGGGTGAACCGTTGAAAATACTGGAACAAGAAGTGAAAGTAACAGAAGGCGAAAAGGATCTTCTCAAGGCAAAACTAGACAACCTGAATCAAAAACTTGATCAGCTGTTTGAGAACTTGGATGTGATCGAAAAAGAGGTCAACGAACAGCAGCCGCGGAATGCAACTGGTTTGAAAGAAAAAGTGGAGCGCATGAAGGAGAAGGTGCATGCATTCAAGAGTAGTGGACAGATTGAAAATATTGTGCACCGGATCACAGAGAGAGAGGCTATGGATGAATTAAAGGGAAAACTGACAGCTCTCAACCAGGGAAGAAATGAGATTTTTACTGAAGCTCAAAAATTAAAATCTGAAGCAAGCACGTTCAGGGAAGATCTGCAGGCTGCATGTGCTGAGCATAACACTCCAGAACAGAAAGCAGAGAGACTGAAACATACGGCCGACAGATTAAGCAATCTTGGGCAAAAGATTTCTCTTTTGGGACCAAAGGCAGAAGTCGTTAGCGACAGAATATCCCTGTTTTTGCAAAGTACAAAGGAGATGACGAAGACACTGGCTTCAATGACGCAGGAAGTGGCCCAGCTTTCGGAAGAAACAAATGAAGAGGACCAGAAGGCAGATCAGTTGTCGTCCCAGACAGACAAACTAAAGTGGAAAGTGGGTGCCCGGATGCAAAAAGACAAACAACATGCAATGCTCTCGCATTTCGTATCTTCACTGGAAAATGAACAGAACATACTACAGCAGGATGTGTCGATATTGCAGTCGTATGTGAGCACAGCAGAAGACGAACGCAAATCAATTGTCAAAATGAAAGAGGAACTGGACAAAATTCCGGAAGAAAACGTTTTTGTTTTGGCGAATTTGACAGGAATACAGACAGAGGCGGTCAGGCAACGAGACGAAGTCGCCCGGCTCCATAAGGAAACATCCAGGATGTACCTAAACGGACCAGGAAGCGTGGCAGTGTCCAACAGTATTCAAGAGAAAGGTGGTGGTCGGCAGGTTTTGTGCAGAATAAGAGAGCTTTTAAGCAGGGCGAATGACCTGGTGCATGAGACTGAAACGCACAAAATTCCAGACCAGGGTCACGAAGCAGTCCATACTGATGACGAAACCGAAGAATTCAAACACGTTAGTAATGATGTTACACAGAAAATAAGTGAACTAAATGGCGAAGTGAACACGCTGCAAAGAGATTTGGAAAAGGTTTCGAGTCGACTAAAAAAAGTGACAAGAGAAGTCTACCGACAACATGGAGACGACATAGAGAGGAATGCAGAGGAACTACCTCAGAGTCTACAGACATTGCGGAATGAAATAAGCGGCGGCGGGGCCAAAGTATTCAACCTTCAAACTATGTCGCTCGATGTGCTGCGGACGAAGGTAGGCCGACTATGGCAAGACGTAAATAGTCGGATGCAGAGGATGAAAGAATCAGGGAAAAGAGCAGAAGCCTTTCGCCAGCGACTGGGAGAAATTTCAGAGAAAACCAACGAGCTTGTCCGGGAACTGTGGAAGGAGCCAGATCGCCAACATCGAACGTCTGTAGAAATGCAAGCGGATGATTTGGACTGTGAGCAGCCTCTGTCTGGACCCGCTAGTAATATGGGCGTTAAAACCTAAATGAACAAGGATCTAGTGAAATGAGCACTTTAGCACAGTCCACATTCTGTGGCTAGGCCGCTCCTCTCTTGCTCAAGTTCACCTGCTCAGATCCAGTGTTAGCTTGGAACAGAACATTCTAATACCTTGTTGACAAAAGGATCTTGTTCCTCTTTTTGATTTCCCTGCTAGGTGCTTGTGAGCTTGTTGCCCGAACAATACGCTGGACACGAGTGACCGTGCGAACTACAAAGTATCCTTCTTCATATAAATTCTTCACGGCTGACTTGGGGAGACAAGTGAGTCGAGTTCGTTTGTTCAAAGACTTTGTTTAACGGACCGACTGCTGTCTAAAGTGTGTGTGGGTGGGTGGGGGTGGGGGTGGGGATACTCAGTATAAATCAGTGAATGCGACTCACCATACGAAGAACAGAAGCATGGGTCCATGTCGTATTTTTGCTGCAGATGAACTTCTGAACATCAAAAAATTGACCATGAGAAGGAAATTGACTTTCTTTCGAAGTGGTGGGAAAAAAAGGGGGGGGGGGAGGGGGGGAGAGGACCTATGACAATGTCGCCCTCTCACATTAATGAATTCAAATTTCGTATCTGCATCTGTTTAAGTCTTGCCACATGAAAGTGTGCTCACAGTTCTGTACTGATTTGCAGTTCTTTTAGTGGCATTTCATGTTCCTCACACAAAATTCCGAGAAAGAACGTTGATACGAGAGATAACATAATGATAAACAAAATTTGACAACGGAGCTGTACACTTTCCTTGATCATTTATTGTTGCTCTACCATGTTGTTGGCCATCTGAGCATATGAGTACAGCTGTATCGGTATCAGTGTATGTGTTATCTACTAGATGGTGTATGAGGCTGTACATTTAAATTTACTTGCACTCTGCAGGCCTATGTATGTGTAAATGTTTAATTATATGTAAAATATATCAGTCATGTGTATGTGTATTTTGTTCACGCAAGAGTTCACACCTAGATCTCCGGCTCGTGATTTTTGCAGCGCTTTTCCAATTCCTTGCTAGCAGGATTTTAGTTAGTTGCTCTGTTTGTGTGGATTAATCAGGCAATCTTTTGCTGTTTGATGCTGTGTTATATCATTCCTGCCTTGGCTGTATAATGTATTGATATTACCAGTTATCGTAAAGAAAGTTGACGATATCAAGATTTATCAGAGAATTGAGACAATTGACGTGTTCTCGCCATTTGGTAGAACGGCCTAAGCGTCATGGACTAGACAGGCACTTTGGCCCCATTAACATATGGTAGAAGTCAAGTTTTGAGGAGGATTTCACTATTTATATGTGAGTTATTAGCCAATCGGCTGTCGGAATTTCTGTGATTCTTGCAATACACCTAAGTAATATGCTCAACGAAAACACATTTTATTGTGTATGTCACACGGAAGTATGGACTTTTTAATGCTCAATATAGTGCTTGTATATTTTTTTAAAATGTTTATGCATGACATTGATGGGTAGCCGGAGTGGCTGAGGAAGGTGAGCGTTTGTCTTACAGCGATAGGGTTGTGAGTTTGTATCCTGGCTGGGATCCAGTCAGTTGTGTGGGTTTTGTTGTTGATAACGGTTTTTGTTTGTTTGTTTGTTAGTGGGGTTTTCTAGTGGATTTTTTTGTATGACGCCAAAGTTATGTAGTGGAATAAAGACAGGTGCAACCTGTCAGCAACACATATCGTGGACACATAATTGTGCCATTTGCCGTTTGGTTGATCATTTTCCTTCACTATCACTAGATAGTGCTGAGTGCTGTATTTTCATATGTAAATTTTCAGTAAACACATATTTTTTTCAGGCGAGATTTGTGTTTTGTATCGGACGTTCCGCCCAAGGGGGGATATCACACACACACACACACACACACACACACACACACACACACACAGAAATTATGAACGTGACAACAAATAAATTCAAATACATACCTGCATCAGTTAACGTAGTTATACATCTTTATGAGTAAACTGTCAGTCACTACCTCCAAGTGTGCCGTGTACACACACACACACACACACACACACACACACAGAGTGACAGGGCACTCGGTTCTGTAATGCCTTACAAAGTACTATACCTTAATACAGAAGCTAAGTCATAGTCTCAGTGCTGCACCGAAGAGGTCATCTTTTATACGGGAAACAAAATCGACGCGCGTTTTGCCGGTGCTATGCCGATTGCAGCGTCAATCAGCGGGTTCTCACGCCGTAGCACAGCGGTTTTCCAAATTCAAAACACCATCCCACTGGAAAAACGCTTTGGACTTTCAGTTGCCGATTAGATCGATAGGAAGGGGCAGCTTATCACCCAGGAACCGACTGATACGTTACTATAATCTAAAGATGAGTATATGCTCGTGTTTTAAAATAACAGCTTTCAATGAGAGCCGCAACCGTCGTCGACAGTTTTGAAACGGCCGGCGGCATAGCAACGGGAAAAAGGTCGTCCATTTTGATTATCCCCCGTGTTTTACACATCTGTTCCGCCGTACAGTGACCTCTAAGACCTGGTGAGCGTGACACGCCAAGGCTCGTAAACTTGCAGGATAATGCTCATCCGTCAGGCATGGAAGCTTTTTTTGGTGGCAGGTGTGCGACCAGGCGTGTCGGAACGAGAAAAAAATGAGGTCACCTGGCAAATGTTGCCGAACCAGCACGCATAAGCCTGCCAGAGAGCAACGGTGCAGTCGAGTTGTGGGTTGAATTGTAGCCCGGAAATTTTACCCCCCATAGTTGTTTCTCACGCATCGGTCGATGTATATTTAATGCGATATTGATCTAATCCGGTCATTGTCGCGGCGGCAGATGATATTAGGCGTAATTCGGGATGGCAACGCAGGCAGAGCAAGGCACACAAATCCACTAGAGATGATTAAATAGCTCCATTCATTTGACACGCTCTGGTAAGAGGAAAAGCTCAGGGGGTGTGACACCGGTGGTTGTCCTTCAATTCACTCGCTGTGCATGCCTCCACCTGTAGGGATGAAAGGGTGTTTGAAAGGATTTCTGCACGCATAGCAGTGTGTTGGTGAATGCAGGCTTATATACACACACGCGCGCGTTCGAGCTTATGGTTTCGTGTGCGACGCTTGTCAGCGACTGGCCTTTCCCAGCTTGGAGTATTTTATAGTGTTGTGGTTGACAGTACGATGCCAAATCCAGAGCTGAATTCCGGTGTTTTCCGTGACAGGGACTGTGTTTTGTGAGGACTGGTTTCAGTTGCAAAGCCGGTCGGTCGGTTTAAACCTGGTCGCATTTCTTAACCCTCGGTGACACGCCAGTAGTGTCACAGCCACACCAGGCCCAGGAGGCTCAGCGCAGGTTTCAGGAGCATTGAACAATAAGCATGTGTGCAAGGTTCTCTCTGCTGTGTGTTGTGCTGGTGGCGGGGTGTGCACAGCTGAGCATGTCCGCTGACGATGACTTTAACCCATCGCGCCCCACGATCACGAAAACAACAGCTAAGCTACTGAGGCTGGACTGCGACCTGCTAAGGTCGATGACCACCGGCTGGGAATCGCTGAACCAGCTCGAGATTCAGTTCAAACCACGGGGTTGTTCCAAGCGTGTCTCGCTGGCCACGATCACGCCAGGGTTAGAATCTCCGAAAGCCCCCAACCTACCGCCAGTCGCTGAGGTCAAAGGCGGCACGGACTGCACCAGCTTCCCTTTTGACTGTCGTCTGCGCGTGTTGTCAACTTTCCCGTCCAACTTTGTCGACAGGGGAGCCTATTACTGCGTGGCTGTGTACAACAAAACCGACGGTGGCACTGACTCGCTCGAGTTCGGCGTCAACGTCGACCAGACGTTTGTGGAAGATTCCCAGTCCCACACGGACCACATCTTCTCCGTTACCGTGGTGGACGTGCACAAGTTGGTCGTGGCGTGGAACAGGTCGGAATGGGCCGGGGTGACTGAGGCCAGTGTCGTGAGGATGACGCTAGACGGCGACGGAGGACTGGCCGAGCGTCCGCGCTCCTTGTTCAGAGTAGTAGGGCAGCAGAGCATAGCGTACGGTAACGTCGGTGTCCTGCTAGCCAGACACACCCCAATTTCAACCCCGGCGCAGCAGACTAAACGCAGTTCTGAGGACGAGATAGACGAGGTACTGGACTCTCGCAGCATCGAGATCACGCAGTCAGTGTACGTCCTGAAAGACAGTTGTCACGAGAAGTGTCCGCAAAGCTGCTACGTGTGTCAATACGTCTTCTCCTGTGAGCTCAACCATCCTCGCTGCATCGGAGAAGACGCCAAGCTCTGCTTCTGTCAGGAGACGGACGTGACCGGCGGGGACGGCAGCGAGGACTTCCCATTGACGAAAAGCCACGGCACGTCACCAGTTCGCGAAGCATCCAGCAGCGAGAATGATGACTGGAGCGCCGCCAGACCTTTAGCCGTCCTCATGGTCTTCTTCCTTCTCCTGTTCCTCATCTGCCTGGTCCTAGGTGTCCTTCACAGGAGCGGCAGGCTGTGCGGCAACAAGTACGCGAGGGAGCTGCTGTGCTGCCCCGGGGGCAGGGGTCGCCACAGTCAGAGGCGTAGGGAGCCGGTCCACTCGTCTCCCAGTAGGAGCGTTGATCGTGACGGCGGTCGCTCGTCCGAATCGCCAGGGGAAGAAGGGAGAAGTTTTCTACCCTCATCAACGGACTGAGACACGCATTCCCAAACTACGCGGCCTAAATGACGGTAGCGCTGCTATATACACGTCCTGTGTTGCATTCTCTGAAGAGACCGTTGGTCTACTCTGGCACTGTGAAAGACTAGACTGCATCACGAAATTTCAAATTCGAACAACTTTACTGTCTTTCTACTAGTACAGACAAATTTGACTTTCGTCAGGGAGTCATTAAGTAAAAGTGAAAATTTATGATATAAACCTATGTGAAAAGGAATTATTTAACAAACTGAACCATAACAATTTCCGCCACAGTACGTCAAATACACACAAGGCAGACACCTAGTGCACTTACTGTTGAACATACGCAGCAGCGTTTGAACAATACACCATTGAACGGAGAATGGTTATAATGCGAACAGGGTCAGTGCAAGGGTCTGTTGAACCTCGTCGCATAAAAAAAATAAGATTTATATTCTGGAAAGGGAAGCGAGAATCATTGTATCGCACTGGCCGCATGCATGAACAACATTTATGCATGCTATTCATTTCTGATAACAGACACAGTGTATTGGCATTCACCCAGAACAGGTCTGACACAGTTGGAAAAGTTGTGGTAGCGGGCTCTTTGTTGAAGGAAACGTGTTTGCGATACTTCGTTCATGGTGCCGTTATCATTACAACAAAGTCTCGCTGGCTTTCATTTACCTGAATATGACTTCAGTGGACAAACTGCCTCCACGAGGTATGCGGCCTGTGTTCATTCAACACTCGCTTTGACGCTTTTCTTACTTTTTTTTTTTAAAAGCCCCTGCCCACATAGGCAAAGGGGATTATTGTGGTTAACTGCGTTGTGTGTGTGTGTGTGTGTGTGTGTGTGTGTGTGTGTGTGTGTGTGTGTGTGTGTGTGTGTGTGTGTGTGTGTGTGTGTGTGTGTGTGTGTGCCTTTAGAGAGGGAAAATATCTGCAAAACGGTGAACCAGTCAACACCGTGTTGTTGACGCCATTGTGTGCATGTATGTTCATTATCGGACTCCAAAAAAGCCTGTTTGGTTTGGTTAACTGATTCAGCCCTGTGCCCGAACTATCGGCGTAGAAACTTTTGAAGAGGAGTAGCACCGGCCGAAGCTCTCTGTATGGCCACCTTCCGCGAAACTAGTTTCAGTTTCAGACATTCCGGTTTCTGGTATGCGTATGTGTTGGCAGGGGCTTTTCCACCATCATGGCGTGGCCTTTCAATTTTGTTAAATTAATTTTTATTTGTTTTATTTATTTATTTATTTTTCTTTGGGGGGGGGGGGATATTGTCATACTACACACTGGTTTGTTGTTGTTGTTGTTGTTTTTATATGAGCACACCCTCGTACCAGACATTATTCTCTGCGTGATGTTTTTCATATTATAACTTACAAAAGAACCCTTGGTCGACATATTCATGCTTGACTGGATAATTTTATTATATAAATGTGTCCTCATTAGTCCTAGTTCATGTAGACAGTAGCAAAACAGTAACCACACTGAATTGTAGCAACGGGCATACCGGTAGAAGCACAGGTAGTTGTAGACGTTATGTGGGTGGATGGGTGCTTGAAAGTTTAATTAACGTCCGATATCAAAGACGGGGCGACGAGAAAAAGGCCAGCACAAATACTTGGCTCCCGGCCGGGACTGGAGCTCACGACCCGAGCATTGAAAGTCCAACGCTCTACTGACCGCTCGGCTGTTTCGGTTCCCCTGTGAAAGTCATGTTACGCACATGGCTATGCACCAGCAAGAAAGTATCCAAACAAAACAAACAATGTAAACACATCAAAGTGCATTTGGAATTTGAATGCAGTACGTAGTCTGGCTGCATTCAAATTCAAATGCACTTTATTCATCCCGAAACGGGCAAATCAGTTTTATCTCAATTGCCCGTTTCGGGATGAATAAAGTGCATTTGAATCTGAATGCAGCCAGACTACGTACACGAACTTTTGAGTCTCTCGTAAATCAGTATAGTTTCTGATCCCTGTCTGTTTTGCAATCCTTTCCCGGCCTCGTGCAGTTTTGTAATATTGTTGTATCATGATCCCGGCTGGAGTCAAATATTTGTGCTGGCCCTTTTCTCCTTGCCCCGTCTTTGGTCTCACGCATGGACTGAAATAGGATGTTAACTCTTTGACGACGGAGCGCAATTTCTGACACACGATTTCCTATAGGAAATCCTGTGTCAGAAATTGCGCTCCGTCGTCAAAGAGTTAAACTCCCAAACACCAACCCATCCAACCGGCCGCTGTTGTTGTAACTGGTTGTGCAATATCATGCCGCTCAGTCGTGTTAGAACTTTTTGAAAATACATGTACATGATTGTTGGTCTGTTTGTTTTTTTTAAAGAAAACTTATGAATGTGTCATGTCCATAACTACACTTTCCATGTTGTCAGTATTTTTTTTTTTCGTTTATATTGCTTTCGTTTCTTCTGTTTATTTGTAAGAATTTTTGTGTAAGAATAGCTGTGTAATTGTGTGATGGTACGCCTAAATCTTTTATTTTTAACTCTTTAAAAAAAGGGGGGCGTCGATCGGGAAGACTTCAACATGACAGTTTTCATTTATGCCGAACATTATCACGGGGAGGTAATCAACATGGACGGCCCTTCAGTGCCGGCTGTCAGTGACGCCTCAAACGTTTCGACGACGATTTCTCTAAACTAAACCCGTTATTTTAAAACATGAGCATATACACATCTGTAGATTGTAGTCACGTATTTGTACAAGACTGTTTCTGGTTGATAAACGCCAGGCCCCTTCGGTTTCAATCGTTCTAGTGAACCGACACCTGAAAATCCGATCCAAAGCCGTTTTTCCCGTGCTATATGGCGTCTTGAATTTGGAAAAACGCGGTGCAGTAGCGTGGTAACCCGTTGATTGACGGTACAATGATTTGGAGCGGCATCAGTATAGCACTCGGCAAACAGCCGCCCATTTTGTTTCACCCCGCCCTGTGTTATTGTAATGAATCCCTGGACTGATTGTTGTAACTCGTTGTCAGCAGGCCTATACGTGTTAAATGTTATTGATACTGTGCTGTATATAAATTGATGTTTATGATAGAAACTTTTCTATAGCCGTTTGAATGTTTTGGTTACGTGAATAAATGAACTCAGCCTGACTGCCCTGACTGCCAGTGTTTTCTTTTCATGTCAGAGCGTTTGTAGAGTGTGTTTGAAAACAACATTTGTTGTAAATTTAAACCGTCAGAACTGCCGGAACAGAAGGAAAATACATTACAACTGCGCTGACTCAGCCCAAGACACCACTCACAACTCGAGCCTCAAGTTGGTCATAACTCAGACATATAAACACTGACAGAGCCGGACTGACCAAAAGTGGCGGCGTGTAGTGGCCAAGTCCGCCTCCGTGGAGGGGGCTGCCGGGTCGGGTGGGGTCCGGGGTCGGTTGGGGTCGGTCGGAGTCGGGGTGGGGGGAGGGGGGGGGGGGGAAGCTAGGCGCGATAAGGCAGGGGAGTTTCAGCCGCGAACTGCACGGTGACACGGGTGGGCGACATCAGTTGTTTTTTTTTTCTTTTCTTTTTTTCTTTCTTTCTTTTTTTTTGTTTTGCGCCGGGAGGCCCTTTGCAAACAGACGCAGTACGCGGCAGCTATCACGTCAAGTAAGGCTGGTGTGGGGTACGGATCTACGGTCACAATCCATGCGGGGACACTGCGATACCTTTCTTACGCTTTTTTTTTTTTTTTTTTAACACTGACGGACGGGTACAGATCGCGCGCTGCCACCTGAAACCAGTCAATCCAGGAAGTTAGGCCTACTGTTTGTTACTGAGCCGACCGACGCAGTTCGCGTTCAGTGTTCGCCCGGCCGCACAGCTCTGTTTAACTTTTGTCGTTTGGTTCACATCAAGTTGTCGCCGGTCACACGCCACCGCAGAAGATAAACAATTCATGGTGCAGTTTTACGTTGACTGAACTGGGGGACAAACAGCAACATAACCACACTGTCTTTCTTAACTTGAAGTCCGGCCAAACTCGCTGTCTCTCTCTCTCTCTCTCTTCAGTGAGCGGCGCCCCTCAGCGTTATTTGATCAGTGACGGCATAGCTGCATTCGACTTGAAATTCGACAGACCAGATTCCGGGAACATAAGCCACGCCTTTTACGTCCCTCTTTTTCATGCTGACGGTTAGTATCTTGTGGTGGTACAGGAATGTATGTACTTATCTCTCATGCAGTCAAATGATTTTCAGCTGTATAACTTTTTAGGGTAGTAAGATATTCATCTGATTTAAATGTAACCTGTTAATCAATTTCAGGTAACTAAACAATAGGAAGCTGAAATGAGTAAATTCACTGAATATGTGGAACACATGCTTTATTTGAGTTTGTGATAAGAATATTGATCAGCACTTTCGTTTATTGACCTCACAGTGATTGTTGTTGTTAACATTTACTTTTTACCTTACACCTCCTTGTCATTTTTACGCCTCCTTTCTATTGTTCCTCCATGCCCCAGTAGGAGCAATGGAAATAAAACCTTTGAATCTATGAATGGTTTACTGACCTGTGAGAATTTGAAAACAAGTTGTCGGTGATCTAGCTGATATTTATTTTGCATTTTAAAGCCTCTATGTCTGTAAAGCTGGTGAGATGGAAAACTGCTCTAAGGCTCTAACTGCTCTAATCTCCAAGGCTGTTTGCCAGATAGACGGATCATGGGATAGTTCATTTGGCCGTTGCAACAATTTTGTGACTTTGTGGCGTCTAACTTAGGGTAATACGACTTTCTTTGAGCCGTTGATGGACAGACTGGAATGCAACAAAGTTGCTCAAAATAACTACCAATCAGCACTTTTTAGCTGGTCCTCAGTCCGCAGCCAAATAATGTTCCATACGCAGTATGCTCTCAGAACAATATATGCCTGGACAGGGTCATCATAATTGTTTCAGACGCCTTATTGTGACTAGCGTGACTGATTCTGATGCACAGATTAAGTACATTCAATGAAAAGTTTTCTGCTTGCTGTTGTATGTACGTACTGAGGCGTTAATGTCCTTGTTCTGTCTACCAGATTCTGCAGACCACTCTGTTCAGCATGGGTCGCGTGTGGCAAACTAACGGTGTGCTATGCATGGTCTTGAGCCTAGTTCACCTGCCCATGGCCAGCGCCACCACCTGTTTTGTGCGTCCATGTCTCAGCAAATACAGCTCTGCAGTTGTGGAACTGGAATGCAGGCTGTCAGAATCCATGATTCCTGATTTGACACCTGACACCGTGATTGACAGGATGGAGATTAGGAGAAGGGGCTTCAACGTGCGTGACAATATGACTCAGGATGATCATCTGATTACTGTCAGGGCCAGCGTTCCACATGTTCACTTACCCCCCAAGTCCTATACTAATAGTCGAACTTTTTACAACGTGACTTACGCAGAGCTCTGCACTAGTGACTGCAGCTTTCCTCCATTCTGTGTTCATTTTACTATCCCTGGAGCAAGGTCAAAATTAATTCGGCAATGGGATGTCATGTACAATGAGTTCATCTGTGCCGTAGTAACAGCCAACAAAACCAGTCAAGAACAGCTGGTTACTTTTGAATTTGGTGTCACTATGGACGTGAACCCAACCTCACCCATTCTTCTACCAAGAACGAAGAGGAACCAGGGCTTTACTGTAACGGTGATTGAGTCATTTGAAATGTTTGTGCATCTTATAGTCCCGTGGCGTTATGTACGGTGTCAGCGGGAAGGAAGGCTGTCACGACTCATCCTAGACTCCAGGGGAGTGCAGGTGCAGAGGCCACGCACTATTGTCAGGTTTCTTGATCCTAAACAGACGACCATCTACGATTCATATGGTGTGCTTTTAGCAGAGAATGTTACCAGTATTTACCATGACTACTACAAACTGATTGGCGGTGGCACTTATTACTCAATGATCGTGCATGTGAAGAGAGAACTGCCATGTCCTCGCCAGTGCCAGGTAGGAGGCCGGTGCACCTGTCACTTTGTTTATTACTTTGGTTTGAAAGGGTGTCGCGAAGATCCAACACGTGAAGGAAGTTTTGAAAGCGCTCAACGGTACTGCGTCTCAGAGTGGACAGTAACATTTGATGATTTTGTGGGCACCGGTGACTCTTTCTGGAGGACCTCGAAATGTGATGCCACAGAGGCCATCATGGGACGCATTCGACACAGTGATGCTGTGTTCACAGGCAAGTGCGGGAGAGACCCGCCACAATCTGTAGAAAACAAATCACATGAATGGCCTCAACACCAGTAGCAGCTCAGTTGTCTCCTCTATACACGCGGGCTTCCTTATGGCTTTTGGTGTCACTACTCTTGTAATTACATTTGTTGAGGTGTTATAAAGCCCAACTAAGCAAGAATTTAGTGAAATACCGGCCCCCGTAGTGTAGTGGTTAGCACTTCGGACCATGGACCGGGAGACCCAGGTTCGAGTCCCAGCCGAGGCAAGCAGGATTTTTCCTACCTAGGTCGGCTCCTACCTAGAGCGGGTGTGCTATGGGCCCAATGGGGAGGCTGTTGCCACACAGCCGATGTTCATCCACTTCACAGGTGTGACTTCGGGCGTGCTTCCCTTAGTATCACTGTATGACACGTCTTATGAGTTATGTTGTGGATGATTACACGGCCGGCACGCAGGTGCCATAGTTCCCGGGCCTGTTTAACGCCAGGATATTTATGACATGAAGCATGGAATGCGGCCCTGTCCCGCAGTCCCAAACCATACGGACTCTATTGCATCATCTTACCATCATCCTCATCTCCATCAGTGCATCATGCATAATACAAATTGCCCCAGTTTTCAAGCCCACCATGGATTCCACCCATGACCTGGGAGGAACACCATTGGAGCTGGCAGAAAGAGTTGCGGGAGCAAAAAAAAAAAAATTAGTGAAATAAGTGGTGTTAAAATGGTCCGTGTTCTGTCGCTGGGCTGATCCTATCTTGTTCAGGTCCCAACACGGAAGTGACAGTCAGAGGCTGTTTTCATCCGTTACAGCCTGTGGTTTGCTTGTGGCTTTTGGTGTCACTACTCTTGTACATGTAATGACATTTGTTGAGAAGGGATTCAAACCTTGTGTGAGTGAATTTGCTGTAATAGGTGTTATTTGCAAGTTTATTGCTTTGGGTTTTTGGTTTGTTTCTTGTTTGTTTGTTTGTTTGGGTTTTTTTTTTTGGTTGAGTTGTTGTATATGCCAAACCAATTTTATGTTTTTTTTTTTTAATACTTAGAATCTTAATTTTTCATGCTTACTTTGTTTCGAGCTTTGTGTCCAAAGACGATTCTCCATTTTATACCTGTTATTTAATGGACAATGAAGTATTTTGAATTTGAATTTTAACTCTTTCTACCTGAGAAACAAAAATAACCATAACAGTTTGTATAAATTTCACATCCCTCTCCAACGCATCTGCCGTCAAGTGTCCTTGGCAAGGTAATGTCAAAGTACAATGTACGACATCTTAGATCTAAGCAACATGTCCCCTAAGTATAAAATCATTTTGCCCGCACGGTGCAGTGTCACCACAGGATCCAGGCAGCTGGTGCAAGACGTATGATGGTAGCGTCAGTGTAGGAATTTTAAACTTTGAATCTCATGCACTTCCGGCTATTTGACCATTTGACTCAACAAGGATTGTGTGTGTGTGTGTGTGTGTGCGTAAGGGGAAGAGAGAGAGAGAGATTTATTGTCTTGGAAAAAATAATTCCAGAGTTTGACAGTATGTACGATTATTGGTTTTTAATTGTTTGTGAAGTTTGTTTGATCATAACGTTTAATTCTATTTTATATCAAGAACTTTAATGACTGTATTTATTTTTGTCCTTTTATATGTGACAGAGCAGCATGTGAGATCAAAGATCTGTTTTAGATTCTCTCTTAAACAGACAGTAAAGTGTTTTCAATTGAATTTTTTGAAAGAGCAGTTTCTCCCTTGGGCTTCCTGTATAATCAAAATTAATTATTAATCCATTGAATATACTGTATAAAAAAAATATACAAGGGTCATGTTATCCCATCAGCACACACTACAGAAATAACAGTGATTCGCTCAGTACAATAGGGACTGTGATGAGTATGTATCCAGCGTTCTTCGCTAACGATGTCTTGTATTATCAGCAGGGACTTTTTTGGCACCATCTGACTGTAATGCAGTGTCCTTGATTACGCACAGGTGTGTGTATTTGTATGCACAGAACTCTTAAATTGGTGCACAAATTTGAGAACAGCGCATCACTGGGGACACATGTTTTTCGTCTCACCGAGACAGTAACAGTATCAGGCATGGGAATTGTCCGCCTAAAGGCAAATTTCCGCCTAAATGAAATTGAGTTTCCGCCTAAAAAAGGAAATTTCTGCCTAAAAGAGTCTGTACTTTCCGCCTAAATCAAATTATGTTTCCGCCTAAAAAAAAAAAAAAAAAAAAATCCGCCTAAAAAAGTCTGGTTGATTAAAAAAAAAAAATGCAGCTCCGCTTTTCTTTTCACCGATTGCCGCCGAGTTGTTGGCCGCCCGCCTGAGTTACGCGATACCTAAAAGGAAAGTACAGCGTTTTTGTGGGCAGCACTAAGGCTGAAGGCCCCCCCCCCCCCCCCTTTTCACTTTCTTCGGGTAAAGTCATTGCGTCCGCCTGCCTCCCCACCCCCCCCCCCCTCCCCGCTTCTCAGTTTCTTTGGGTTAAGTCCGTCCTTCCGCCTTTCTGCACCGCGAAAATTTCAGTCTTTTTTTACTTCTCCAATTCCCACGCCTGCAGTATTTTTCCAGTACTCTCCCGGAAACCCATTGAACAAAAAAGTGATCTGTAACTAGCAGCGGACACTTGCAACCTTGCGTTTCTACTGAGCCCTTGTGCATAACAGACAGAATCTGACTGGCTTAAGCACTCTAGGACACTTTTGGTCCAATTATTATAATGCTCTATTTGGTAAGCGTGTCGGTTTCTTGCCTTGCTGATTCACTATTGCTGATGCGCTAACATTCACATACACCTTTCTTACTAGAATACTTTTGTAAACAATAACAGCAAATGATTTTGATCTTCAGACTTTTATACCATAAGACCATGGACATTCAAAATTTGCAAAAGACCCTAAAAAATTTGGAGAGAGGGTCCCAAGGACCATTGTATTTTCAAATCACAGGGAACACTGTGTAGATGCTGTTCAGTGTGTGAGTAAATGCACATGGTTCATGTAAGTGTGCGTGCTTCATTCAGCTCGTGGCATTTTGATTCAAGCAAATGGTAGTGTCTATTCGACTGAAGCTGTATGTACATACACTATTTTTATTACATACATTATTTCTGTTATATTTTCTGCTTGCGCGGCATAAAGCCATAACTAACTAACTAACAAATGAACAAACGTTATATTTTCCTGAAATCTGTGTGTAAGGATTTTGGGTGACAGGCACTAAATCCTGAGTTTTGAAATGTACATATATTTTTTTAACATGTAAACATAGCAAAAACAAACATTTTCGGGCTTCAACAATGTCCGCTCCGAACTTGGGTGTTTCTGAGAAAATGCCAGCGTTAAAATTTGTCACAGACATACGACAGATGATGGAGGGTCATTACAGATACATCCACTCACTTTGTTACACACGTGTGTTATTTTTTTTATAAACAACACAAAAAAGTTTTAGGTTTTTACTCGAACATAATATCATTTATTCTTTGTAGACATCTTCCATTCGACTTCAAACAAACAGTACGTCTCCTTACACTGAAATATGTATTTGCAATATAAAATCACATACTGTTGCCAAAGACACACCATCCATTCAGTTCACAATATCAAAATATAATTTATAAAGGAACACAAATCACAAATTTAGTGACCACACCGTTTGTTTGTGTATAACAGTACAGTAGTGGTATGCCAAAGACAACTCACATTTTAACAGTATGTTTAGTAGACAGGCATCCTTAAAGGTCTGATGTCCTGACAAAACACCACTGAGACTGATTTTAAAAACTCCCTGATTGTGCACAGTGCAGAGTCAACTCTGTCAAAGTTACAGTTTTTAGTGCCTGTGAAACCCCTGTAAAAGTTGAGTGGCGCCTGCTGTCACACCTCAGTTTGTTTTTGGAAAGATCACAGTTGCAAGTGTTCTCATGCAGCACCAGGTAACGCATCCTGTACATGCTGTAGTGGTGGGTCTCGCTTACGGAGTAAAAACACAGTGAAGCCAATGCAAACTGATGCTCAGGTTTGTTACCGTCTCCTAAGCGCTGAAAAAAACTGCAATTGTGACAGAATTGACTGTACATTTTGCACAGTTGGATTTTTTTTTTTTTTTTTAAAACACACAGTGACCTTTGCAGACCTTTTAAGACATTCTCCCCAAACCAGGTGAAACCGATGACAGCTGGAAACACTTGAAACGAAACTGAAAACCAAAAACAAAGAAATACCAAAACAAACAGGTTTGTGAAAGAAACACCCACAGAAATAAAAAATCTTTTCCATTTTTATTTTAAAATTTGCTATAGCCAAGAAGAAAATCATCAAGAATGCCCTTTTAGTCATTCTTTATATACACCCATTCATACAAATGAACTGTTATAAATTACAGTATACAGCACGGTCAGAAAAGAATCTCTGAAACTGAATTGTGTTCAGCAAAATCCGAAAAGCAAAATGCACGCAATTTCCACCCTTTTTGTGTCTAAAAGGGGTTTACCAGTGTTAGGTAACACAAGTTAGTCAACATGCCAAGATGTCCCAAATTTCTGACCTCTTCGGGTAACTCCGAATCCTTTACCCACAACCTCATCTGAATTATGTGTTCTTGACAAAATTTCTCCATAGGTCCCAGTTCCAATAGAAGAATAAAGCTGACAGGACCAGATGACTCAGTAAACCACACAAAAGGGGTTAAACGTAAGTTAAAGGCCCGTGGATTCGTTTACGTCAATGTCTTTTCAAAACTGAGCTGCTGTTTCAATATTTTATGGCAAAAGCAACAGAACCGACAATCAGCAGTCAAACTGTAATGCTTTGCTGTGGACGGAAAGAGTGAATAGAGTTGCACCATCAAGTGAACTGAGATGTGGACACTATTTCCATGTGGCTTGTGATGGCTTTCGCAGATCCCGGGCTCCGCGTACAGTCGCGTTGCTGGCTCCGGCTCTGACCTTGACCTCTTGGTTCAGGAGGTCGGCCTGTGCAAGCTCCTCATCATACCTGAGGACAAAAAACCCCAGCAACATGAAAAGAAATCCATAAACTTGGTGGATTTCCCCCTTTGGCTAAAAATTCCCCCCCCCTCCCCCCCCCAAAAAAATACAACAAAAAAAAACAAGGGTGGGTGGGTGGGTGCTTGGGAGTTTAACGTCCTTTTCCACCACATAAGGGTGATATCAAAGACGGGGCAACGACGAAAAAGGCCAGCACAAATATTTGGCCCCAGCTGGCGGGATTTGAACTCACGACCCGAGCATTGAGGGTCCAACACTCTACCATTCGGCCACCCCGGCTCCCCTCCAAAAAAAACAAAGAAAAGAAAAAAAAAAAGAGGTGTTTCCTCCTCTAACACACTTAAAACTGTGCAAAAATGCACTAAATAGCACAGATTTTAGGCTAGTTCTAAAAACTGTCCTCCAAAAAGTGTGTTTCCTCATCTGGCACACTTACAATCATGCCAAAATGCACCGAATTGCACAGATTTAAGTCTAATATTAAAACATTTCCGGGGAACATGCCCCCGGACACCCCCTAGCACAGCAGACGTGCACTCTTGCCTTTGCCACTTTGTCACTAAATACTACACACTTTTTCTCCTTTTCGATCATGCACGATTTGACGCCCTGCATATTGAAAGACGGGGAACCGTAAAGACACAACCAAAAATTTGTTTATCATCCACAGCGGCCTCTTTTTCTTTGATCTCTCCTGTGGAATAAGTGTCTGTATTGTCTGTATTGTACTAGTACTGGATAAATCATGTGACACAGGGCTTCGCTAAAGCTCAGGGTTGTGTCTTGGATCAAAATACTCATTGGTAGCTTGATGGGGAATAACAGCTAATTACACAGGTTTCTGACAGAAAATATTAATTGACACCTGTAGGACTACAACTCGTGTAGTGTCTGTAGTATTGGTGAATCCAATTCAGCAGCGTATTGATGACAACCTTCACTGCAAGACTCCCATCGCCCTCCACCCACCTTCCCTCCAGCTGAAGGATGTCTCCCTCAAAAGGAATCCCCACCCCTTGAACAGCCCCTAAACCCATCACCCCACCCCCAGGGCAACACCCTCAAATAATGGTATTACACAGTTACTTACAGCAGATCAAAGTTTCCATAGTTCTCCTTTGCTGGCACCTTGTTCCACCGGACACTGTCATTTGAAAAAAGAAAAAAAGAAGAAAACAAAGCTTTAGCGCCATAAAGAAAAAGATGTGAACTGCCAGTTGCACAGGGAAAAGGGGAGTAAGCTGGTGTGTCAAACTGATCTTGTGTAGTTCATTGCAGCAGGAACAACAGTGTTCTTTTTCTAAGAAGAAAAACAGCATTGTTAAATGCACACACACACACACAAGGAAAACCAAAGGAAAATAAGATAGACAAAAATGATTAATTCAGATGTACTACTGTTCACCGGTAAACACACACTTCCTGATCCAGCCCAAACTCTAACACACACACACACCCTGGTCCAACCCGAACACACACACACACTATTCAATTCAAGTAGGTTCTTACTCTGGAAACTCCCCTGGCTGGATAACGATGTTGATGACGTCAGAGATGAGTTTGTACTTCATAATGCGGTCACTGGAGGTTGTTGCTGTCAATGAGGGAGATGCGTTCACCTGGTTTAAGAAAAATCCCAAAACCATATATAATGTACACGTGGACAAGGTGCACTTGTGATGGTCCTGCCTTCACAGCTGTAGGAAAGGAGAACAGAGACAAAACTACAGTCTTTCCTGAGTAAGTCAAATCTTCATAGTGAATGAGTACATGAACAAAACTACTGTATTTTGCGGAACTCTTACCTCGATTAACCAGGGCTTGAGGTTGTCATCAATGATGATGTCATACCTGCAGCAAAACCCAGCAGATGACAAAAGTAAGTACTGTATAATGATTTCAGAGGTAACGACATCCCTCCGTACATAGTTAGTATCCCTGTACATGCAGCCATGACTTCTACCACCATTACAACAAAAGCAGAAAACAGTAAACTTGATTTTTCTGTTTCATAGCAGGAAGGTGAAGTGAGGTATGAGTGAATTCCCTTTGCTACTTCTGAGTTTGCATTGCCCTAGCAAAAGCCCTGTACAGAAAAAAATCTGACTTGACAGGGCTGAAACACACACACACACACACACACACACACACACGATTAGATTGAACTATCACTTACCCGTAGCATTCAAAACAGTGTCGATCATTAGAGATCACACCCTGGGAGAAAAACAAAGGACAAGATTAGATGTCTAAATATGAACAAGAAACTAGCTTTATTTTGTACTTTCATTGGAGGAAAAACAAACAAACGATAAAAAAAACACCAAACCAAAACAAAACCAAAAAGAAAAAGAAAAAAAAAAGGAGAATACAAAACAAGCAAAATCAAACCCCAAACAAAAAATAAAATAAAATAAAACACTGGCAATACAAAATAAGTGAGATAAAAATGATAGCTCCCCATTAACCCCCCCCCCCCTTTTTTTTTGGGGGGGGGGGGGGGGGGGGGCAATTGGGCAGTAAATTACAAACAAAAACTGAACACCAAATTATCTAACACCCATTTAAAATCAATGATGGGAATATTTTTTTCAAATGCAAATAAAACACTGAACAATTCAAACTCTGATAAAAAAAAAAACCTGGCTGTTATGTATACCTTCTGGTGACCTTCCTAGAAAAACAAAGCACACAGAAATTGTGTACATGTTTTGGCCAGTCATGATTAAAACTTAAAACAAAACAAAAAAGGCATCGGTGCAAAACAAATGGAATGCGTAAAACAAGCATAAAAATGCATGAAAAAGGAGGAAGTCCAGTAACATCAATGACACTCATACAAGGTTTTGAGAAGGGGTGAAAACAAAAACATCAACGCGACCAATGGCATGCAGCGTATATATAGTATTCACATAATCGGCTTGAGTAAAGAACGAGTGCCTTGCTGAATTCTACTCACCGCCACTGCCTTCAGGGAGTGAACTGTGAGCCAGTTAATGTCATCGAACAGTTTGTCTGATACCTGCAGCAATGGAAATGTCAACATAGAATAAACAAATAGAACACATAAAATTCACTGGTAGTGGATTAGTAAGAGATGCAAATATACCAGCGTAAGTGCAGATCTGTTTATAAAAAATGATGAATATTAGCACAGAGAGTCAGGTGAGTTTTTTTTTTTTAAGGTGAGGTAAGTAACAGAGCCACTGGTTTACAACAGTTCCACAGAAACTGGAATTCTGCAAACTCTGTTCCTTCATGCTGATGGCCAAATCAAAAAGACACCAGACATAAAACAATACGCAAATTGGCCATTCAACTCCAGGTTTAATTCACTCTCACCATTCATGAAAAAATAGTGTAATTTTGTTTGATTTAAACAGATTTATTTCCTTGTGTATTGTGCAGATACAAAGAAACAGTTTTGAGCATTGACAATTGTTAGCAGTAGTTTTGAAAATAATTTTGTTTAGCATGTGCCTTGGTACAGACCTCCTTCCCACGTGTTCCCTCCAGATAAAGACGAAGGTTCTCCACTGTCCACTTGCCTCCATGGATTGCATTGTAGTCTTCCTGTAACACACACACACACACACACACACACACACACACACACACACACACACACACACACACATCATCTTGAACATGAAATCTGGTACCCAAAAAAAAAAAAAAAAAAAAATCTAACTCATTCATTCTTATGAAGTGGAGGGTGTATTTGGTAGAAGAACTATTCCAAAACAGCTGCATATCAAACTCACACCACTTCGCAAGAAATGTGAGAGCGGTGGACCAACCCACCAGACCTAACATTTAATTGCCCCATGAGGGATAAATAAAGTAATTTGAACTTGAACTAATGCTGGCCGGCCCCATTTCTACATGTAATTGCTGATGTGTGTGTGTCCTACTTTATCACCGAAACCTGCGCCGTGGGTGATACACTCCATCTTCGGCAGGCTGGATCAAGTTTTCTTTTGTGGTTCCAGCATCAACCACCGACTCACCCCTGTTTTCTGAATGGACACATTGGTCAGATGCACAAACATGTTGTCCAGCTCGTTCACATTGGCGTTGTATTTCACTGTGCAGAATCGACAGAAACCAAGACGATACCTGTGAAAAGAAAAAGCAGCAGAAGTTTGGCATCAGTAACCCTTTATGGTGGTGGTTAAAACACACACACACAGACACGCACACACACACACACACACACACACACACTCTTTGCACAATGTCCCATGAATGTGCAGCATGTGTTACAACAGTTGTTTATATACATATAGCAAGCATATCAACAAAAGATTCACAATGTAACAGTGGTACGGCCACCACTATAGCCAGGTGGTTTGCAAGTGTTTAACATTTCAGCCACAACAGTGATTGAAGAATTACAGGGATGGATAGATACTGAATGGTCCAGCTGAACACTATTCATTCCAGACAGGCACACAGGTTTAGGCAAGTGCGGTGTCCACATAAATGTTTACCATGGCAGGCTGCGACTGCATGCCGCCTGTCTTGTGAACAGATTGTTACTTACATGTAGCATTTGAGTGGGCGGAACGATGTGACGAGGACGTAGAGACGCAGGTCAAACTTCTTTCCTCCAATCAAGAGAGGGTTGTCTATGTACTTGGAAATAACGTACGTCTCCTTGGCTGTTGGAGCTACAAACCTGTAATGATGAAACCTTCATGCATTGCTGTCAGAAAAAAATGTCAGGTAGGCAGGCACGCCTATAAATATAACAAACTTATAAAAGTATTATACTAATGTTTGTGCTGCACTGGCCCCCTTGGTGTGGTGGTTAGCACATCAGACCATGAACCGAGGGACCCAGGTTTGGGTCCCAGCTGAGGCAAGCAGAATTTTTCCTACCTAGATCAGCTCCTACCCAGAGCGGGTGTGCTACTGACCCAATGGGGAGGCTGTTGCTACACAGCCAAGACTCACCCACTTTACGGGTGCGACTTTCCTTCTTATGACACATCTCATGATGTGGATGATCACACGGCTGGCACCGCAAGGGCTGTAGTTCCCGAACCTGGTTGATGCTAGTGTATTTAAGACAGGAAGCCTGGAATGGAGCCCTGTCATGTAGTCTCAAACTGCATCATCATATCATCATCCTCATTATCATGCATAATCAAAAATGGCCCCAGTTTCCAAGGAAACAGACATTACTTACGAGTTCCCTTTACCATCACGAGACCATTTTTTCAACTGACTCAGTTTGTTGACCAGGAAAATGCCAATACCTCGAGCTGAAACACACATGGACCAAGCAGTTCAACATTCATGGCTACAGTTACGGCATGGGTACATATGTACATACACATACAAGAAACACTTCTTGTCAGCATATGCAAGTACATGTATCTTTCACTTTAGATGATAAAGTTTGATCATCACCACTGAGACTTCTGATTCCTGAATCTGCAACCTTTATCCTTCTAAAAAATTTCAAAGGTCTTCTTTTCCATGGTCCCTACTGGGGCATGGAGGAACAATATAAACAAACAAGAAAAAGAAATGACAAGGTAGTATAAGGTAAAAAGTAAATGTTAACAACAATCACTGTGAGGGTCAATAAACGAAAGTGGTGATCCATATTGTCATTGATATAAACTGCATGAAATAAAGCTAACAAAAGTAACATACAGTTACACTTACCGCAATTACAGAGAATAGAAAAACATGTTAAGTAATGAGAACTTAGTAACTCAACAGCTTTGTTCTACACAACTGTACATTCTTTCAAAAATTTAGCAAAACTAAGTGCGACTTTCCTGCCTTTACAAAGTGCAGCATCATGCGTACAGATTTATAAGAAACAGCCCACACTGCCTCACTGCCATAATGAATTATAATATTAATTATCTGTACCTTTTCCACAAGGCTTCATGATCCATGTGGTGTTTGGGTTTTTTCTGAACTCCTCCACAAACAGATTGTAGTCTGCGGGCAACATGAATGTCATCGGAATAAAGTCTGCAATAAAGATGCACCGTTCATGTTAGTAATCAACTTGTTTTTTCTGCCAGAACTCTTCATTAGCTCCAGTAGTAACCTGCATGCTATATTGTCTGCCTCCTAACATTGCATAGCAGCTGCCATGTACACAAACTGATGGATTTTTGCAGTCCTGCCTCACAAGCAAACAGTACAATCGAGTGAACCTCAAGAATGAATCTGAAGAAAGACATACAATGTATATAAGTTCTATTTCTGAGAGATGCAGTGAGAAAAAAACAAAAAAACAACTGCTTTACATTAGAGCCTTTTCACGCCTATTTGCAGTTACTCTAAAACTTTAATGGGAAAACTTTTTTGACAGTGCTATGCTAAGTACAAACTGGTAGACTTTAAGTACCAAGATGGACGTAGCGGCCATTTTCGTCCTTCTCAGCAAGAGGTGACCCCTCCTTGTCAAGCTCTTTGCGATATCTCTTAATGTTTTTCACCATCAGGTCTTTGCGAGTCAGCTCCACGTGGTTAGGAAAATGGTTGATGACCCTGCAAAAAAAAAAAAAATTTATAATTACAGATGACTACTTGGGAATTGCACATGCAAAAACTAATCTGCAGGCAAACCTACTTACATTATGAACAATACTGACAGTTCTCAATGACAAACATTTCTCTCTCTTTGATGATAGAAAACTAGAGTTTGCTTCTGCCTGTAAGCTGTCAGCTGCGTTCAGCTGGAATGCTCCAGTAATTGAAACTCCATTACTAAAACCAAATTATCACCATACCATCCAGTACTATAGCTCAGCTGGTTTAGTTCGCTCGTTAGGGGGTGCAAGTGTACAGTTACAACGGATACAAAACTAAATGGATGTAAATCTCCACCATGTGAAATTCCATCTTGCAGTGGATCGCATCAAGTAAAGTCGTAAAAGGAAGTCAGCGGCTATGAGACTTCACTTTGCAAGACCCAAATCCAGAATACATTTGCACCCCCTCCCATGCAGCCGGGATACAATCATCCCCACTAGTGGATGACTGGAATACATTTGCTCCTCCTGCACATAACTGGTATAATTTGCACCCCCTTACGGGTGAACTATCCTATAGTATTCCTAACTAAGCAATACTATACCATTCTGCTTATGGAGTCTCACCTGTGCTCATCATTCATCACTGTTGTACAGTTTACGCTGCATACGCAACAAGACACTACAGACACAAAAACATGTGATACGAATCAAAACAGCTCTTCAAAAAAACTTACTGATCATCGGCCATCCTGAAACCAGACTCCACGCTGAAGATGTTGCGAATGTTGTGCACACCTGCCCTGGAAAGACATTTGATTCAGTAGGTAATTACTAATAGCTATAGTTCAAATCTTAAGCATTTCATGCGCAAAATGTACTATCCATGTAGGTCTGCTCAGCTGCATGTTGGTTACTTGGTATTTTTTTCAACACCACTTATGAAACTGCTCTATCTGATTGTAGGAACGGCTGTCATATTTTACCAGCAGATAACACCCCCCCCCACCCCCAAACAGTACAGCCACCAATGTTGATGGCAATGTGAGAACTCTGAATTGGGGTTTATTGTGAATACACGCACAGACAGACACTGTTCATTTATAAATTTAGATTCGGTGGCATGATTAGCAATCAAAAAATGTGCAGAGATTTGTAAGCGACTGACGAACAGTACAGGGGCTTTCTTTTCTTAGAATCTAGTCCTATACAAAACAAACGTACCAATAAAAATTCCAGTCATCATCTGTTGTCACTTGGACCCATCCTCGAGTGTCAAAATTGTTGAGCAGAACAGATTTGTCGAAATCTGTGGCGTATTTGACGCGCGCCATCCTAAATCTGTACAATCTCAGACAGAAAGTGTTTGTTTGATTCACTCCTTCTGAAGGATATTTTCTATATTTTCAACGTGCACAGCTGTGTGGGAAATAGGCCCTGATTTTGCAAAGAACAACTGATGCTTGCGTTGAGTTCAAACTAGCGTCCATGGTTGCTGGTCGCCATCTTGTCTCGTCTAGAGTATCCACGTACAGGCGATAAAATTTAAAAAATGTTGTACTGACTGTATAAAATACAATTTTCGCATAATTATATTTTTGACACGATAAAACTCATCAGTGCTATATTAAAAAAAACAAATTTGAAAAAAGTAAAGACTTTGTATTTTTTTCTGGTTCAGTCCATGGATTTCGCTTGATATTATTTACAGTTTAATTGTATTAAATATTTGTGCCACTCCGTTATTTACATCTACAAAAGTCACTTAAAGCTAACCCCTGTTCACCTGTAGAAAATTTAACCAAAACGTTCCTACACAATGAATTTACTCGCTCTAGTCATTGTCCAATCCAGATTTCGCATCATGACAGCACTGAATGGTGGAAGATGGCCGACCGTACGCCAGCTCGCAAATCGACCGGAGCAAGTTACAAAGGTAGTCTTCCACCTAGTCCTTTAGGGGCCACCCCACGGCCTCCACTGAGACAAGTGTACCCCAAACCACCTCAGGGCTCGTATCTGTCCGAGTATGAACTGAGTGAGTGCCACGTTTGTATGCCGTGATTTCACGTGTGACTCCGCTAACCGCTTTCCTACCTCTAAAACCTGCTCTACCTAATTTTTTCGCCGGTTAAAACACCCGTTTTAATACAAAGAGAGAGGGGGAGTTAGGCGTTAGCTTTAAGACACCCAGCCGATGGCCGTCTCAGTCTCTGAAAATCACCATCAGCACCTTCCTGCAGACAGCAGAGTGAACATAAGATGTATGCTAAACATTGTAAAACAAGGCTGCTACAGATGACTGTCAGATTCTGAAGGAACCGTGACGTGAGCAAAAATGGTGGTTGAATGATTTGCAGCAATGCTGGTTATGATGCTAAAATGACGAAGATAATAATCCGTTTCCACACCCCCACCTAATTTCAAGTGTGTGTCTGTGTGTGAGGGAAGGGCGTGAATGAAACTCATGAATGTCGAACTCCACTGACGATATAGAACTTACAGGTTCTGCACTCTCCACAACTGCTGCACTGTTACTTAAAAATGTACCCATTCATGTGAGGATTTGCAAAAATTTTGATGACTTGCACATGTATTAACTCAGCTTGAGTGTCTTTTCATCACAAAAAGATTGATTGTACACTGCTCTATAGTTGTCTGATTGGGACATAATTTCAGTGTCCGTTCATAAATTATTTCCTGCAGGTGAACATTTTCTTTTTTTGTGTGTCTAATCCTTTGTTTACAAACATGCTTGCCCCTGTTCGACATAAATTCAGAACTTGCCACACTGGCAGACATACACATTCTACCCTGCCACACCCCTTCCACATTCCTCTGCACAAAAACACCCAGAGATGACCAAAAGCACTTCCCCTTTGCCAAATGTGAGAAGATTTTATGTCAATCTCATGTTTCTTGTAATGGCAATGGAATTTTGCAAAACACTGTTTAGACAGGATGGTCAACAAATTCCAGTTTACACATGTGTGTGTTAGTACTGTTACCTTTTACCTTTATTACTAAGTATTAGCTTCTAAACATTCTCTCACACACACTGTGACAAAATTGGTTGGTCTTTCAGAAAAACTACTTATGGTCCTGGTTTTGACATAGCTGGTAGCCCAAATGGCTAATGGGGTCCCTAGACTTTCGGTCCTCCCTAAACACACACAGAGTGATGCACACATCCCTTTTTCATTGCAGCTGGCACTATGGATTGTATTTTTTTGTGCGCAGACGAAAGTGCTGGCTCAGACTACATACAAGTTACCCGCACAACCAAGACCAATTACACACAGCTGCGCTCAACTGGCGACGACGTCGATGCTCCCATTGTGATTGATGACTCCGGAAGCAGCACAAAGCCGTTTTTCATACTCGGACTCATCTTTTTGGCAGCGCTGGTTGCCCTGGGTTTGGTGTACCTGGGGTTCCCCAAGCTGGACCAGTGAGTATAGTGTCGTAGGTTCGCTCCTCCGATCCGTCCTTCATTCATTAGGTTGTGGGCCGTAGTGGTTAGGTAAGTATGGATTATGTGCATTTGCGTAATTTTTATTTTATTTATTGGAAATGTTTGTGGAAATGGCATAATTTTAATAAATAAGGCAGTGTTTGGTGAGAACAAGCATTGAAGATGTTCCCACAGGGTAAAGATTGGAATTCTGGCGTAACTAGATTTTAAGAACAGTGCAGGATGACATACTTTGTAGTTACAAGTACACTTCTCCTGCACTGTTCTCAGTATCCACTTTCATCAAAATTCCAAAACAGCGTCAGGATGTAGGACTGATTTCTTTTACTGGCTAAGGTATGTATGGCGTATGCTATTTCAAACACCCATTTTTGTCCAGCTGGACCACTTCACTAGAGAAGTGATCTGCCTAACCCTTTTTATTGTGAGTCTTTAATTTGTAGGCAGTGTACAACGTACAGGTATTTGCATAATGCTTTTGAAGATTTGAGCAGTGTGCATAAGACGTGGAAGTCTTTTTTTCATTAATGTAATTAACGAAAGTGGAAGTACAAAATGGTTTAATAACTTAATTAGTTAATGATCATTAAGTGTAACATGATGTAGTGTATTATGTGTATAAATATTAGTCTTATGTTTCCATCTTACTCTGAAGTCTAACAGTTCAGACAGTTGACTGTTGTTGTGTTTGTGTGTTGCAGTGATGAGTATCAATATATCAAGGTGCCACGGGACATTGAGGATGCGAAAAACCTCGGCCGAGTTTTATCACGTTATAAAGACAAATATTTTTATCAAGTTTTAGGCGGCTATTTTATCACGTATATATTGTATCCTTTGGTTGTTTGCGTGTGTTTGGTGTATACATTCTTAGAGTGTTGTTTTACTGTTTTGTGTATTTTCAGATGAGCTGTTCTATTTTAACTTACACAATGGCAATAATTGTTACAACAATTTATTTTTCCTGAATTTGGTTAGTTTGTAGCATCACTGCGGAAATCTATGTATACTTTAATAATAATAGTAATAATATTTTCATTACAGTGTAATAAAAATAACAGATATTTATTTAACGCTTACACTCAGTGAGCTGTAAATGCTTACAAAGTTAAGAGAAATAAAATGGCATGAAAATAATGCCTGGAAGACCAATAAAAGACACAGCAGTTGTGGCATACACACGCACACACGCAGAGTTGTGTCAATCCCTCATTACTGCTGCTGGGTTGGGAACAAGTGTGTTTTGACTGTACCTGTAGTTTTAAAGATTGGGACTGAATCTCTCTCTCTCTCTCTCTTTCTCTCTATGCCTTATGCTTACGCTTTCCTTAACTGATGATCAGTTTACAGACGTTTGCTATCCCAGGCTCAATATTTCTGAGTATAATATCAGGATTCTTGTACCCGTTTGTCATTGCTCTGCCGATTGTTTGTTTGGTAAGTGCTGACGTTGTGTCAAGGTCTGTGTTTTACTGTTCATGCTTTCCATTAAAAAATTTTAGATTTTACTCTGAACTTTCACTGCATATTTCAGTGCATGGCAGGCAAGCCTTACCTCTCACTGTAAAGTGCAATAATTTACACAGAAGTGGTTTGAAATAAGGCTGTCCATCAACAAAACTGATATGACAAATGTATCGATACAGGGTTTTGATTTAGAAATCTGAGGGAGTTAAGATTTCAACCCCACCTTGCAATTTTTTGATTACCTCCCATTGTTACTGTTGCCTGTATGTGTAGTGATGACATTAAAGGTATTGAATTAACTGAAATTAACTCTGAGAATAGTAATGCAGAACTTTACTAGCCAGCCTGAAAGAGTAAAAAGCTTGCACATTAAAAATTTAAGTTTAGAACTGTGCAACACAACAGGCATAGTACAATTTCCCAAGCCGTATGTCTTACAAGTCTGTTAGTCTTACTCCTTTTTTTTCTCTTTTTTTTTTTTCTTCCCTTTTCCAGTGTTCTGGTTTGGGGGCATCTTTTTGTTACCTGTTGTCGTACATGGTTGGCAGACGCATCGTTCAAAAGTATTTACCACAACGGGTGGCTGAATGGCAGCAACATGTGAGTCAAACTTTTAAAAAAAAACAACTGAATTTGGAGAGTTCATTGTCCTCAAATTTTCAATTATCCATGGGACAAGTGCTGGTCATATTTTGCATACACACATAAACATGCACATACACAGGCACACATACGCTCGTCATAATCATTTAACTTCTGTGCAGGTGGAACGCCACAGGGAACATCTGTTGAACTATATTGTATTTCTCCGCATCACACCGTTTCTTCCCAACTGGTTCATCAACATCACGTCACCTGTCATCAACGTTCCACTGCTTCCCTTCTTTATTGGCACTGTTATAGGTGAGACGTTCTGTGTATGAGTTGTCTGGATGCTTGTTTATATCTTAAAAACATTTCAAAGTTGTGTAGGTCAGGTGTGTGTGTTTTTGTATTTTGTATTCTCCAGTGAGTGGTGAGTAGTTAATCAGCCAGAAGATGGTCTCTGCTGCTTGTGTGGCTCTGGCTGTAACCAGTTACTGTCTGTGCTACTCCCCCCCCCCCAAACTTTCTTAACAATGGGTCAATGCAGATCCCCCCCCCCCCCCCCCACCAACCTTTCTTTGCTCAGTTCATTGGGAGCCCACCTGTATATTTTTGACAGTGGTATATGTGTGTAAGACCGATGTGATTGTTTCAGTAACTTGAAAGTACATGTATGAAGATCTATTTTAATTTTACCTTATTTTTAGATATCTATAGGTTGTACTTAAACTATACTTCATCATTATTTTATCTTGTTCAACTAGGAGTAGCACCCCCATCATTTGTGGCCATCCAGGCGGGCACCACCCTACACCAGCTCACGTCCTCCGGCGATGCAGTGTCTTGGAAGTCGATGGGCTTGCTGGCAGTGTTCGCCCTCCTGTCTCTGCTGCCTGTTGTGTTCAAGAAGCGGCTACGAGAGAAGTTCGATTAACTAGCGGCGGGGGTTTGGGCCATGAACTGGACGTGTAGGCAAAGGATAGGCATTCCTGTCAAAACTGACCACATAGTGTAATATTGACAGTCGTGGTGTGACGTTTGATGCCTTCCTCTTTTTTTTTGACTGAGTTGAAAATATCAAATTATTGTCATTCCATTTCTTTCTCCACGAGAATTTCTGTATCTGTTGAACAATTTTTTTCTCTCCTTCCTCCACTTAGTAAGATGGCTGTACTTTTCAAATCTGTCCATTCAGCTTTTAACACAAGAAGCCTCTTCCTTTAGAAAATGTAGATCTGCTACTGGATATTCTTCACAAGAAAGGAAAAACCCGCTGAAGATTTGAAAGGGATGCTTCAGTTGTGCACGTTTTATCACAGGGTGATTTGTTCTTCCCCAGTGACTGGCCTGACCCCTCGTGAACCTGTTATCCAACAGCATTTTCTGTCCTTAGGCCAAACGAAACATCTCAAATTCAACCAGTTGTTTGCTTGAGTTAAAGACAGCCATACAGTAGTTGAAAGATGTTGCTGTTCTGCCAACGTCTTGCAGAGTTTGCATGGTGCACATGGTTGGATGTTTGATTTTAATGTGGTGTGGCTCTTTTTCTTCTGCTACTGATAGTGAGTGCTGTAGAAGTTAGGGCTAACTGTGTGTGCACAGACGATGCTTTTGCCACTGTGTGGTTTTGCTATGGAGTATGTGTACAGAAAGTGCAATACTGTAAACTGTGAAGAAACTTGAAGGTAAATATAGCCAAGTTTGGTTTGGGAGCTCTTTCTCACGCAGGGTATGTTTTGTATTACTGTACAAAGACTGAATTTCCTGTTGCAATTTGATAAAATTACATTGAAATTGTGTTAAATAGTGGTCTTACCGCAGTTCTTTTCCATCTCTAGGCCTGAATATGATTATGACTTCTGCATTGACCCATTGTTAAGACTGTGAGGGTGTTTAGAAGCCGTTTTCTTTCTTTTTTGTGTGTGTGTGTATGAGTGGGTTGGAGTGAGGATGTCATTGTTATGGCGATTGATGTGAACACTGGTGTAGCTGAATTAATTTATCATATGCTGCAAAAGCCATAAGAGGTAGCACGGACTATTCCAGGCTCGGCGCTACCAGGGCTTAATGTATTTCCGTGTGTGTTTGTGACAGTATGGGGACACTGATGAAGTTCATGCCCGTCTCTTGTTTGAGTGATAGGCTGGATGAAGCTGTGCCTGCTTGCAACATGCATCTTTTGTCTTTCACACTTTTAAGTATAGACTAGTATCTGGAATCTCACAATAAAACCATTTTTGTCACAACAGTACAGTGTGTAGGACAGTTCAGTAGCAGTGGAACGCTGATGCCATGTCATTTGTGCACTGACAAGGCAGCTAGTCAAAAACCTCATGCATATCTCTGTGTGTGTGCAATTTCAAGTTCATTCTTGCATCATGTCATACAAACCCGGTTCAGTGTGTCACCTCGTGAAAGTTCCTGTGGAAAAAGCTGTCATTGACAGATTTGACCAGGGTTTTTTTTTGTTTTGTTTTTTCCTGTTGTGTATTCAGTTCTGATTTGTTGTTGACGAGTTTATCTATTTGGTATTGGGGATAAAATGAAACAGATGTAAACAGTTTGACATTTAATATTATTGTGTTTCCACAGTTCTGTTGATCTCGTGATTACATAATTCATGCAGTATTCAGAGATGTGACTTTACTAAAATTGACTTTTGATTTGATTGTATTAACTACTGTGAAACTACGTGTATGCCTGGGGTAGCAAACGTTCTTTTTTTTTATTACTTACTTTCTATTGGATGTATCGGTGTTGTAACTATTCCTGGATATCAAAAGATATTTATACCAGCTATTGTGAAACCCAGACCTTGGTGTTGATTTGCCTTGTGCCAGTTGTAGTTCGTTTTTAGTGTCTATTAACGAGACATATAGTCCAAATGATTTTTTTTCATGTAGAGTAACTCGGCTATTCCTATGCACAAAAAGTTTGCCTGCTGTAGGGTCAGTGCATTTCTAAGGTCTTGAATTTCATGGCTTTTAAGGAGGCTCTAGAAAGTGTGAAATTGGCTACTGTTAAATTTCTGAAACATGCATGCGATTTGCATACACCAATAAGAGTCATACCCGAGCAGCTTATGTCATTGCTGGAATGCTCCACGTTCAAAGAAACGATGTTGTGGCGTAAGTTTATGGTTTGTTCATTGTTCAAACCAAATCTGTAAAAATGAATTTGCATGAAAACATTTGATGCGTTTGTTATCAGACGGTAAATTTTGTCTGAACACTGTACGTGTATCGTCATCCGAAACAAGGTTTAAACCGAAAGAACTTTTTTGCTCATTCAAGAATACTGTGCATAACTGGTTCATGCGTGAATGGAATACTTTAGAGAATCTGATTCCACTTTATCAAATGATATTGCAAGATCGTAATCACATTGTAGCATCATGTTTGGCAGCTTTCTTTTCCTCTCACTATTGTTCCTGCTTCGTTCTGTGTTAGTCTGCCACGTACCGCCCGTTATGTTGCTGGCTAATTATAATCAGAAGCAAACTGATTTGAAGACGAGCTTGCTTGAGATGTGCGCAGGAAAGCTGCCATACATGTGCAGTTTTTGTGGCATGGAAACACTTCCCAGGGTGTTGGGAATGCATTTTTGCGCAGCAGCATATACCAGTCAGCTTTCATCTCTTGTTGCAAATGTGATTTTTTCATTACACCTATTTATTTCAATACACCTGGACATAAACCTGAAAAGTGTTTGTGGTGTGTTACTTCATTGGCTCCCTTGTGTAACAAAGGGAGTCTATGTAATTACCCTCTATCATCTGTGTGTGTGTGTGTGTGTGTGTGTGTGTGTATGTGTGTGTGTGTGTGTGGTAAACCTTAACATTGGCATTTTCTGAGAAATTCTCAGAATCTACAAACAGCAGAGGCACCAAACTTGGCATGCTGATAGACAGCCGTAAGACCTATCAAAACATATCATTTTGAATGACCTTGACCCATGCCACAACAGAGCAATGAAGGCTTCTGCCTCTCTAGTTTCACTGTGAGAACCCTTTCTTTTCTCTCTCTCTCCCCTAGTACTTAGTATGGACAAGTCAAACATAGTGGTCTTTAGAAATGGTGGGCATATCGCTGAACGGGAAAAATGGTACTATGATGGTCAAAGGATTCAAATTGTAAATGCCTATAAATATCTTGGAATCTATATGTCAACTCATGGTATTTTCGCGCAGGCAGTAGAAGATCTGGCTGCAAAAGCAAGAAAAGGTGTCATCTCTGTACTGAGAGTATTGTGGTTTCTTGGTGACCATAGCCCCAAGTTGTTTTTCAGACTATTTGATTCACAAATTCAGCCAATACTGTTATATATGAGGTGTGGGGTTTGTGGGTTGACCACGACATTCTGGAAAGAGTGCATGTTTTTGCAATGAAAAGATTTTTAGGTGTTACACCACGGACTCCAAATACCTTAGTTTCCGGCGAGTGTGGTAGTTATCCTATCTATATAAATATTTTTGTTGGAAATGTTGGCTACTGGTTGAAAGTAATTTCTATGCCCCAAAATAGACTTCCAAGGAAAGCATACTGTATGTTGTACAATTTACATCAACAGAACAAGGTTACTTGGGTTCATGTCATGATTGTGCTTCACCGTTATGGCTTCGGATATGTCTAGGAAAATCAGGGCATTGGACTGTTTTTGAAGACCTTTAAGCAGCGATTAATTGAATGTTTGAACAAGAGTGGCACTTTAAGTTAATGGACAGTAAACGCTTCTTCCCCTATATAATACATTAGTACAGAGTAACTTTCTGTCGGCTCTTAATCACATTGGTCTAAGGGATGTTCTCATTAGATTCAGACTTGGAATTACTAGTTTGAAATGTCACAAGTACCGCTTCTGTAAAGACCCTGGTGTCTGCCTTAAATGTCCACATTGTCCAGATAATGAAACTGAAATGCATTTTTTGTTTGTATGTCCCAGTTACAGTGCCTTGAGAAAACAGTACATTCCTGGTAAATTTACAAGGCATCCATCTTTGTTTTGATTTTCAGTAATTATGTCTGACAGTTGTTCTAGCATAACATATATAGCGTAGCTATGTTTATACTTAAGGCGTCAGAACTTCGTGACATGCTGTCTACGTGTTCCCCTCACCCCACCCCCCTTTAGTCATGTGCCGAAAAGCCTAAACTAAATAAAACATTTGTCATTGTCATTTCTCTCTCTCTCTCTATTGCACACAGATACATTTCCATGGGTTTATTCTTTTTCTTTGGCATTTGATATTATAAACTGACAATAGTTAAAATGGTCATGGCCATATTAAAATACAGAATTTGTTACTGAAAATAAAGCCACTTTGAGTTTGAAGCACAGTGAAGCAAGATCCAGGAATAACATAACATTTCCTTCAGCCATTCCTTGTACGCTTACCAACAAACCTTTGACTAAACAATCAGTACAGCTGTCTCTCTATCACAAATATAAAATACATGCGGACACATGCACACGCACACACGTATGCACACACACACACACATACACACACACTAAAATGAAAACTGACTCAGCTTGCTGAGTATCCTTCTTTGCAGAATTTTCCAGTTGAGAAGCATGTGCCCTCTCATGATATGTTCACCCCAAATGGTATTGTATGCAGGTACATTTGATACTTTCTGTGTGATCTGGAAGAGGTTTTGCAGATTTCAACAGGCAATGAAAATGAATTGTTCATATAGAGATCCTGCAGGAAGAAATAATAAGCAGATCAGGAGACGGCACAACTGTCACATTCACGATGAATCATTGATATTACATGTAGATGAAAGAAGCTTACAAGACCACGTCACTTGTTATCATTTTTTTTCAATCTCCAAATCTGACCTGAGTGTGACTGAGTGATCAATGGTAGGTGAATCTGTTCCCCTCTCAACTGATCTGTGTGCCTGGTCGTCCTGCTGCCTTGACTGCTCATCGCTATTAAGTTGTAACGGAAGGTGCATTTGGGTGCCTACACCTCCATGTTCGGCTGCAGGCAAGTTTGGGGCATTTCTAACAGCTGGCAGGTCAAGTGACGGTATGCTGTGCCCATGAGCATCATGCCGTGCGTCTTCAACATCTGTCGAAAATGTCTGCGAACTAGACTTGTCTATAGGTACGAATTGTTGCGAGCTAGCCCCAGGCATCGTGCTAGCTCTGGCATTCTCCTCCCTGGAATGTTGTCCCTGTGTTGTCTGCTCGTTTCTTTGTGGTTGGTAGCTCTGGTTGCCTCCAGCTCTTCCTTGGCCTCTAGAATGCGTGTCCCTCGGCCGTCCATCAGTATTGTGACTATCTTCAGAAGCGCGAAACAAACTGCTGCCTTTCTCTTCAGCATCATGACCTTTACCCAGGGTGAACGCCTCTACCTCTTCATCTGATTCAGCTAGATCCTGACCGTCACCTGAAGACCCTACCCCGTTCTGTCCACTCGATCCGCTTATGCCGTGTTTTCTGCTTACCCTTGAGTTGCGTTGCGGTCCATTTCGACTGCTGTCGTGAGTGGCCTCCCCTTCTCTAAGATTCTTGTGGACCGGGCTTTCCCTTGTCTGGACACCAATGAGTCCGTCTCCCATGGTAGCTTGGGCAGACGTGTTCTCTCTCTTTTTAGGACGCACATGTCTTGGCTCACTGGCAACCAGCCTGTTATTCTCAGTCCTGTGTTTGGTAACCGAATCCTTTGGTGCTGAGTCTTCTTTCTGCGGCAGATCGACCATGAGCATCTTGTCTGCAGCAGCCGCACCACCAGGATCCCCTTGAGCTCCCAACATTGGGACATCTTCCATACAGTCATCTTCCTCTTCATCGTCTTCTCTGGGTTCTGCAGAACATCCTGCCTTCCCATTGCCTGATGGTGCATGCTTTGTGGTAGCGCTGTCGCCATGCACTCCACTGCCTTTGTATTTTGACCTTTTGATCCTTGCTTCAGACAGGCTCCTCTCA
>JACVVK020000037.1:1755000-1767500 GCA_018292915.2 Batillaria attramentaria | reverse complement strand
CTTGGTTTATGCCGTCGCCAGTGTAGTTTAACACACAGTAGTACATACATGTACCATCCTCTCCAGCCTCAAGATCGAACGGCGTTGTGACAGAGAGATGGTGCGGACGGGGATCTGACAAATCTTCGACCGACACCAAGCCTTTAACCTCGGCCAGTGAGTGCAGGGCCTCTCCGCGGTGCGGGACGTCATACATTCCTGACGTCACCATGGCCAGTGACGCATTTCTGGCTGTGCCCTTCGCCTGGCGTTTTATCTCCAGCCCCGTGACGGATCTCCAGTCCCTGATGGCCCTGTGAGGTGGAACTGTACAGTGAAGGTACAAAAGTCTCGTTGCAGTATTGACTGTGAGCCATGGGCGTGCTGGTGATGACGTCGGGGACACTTTGGAGGCAGACACGAGGAGGGTCATCGCAAGCATCATTAGATTCAGAGCAGGGACTCTGGCCATGTTTTCTCTGGATTTCTGGCGTAGTGTGACTCGGAGTGCTGTTCACAGCAAATCTGAAAAATGCATCGCGGTTAGTACGCAATAGTTTCTTGTTCGTTATTTCGAGATTCTGTTCTCGTGTGTCAGTGAACGCGCGTGCGCATGTGTGCATGTGTATGTGTGTGTGTGTGTGGGGGGGGGGGGGGGGGGGGGGGGAGTGTATAATCATGCGTTCCCGGTGTCACCATCACACTGAGAAAAGGATATCTACCCGAGTCCTTGATCGCGATATCCACCTCACACAATAAAACAGAAATAATATTGTTATGAAAACTGGCGTTAGGTATTGGGAACATTACAATTATGCGGGCACATGTACACTGTTTACATCAGTACACTGAAACGTGACCCAGACTGACAAAAGATGTTTACCTAAGGGTCTAATAGCGGGGATTCCCGAAACCAAAATTACAACTCGGCAAAACAACAACCAAAAAAAAAAAAAAAAAAAAAAAATGTTGAATGACCCTTCCATAATCTTGATTTGTAACGCCGCAGTTCGGCTTAGTAAAGATTCCAGAAAACTTGAAAAAATCTTTCGCTAAAGATTGCCACACAAAGCGGGTTAAATTCCTACCTGTTTATTCGAGCTCGAAGCAGCCATTTGCCGGCGTGAATACCACACTCAGCCAGTCAGCGAGGTGAAGAAGGACTGTAGAACTAGAAGGCGACGATATCAGCAAAGAGGCGTGCTACTGGCTGTTCCCATACGACACATTCTTTAGGTATGAAGGATGGGCGTTGTATGGTATTACAATTACGTCAAAATCAGGAAAGGAATGGGCCGGCACCTACACAAACTCTTTTGCTGCATGGATTAAATGATGCCGTTCTCATGCTCCCTCCCCCCCCCCCCCCAAACGCACGCACGCATGCACATACACACACTCCTGTCTGTCCTCAGTTAGCTAGAAATAGTCTCCCATTGATTTATAGCATAAACACATTTGTTTCCTACGCTTTTTGTAATCGAGAGTTCGATAAATTAAATTAGCATGAAGGTGCAGCGTCTCCTGCATGTCTTAGGTTTATACTGCCCCGCAGACCAGCTTGCATCATTTGTCCAACGTTACATTTTTGTTTTGTTTTTCACGTAGTGCAGGCACACTTAGCCGCGAATTAGTCTTTGTGGCTTGCGCGGCGTTAAGCCCTATAAACTCACTCCTTTATTCCATTCAGTTAGCGCTGTTTTTGTACTGGCCCCACGTCAGTTTGTGCCATCCATTGATGCAGCGTGTTCCTGTATTTCTTTGTAGTTATGACTATGTGGTGATGATGTGTGTGGTTGTGTGGTTTTCATCTATTTTCTTATTTTGCAAGTAGAATCAGCATTGATTGTACTTTCTGTTATTGTGTGTGTGTGTGTGTGTGTGTGTGTGTGTGTGTGTGTGTGTGTGTGTGTGTGTGTGTGTGTGTGTGTGTGTGTTAGTCACTATAGTAAAGACAAGCTTGGAAACGATCATTGTGCCAGTAGCTTGTACCATGGGTAAATAAAGTACTCTCTCTCTCTCCCTCCTGCCACGATACCAATAACAACAACAACAAAAAACCAAACCAAAAAACAGAAATCATACTGAAATTTATTACAGCAGTTCAGTTGATGAAGAGGTCACTTTTTCAGTGTGAGCTGATGATGAAGTGAAAGTCAAAACAAACCACACAATAAAATGATTTTTTTTTTAAAATCTCTCTCTCTCTCTCTCTCTCACACACACACACACACACACACACACACACGCACACACACTCACTGACACACATACACACCGGCACACACACACACACACACACACACACACACACACACACACACACACACACACACACACAAGCACTCCTGTAGACACAAACGTAAAAAAAAAAAAAAATAAAGAGATCTGCACAGCTGAAACGAGATCATACCACGGTAAGGAGTATACAGTGAGAAAAAGAGTCAATAAACTGGCATTCAAAAATTTGTAAATGATCAGAGATATAAGCGAAACGGATCGAAGTATATTGGAACACTGGCAATGGATTTCGGCGAGGAGTGGTTTTGATCTTGTAAGAGTTGATGGTTACTGAGGAATTATCTGGCTATTGATGTGTAGATGGCCGGTGTACATTTCACATTTATAAAGACTCGAACCAGCTGGCTCCTGACACACTGGCATACTGACCCTGTTTGCGGGGCGGTTTGTGGTCCAGTGGTTAAGACTTCATCAACAGTGCGAGAGGTCAGTTTCGAGTCCCACTTGCTCCCCTTCCCCCCAAAAAAAAACCCAACCAAACAAACAAAAAACAAACAAACAAACAAACAAACAAACAAACAACAAAAAACCAACCAACCAACCAAACAAACAAAAACCAAACAAAGAACAACAACAACAAAAAAACCCAAACACCACCACCAACAACAACAAAACCAAAAAAAAAATCTCTCATTGTGGCACCGTTCATTCGGGCCGATCCTGTGGACGACTGGAAACCTCAAGTCAGGTTCCGCTACAGACAAGACTTTCAATGAAGCGGAACCTCAACTTGAGACACATCTCTTCTCTCAGGGTTTTTTGTTTTGTTTTGTGACTGCAGTCTAGTTTACACTGAGTACAGTTTGATTATTACTTTCTCTTGTCCTTTCTTCTCTTCTTCCTGTCCCCTTTTTCCTCCGACTTTTGATCTCCTTCAATTCTTCACGACTGAGTAATTTCTTTGCCATGTGACCTAGTCAGTTCATATCAGTGAACACGCTTGATAGTTTTTGACTTCTTGTGCTCTGTTGTGCTACTGATTTGACAGCGATATGCAAATTTGCACCCGTACGTGAATTAAAAAAGAAGTTTAATGACACGTTGTTCCCGAGGGAAGGAGTTGCATTCTCAAAGGCCCGCGTCCCACAACGTTTCTTGCTTGTGTTGTTATGGCAGTCTGGGACAGGAAACCTGGACTGGGACGATGATCTGGTGCTGCGTGTTGGTTTGTATTGCGGTCCCAGCTCAGCCGTCAGTAATGGAGTGTATCTGTTCGGATACACTAACATAGTAATGTCTCCTCACGATGCAACACAGGGATCAACTTCCCCTCGGCTCTGGTCTGTACCGTCCTCGTGTCCTTCCTCTAGGAGCACGTCCGCCGCGCTTGAACTCTCGTTTTCTGGACTGCCTGGGTCAGACTGTAGAGAAATATGACTGCGGCGATTCCGTTGACGCCGGCAGTATTTGCAGTAAAGGACCACGACAGCAACTGTTATTACTAGGACGAGGAGAAGAATAACAACGCATAAAACAGCAACGATCACGGTGCAACGGCCTGAGCACCCATCACTGGAATCGCGACTTTCAGCGTGGTTTTGTGACGTGGTAGTTGTGGTTTCCGTGATCATGGCTGGCGCTTCAGAGGTCGCTGCAGAGGTGGAGGTGGAGGTGGGAGTGGGAGTGGTTTGCGTCGTCGTGGTTGTATCGTCACAGCTCACGAACGTCACGTGAGTTTCCGGCGACTCCTCGGCCGGTGCTGCCCCACACATGCAGTAAGGAGGCGTCGCCTCGTCACCACACTCGGGGTACCGAACTTCGCACGTGTAGGTACAGTTCGGAATGCACGATATCGTTGACATGAAAAGGATCAGCATGTGGTTCTGAGGTCCGCATGACGTGTGCGCTGGCTTGAGGTACTTGACGTGAAGCACGTCCCTCCCGCCGCTCACAGTGAGGTCACCAGTCAGCTGATACACTTCACGCGTGACAGGAAAGTTGGGATCGTCTACCTCCTGCAAAAGCAGATTCTCCAACACTGTGGCGATCCTGTCAGATTCCTGAGACCCTTCTGGCGGGACCCACGTGACGTTCAGTCGGTAAGCCGGGTCGGTACTCACAGACACGGGACCTATTATCGTGCGCCTCTCTTTGCCGACCATAGTCTCGTCAACCGTGAAGTAGTGGAACTCGGTGATCGAGAGATTGCGTGAGTTTGTGAAAGTCACGAAGAAAACGTAAGTCCCACAGTCCTCTTTGTCAAAGGGCGTGGTCACGGTGATATCATACAGCGGAGCGCCCGAGGTTGACAGGCGATTTGACATCCCTATTTGCACACTCGCCGTAGCGGGGAGATGGTTCTGCAGCACGCCTCGAGGCGTCAGCACGGCTTTGGTGACGTTGACACCGCTACCACCTGCCTGAAATCTCAGCTCAGCGGAGCTAAGACTTCCTCCAGGAAGTCCTGACGGCTCCGGTACTTGAAAAACGATGCGCATGACATTCGCGTCAGTTCTCGACAGCCATGGTCGTGGTAACCGGACAGTGTGTAGAGGTGAACTCAGGGTCATCAAGATTAGTACGACCAGATTCCGGCGTCGAATGTCCGCCATCACGAGAAATCACGCTTCTGCAACACAAGGATGCCACTCAACAATTCAGGTGGTGGTGGGGGTTTGGGGGTTTAACGTCCTTTTCCATCACATAGGGTGATATCAAAGACGGGGCGACGATGAAAAAGCCAGCACAAATATTTGGCCCCAGCCGGGATTCGAACTCACGACCCGAGCATTAGAAGTCCAACGCTCTATCATTCGACCATCCCGGCTCCCCTTCAACAATTCAGCCTCCTCTCTTCTATAAATCTTAAAAGCCCATGCCAAAATCGCACTTTTACTTGAAATCTTCAGATCACTAGAAACCACTTGAAGCCACTATGACGTAATCTGCAGCGGTCTCGAGCCTAGCCGGGAAGGCCCACGCCTTGTGTAATAGTGGCTTGAAGTGGCTCCTACCGGTGTGCAGTGGCTTGTTCTTTATAACCAGTCTTATCATATAGTAGGCAGGGGGTGGTCGGGCTCTTAAGAGGGAAAGTCCTTTTTTTATTTCTCACCGGCTGATCGGTAGAATACCAATATCATCTAAACCGGGTGATACAGTAACAAGGAGGGCTGGGGGGGGGGGGGGGGAGGTAGGCAAAAATCACCAGACAGGAATTAAATTGTTCATTTTCAACTGCATAGGAATACGATACAAGTAATATCACATTTCTGTTACAATAATAATAATAATAATAATCATGAACATTTGGCGGGCGTCCAACCTCCTGTTGGAGCTCTGGGCGCCTCACAATAGCAGACAGGCATTACATCGTATTACATACACATTAAATACACGTCACATACACGTTACATACACACAACGGTCATGATACATCCTACGACATAATGATGATGACAGTGATGGCAGAGCAGTCAGTTTAGTCTAGTATATAATGCGGGTAATGCATAGCAACCCAAAGGCAAAGTGTACACACACGACGAACCATGCCGCCAAATCTGGTACAAGTCAGTGTACATGACATGCAATGACGGGTAATTTGTTTATACAGACCCATATAAAACTGAATATTTCTCTCTGAGAACACTCACTGGGCTGTGCGAGAAGAAACGTGCCCGTCTCCGAGTCGTCAGTTCACTCTACTGAAGTGTGCACTGCGCGAGTATTTGACGCGCGGTGGAACTGAGGCTAGTCTTATTCATCTTACCCACTCCACGCCAAGCCTATAGAGTTTGCAGATACGACACCTTACACTGAAGACAGTTAGCGCAAGCTGCATTTATATACGAATGAAGTTTTGAAGTTTGTTGAGTCTGTCAACACCTGCCCCCAAAGCAACAAACATAGGCCAGCAACCGCGACTATGTTAGACTGACCTTGGGTAGCTCGTGTTGAAATTGTGTAGACCTTGGGTTTTCCGTCAGCATTGTGTCAGCAAGTTCTGCCGGGTAGCCGTTAATTCGACTCATTTCGATTCATCTACTTAAGACAGCGGGATTTCCCTCATATCACTAGACTGGTGGGTAAACCCATGCACGGACAGAGTGATCATCTTTGTAGAGCGGAACACTAGCTCGTGACTTAAATTTCAAGGGGCTAATCAGTACTACCATTTTAATGCTCACAGATCGTTCTGAGTTGTTTTCGTGGTATTTACATCATACCACTAAGATACCTGGATACTCACGCTCAGTTGGTATAGTTCGTCCGCTAGGGGGTGAAATGTATACCAGTTATATGCAGGGGGAGCGAATGTACTCCAGCTCTCTGCTCAGTGGGGCGATTGTATCCCGCCCTTCAGTCCGGTCAGCTCTCGGGATATTGCTGTGCTATTTCCATCGAAAGGCTCGTTTTCGGCAAGCGAAACGACTACAAATTACAACAGAGACTAGACACGCACCTGTATATATCTTCACCACTTAATGGATACATTCATTTAATGCTTCCGTTTACGTTATCTGTCACGTGACTTCTACTCGCGAAAATCCAGGATACATTTGCACGCCGTCCCGCGCAGCTAGTACAGATCTGCTCCCCCTGCAAGTGACTGGTATACAGTTGCTCCCCCTGCAAATGACTGGTATACAGTTGCTCCCCCTGCAAATGACTGGTATACAGTTGCTCCCCCTGCGAATGACTGGTATACATTTGCACTCCCTAACAGGCGAACTATACCAACTGAGCGACAATGACAGCGTCTGTAATGCCGGCACTGAACCAACAGAAGCGTACTCGATCACGCGGCGACCACTGTAAGGGCTCGAGTATTTTAACAGCAGTCGCAGAATCTTAATCTTGGACCACTCGCGCAAAGTATAAACAACATTGTATCGCATTAAGAGCTGTACTAATAATCAAGATAGGGTGTTTCGAGCGTACAGGCGCACTCGCGATGGAAACTGTTGCAAAACATAAGCTGGCGCAGCAAAGATGGAATTAAACCCGTTTAAAGCGGAAGCAGGAGAAGAATAGCCAGTAGTAAGTGATACTGCTCAGTTAGTGTAAACAGGAAGGAACATGAAATGAGAAAGACAGCGCATCCAAATATGGAAAGACAAGAATTATGTACGAAGAGTGAAAAGCGTGACTTACGTGTTTGCTTAGACGCATATTTAAAGTTCTATTCACGTATGCGTACTGATTTGAACTTTTTCTTCGTGCACTGTGAATAGAGTCTTATTTGGGCGCAGCCTGGTTTACTGGGGTAGAGAAAATGTTGCATTCACCGCGCCGTGATCGAGAGAGAGAGAGAGAGAGAGAGAGAGAGAGAGAGAGAGAGAGACGTGTGGAAGATTAAAAAAAAAACGATTAAAAGACACTCCGTTGGTAGCGCCTCCCGCAAAGGCTTTTGTCATTGTTGGCTTTGGTCCAGAACTGTGAGACTGTAAAACAGTGTTATTGCAATCCTTGTGAAGTGGAGATTATCTCCAGCAATAGCAAGCTCATAGCATAACAACCGTCACTCTCTGGCAATAGACGACTCCAGTCGGCAAGCCCCGAAGCCAAAGCCCCGCCTCTTTACTTTGCCGGGTATTATTAATAATAATAATAATATAACATTCTTATATAGCGCAGTATCCCCGCAAGGTGAGCTCAAGGCGCTTCACAATTACCGTCTAAACTAATACGAGTCTGCAACACATACTGACATCACACACACACACACACACACACACACACACACACACACACACACACACACACACACACACAAACACACACACACACACACACACACACACACACACACACACACACACACACACGCACGCACGCACGCACGCACACACACACACACACACACACACACACACACACACACACACACACTGGTGAATCTAGTTGTAGGACTGTCTGAACAAGAAGGTTTTCTTGTTTGGCTTTGAAATCAAGTAAGTCAGATGCATTACGAATGCACTGGGGAAGAGAATTCCAAATTACAGGGGCTTGGTACTGAAATGATCTTTGTCCAAAGGACTTTTTTTAGGTCTTAGGTACGACAAGAAGGCGTTCGGAGCTAGAGCGAAGAGACCTGGATGGTTGATAGACAGTTAGTAATGAGGACAGGTAGGCAGTACTGTATTGTAACACAGTACGTCATTTTGTGGACAAAGGGGGTGATTTCAAGATGAAAGCGGTTGACCACACGCAATGGTCTTTCTTATTTGTTTCTTTCTCTTAAATGACGTCAGTGGACATACTGCTTTCTTTACACGTTTCCGTCACTACACGTGCTTCCCTTTTTGTAGTGTCTAGCAAGAAAATTTGCCAGACCCTGGCGTGTGTTGTGCTCATTATGTCACGGCACGCGATTGGCTGAATTCTTGGGACTTTTCCCTTTTGATTGACAGGAGTGGAGTCGTCTATAGAGATAAAGACTTCCAAAGACAACGTTGCAGCTTGTTCGTAACGATTAAATTAATGAAGAAAAGGCTGGGAACATTTCTCACTTTTCACCTTCTGACTACACACAAAGCACAGTCGTCTGTTTCACAGAATTTCAGTCTTCTCTATAACGGGGCGGTCTGTGGTCTAGTGGCTAAGACTTTGTCACCAAAGCGACAGGTCAGGTTCGAATCTCACTCGGGGCAAAGAATTGTTCTTTCTCATCAGTTCGGGCCGACCGTCGGGGGTTCTCTCCGGGTACTCCACCTCCTCCCCTCCCCCTGTCGAAAATAAATGCGATTCTAAACTTCCGAGACTTAAATTGCTGAGCTGGCCTTTCGCAACACGTGATTGTTATGTGTTCATGTCCACTGTGTGAGAGAATGCGTGTGATTCACATGAGTGTGCGCGTTGGGTTTAGATCGGGATATATGGGATAAAGCGCCTGTGTTAAGGCGATTATTATTATTGTTACTTATAGACTATTTCTCGCATACAGGCCCAGTTGCAAGCGAAACGTGTTTTTTGTTTGTTTGTTTGTTTGTTGTTTTTTTTCTTTTTTTGGGGGTTGGGGGGGGGGGGTGGGGTGTACAACATACGAGAAAGAAAAATTCTTTGCCCCGAGTGAGACTCGAACCTGACCTCTCGCATTGGTGACAAAGTCTTCACAACTAGACCACCGACCGCCCCAAGAGTAGTAGAGCTTTGAATGCTAGACAATGCCGAAAAATCAAAATTTCCCACTCCGGGAGCGGTTTACCGTGCCATGGCTCTAAATAGCAAACTAGTTCAGTCTTTGATATTTGCGTCGCGGCGTGAGGTCTTCTGTTGGCTCCGTGCCAGCCTTTGAAATGCTGTCACTGTGCAGGCGTCTAAGTGGCACGACGTCAGACACAACAAAAACAACTCAGAACTGACGATGTAAAACGGGAAAAAAATCTAAAAAATTGGGCTTTGAATCCATCTGATCTGTAGGACACTACTACGCCGGTCGCATTCACATGTCAATGTGCTATGAAGAACAGCGCGACACTGACAGGATCACGATAATTATAGCCGCATTGACACGCCGATTGCATAACAAAAGCTAGTGATTACAGCAGCGACACGTACTTCTCAAAGGGAGCGAATAGGTAAGTGGACACCGCAAGGGAGAGAATTGTGCCTGTATGGGAAGAGCGATAGACCACTAAGGGGGGGGGGGGGGGGGAGAGGAGGCTTAGAGGCGGCAAGAAGGCCCCGCGAGAGGGGCCGTGTCACCCAGCATGTCTGACACAGTCGATTGTAGTATTAACCAATACCCAGTAATAAACCAGTTACCCAGTAATATTGCAGTGTTTATCACACCGCCGACACATATGAAATTATCGTTGGCATGACGAGAACACCACCAAGGCCCGTATGTAAAAGTCGAGGTTAATTTAACCCACGGCTTCGGGCCTAACCCAGACTAGGACAAACGCAAAATTAAATAAAAAGGGAAGCGAAGAAAGGAAGAAAAAAATCCTTCTATAACGGCTTAGGCACCTTGATGGACTGGGCCCGCTTCTTGATTAAAAAAAAAACAACAACAACAACAAACAAACAGAAAAGTTAACCCTAGAGCTAGTTTAGTTCGAGGTTAGACTCTAACCCAGGGCTAAAGGCCCTAACATCGACTATTACATATGGGCCCAGAGTATGTACCATGGCAACTTACCGCACTGACGGACTGTCAAACACTACCAGCAGCATTGAACTACTGGCTCTTAAAACCTTACCTTTCAGTTCGTTCTTGTTCTCACACCGCCGATGTAGAAAAGTCCTTGAGCTTACAAGCTCTCGTGTGTTCAATGATACCGATAACAATGAAACGCTGCACACTGAGCTGATATGCAAATCTAGCCAGCCAGGTCTGCGGCGAAAAGCACGAACGATGTGATTGGCCGAACTGCATGAATATCTCGTTACTCAGTGGGTTGTTATAACTCTGCGTTGGTGAGCTCCTTACGCACTCAATATTTACTCCAAATGTGTTCTACTCTTCTGCTTCAGCTTTAAAAGGGGAATCCCCCGGCTTGGCTTGGGGGAGAGAAACCTTGGTGGCAGACAAACAGACAACCGAAAACGAAACCGGACGGAGTTTAAGCCCGTATTAAAACTGACCTCAGTTCACCAGTGTCTAGTCTTGCTTCTGATTCACCGTAATCGGTTGGCACCGTTGTAGTATAACAAGCAGGAGGAGGGGTGGGTGTTTTGGAAGTTTAACGTCCTTTTCCATCGCCGGCCTAAGGGTGATATCAAAGACGGGGCAACGAGAAAAAGGCCAGCACAAATACTCGGCCCCAGCCGGGATTCGAACTCACGACCCGAGCATTGAAAGTCCAGCGCTCTACCAATCGGCTGTCCCCGCTCCCCGTAACCCGCGGGATGTACTCCCAAGCTTTGTATACTCCGGGACACTTCCCGCTTAAAGCTGGATGCACTCGCTCTAGTCTAAGGCTCATGGCACACGGGAGAAGTGTTTGTTCGATCAAACATGGAAAATTGTGTTAGTGTTAAACTCATTTCTCAAAAGTTGAGAAAGAAACGCCAATAGTACACAATGATGAAGACTTTTTTTGGTCTTTATTTACGACGATATGAATGACATATCAAGACAGTTCATGAAACCACGTGTTGGCAGCGAGTTTACAACTACTGAGGACAAAAAGCACAGTGGTATGGAAGAACTTGGTTGGAAGATGGGAAAGGAATTCAAGCGGACTCTCTCTCTCTCTCTCTTACACACACACACACACACACACACACACACACACACACACACACACACACACACACACACACACACATACACACACACGCGCGCGCGCGCGCGCGCGCGACAAACACAAGAACAAACTAAAAAGCGCAAGACAGAAGCAACGATGACAGGAAAATAAAATCCCATCTACATCAGTGCTGGCGTGTGTGTGTGTGTGTGTGTGTGTGTGTGTGTGTGTGTGTGTGTGTGTGTGTGTGTTGGCGTTGGCGAGTGTTCCATTTCATGGCAAGCAGTTTCAGTGGTAGCGCCGACAGAGCTGCTGCCCGAACCTGATTCCGTTTTCTTTTTGTCTGTCTGGCACTGTCCACAAGAGCATGATCTCTGAGAAACGTTTCTTTTTCTTCTTTTTTTTTTGGCAGGTGAGAAACGTGTTTTTTTTTTGTTTTTTTTTGCAGGTCTTTGGTCGAAACGGCGTTGGTCGACATTTCCTCCGTCAACAGTTGTTTGGTTGCAGTCATACACACATCTCCTGCTTGAAGTCCGCGGTCTAGAATCCTTTTCAGGCACTCGCTGTGCTGGCCCCAGGTCCATCTGCAAACGAAGGCAAGCGTTGATATAGTCAATGGCAGACGAACCAAGGCGTACATTTACAGGTGTATCAGCATTGGCTGCTCAGTCCTGATTCAGGAACATTGGTGGATGCTCATGTATCGGCTCTTATCTTTTCTTGGACCATATAGGAGTCTTACTAGTCATGATCCGTTCGCCTGACAACGTGTTTTATTGCGCCAAGCCAACACAGGGTATCCCCAGTGAATGTTTCCATTAGTTCATTTGTTCGTCCCGAGGGTGGCTTGGAACTTATAGGAACGCGCCGTGAAAGACCTGGCGGAAGTGGCTAACACTTGATCATGGAAACTGAGTTCTTTCTGTTGCCTGGTGTTGTTTAGGACACCGCTCTCAGTGGACATCCGTCTAGAGTCAGTATGGGATTCAAGTGTTCGGACGCTCGAAGTTTGTGCTACCGTTGCTTTGTCTCTCGTAACTGACTGTGGGTGGAAATGTTTCCTCGGGTACCCTGCCGTTTAAAATC
>JACVVK020000037.1:1670000-1750000 GCA_018292915.2 Batillaria attramentaria | reverse complement strand
TTTTGACGTCAGCCTCTAGCACTGAGATGGTCTGAGGATGCTTGTTCATGTCTTGTGATTTCCCTGTTGGCTTTGTGACTTCTCCGACTGAATTATTTTTCACATGAAATCTGGAAGATGTAGAGGGCTGATGAAATGTCGGAAGCAGTGACGATACTTGCAGATTTTGTCTGTGAACCAAACATTTGACGTCAGTCTCACGCTGCTCGTCTGACAGATGATACTTCTACATATCTTGTGATTTCCTTGTTGCTTTTGTGACTTCCGTGACTGAATTAATTTTTTACATAAAATCTGGAAGATCTAGAGAGCTGATGAAACGTGGACTTAAGTGCCTTGGATTGTACTTACGAAATTGCAAAATTGGAACTTTTTTGACCGGCGCTTCTCGCAGAAACGTGAAAAATTTGTTTATCTAAAAGCTCTGCTATTCTTAATACTAAAGCTATAATTGTGCAGTAGTTCATGTCATATGTGCAGTTGGCACAAGTGACAAAAATACCGGAATGATGAGTAATTTGAAGGAGTCTTTTCATAGATATTTCGCCTTATATGCAAACCACCCCTACCTCGGAAATATTTTTCTTACACAAAACCTGTCAGAGCTACAGAGCTGTGCTACGAAAACAGGCAGTATAATTGGATGATCTTCGCAATTTCAGAAAATGAAGCCATTTGAACATTTTTTTCGAAAAAAATCGTGACATGACCGATTTTTTTCAAATCGGCGATAACTGTTCTCAAAATGCGGCAGGCTAAAAATCGTGAAAAATAGCTCTGGAGAATATGACTGCCCATTTTATCTCAAAGTAAAAAGCCGTCCGGCGAGGTGGTTTAGCAGATAGCCATCATTACATCCGTCCACACACACACACACACACACACACACACACACACACACACACACACACACACACACACACGTCAACTCCCGCCAAAAAGAACGCAGCAGCAAAGTGTGCACGTAAGGTGTCTATGACCGAGATTTCGTTACGTCACTGTGTGCGTGAAAGTATTGTGTGGAGAAACGTCACAGTCTTGTTTTGTATCACTGAAACTTGCTGCTGCGCGTAGCAAAATCTGCCCCGTCTCATAAAGTTGTTTCTCTATAGAGAAACAACTTAAAAAGGAAAAAAAAAAGTGTCATTTACTGCGTGGGGTGGGTGTTTGGGAGTTTAAGGTCCTTTTTCTACCACGTATGGGTGATATCAAAGACGGGGCAACGAGGAAAAGGCCAGCACAAATATTTGGAAACAGCCGGGATTCAAACTCACGACCCGAGCATTGAGAGTCTAACGCTCTACCATTCGGCTGTCCCGATTCGCCCATGTTCTGCGTGCGTATTGTATCTGACCGAAGGCAGACGGGCTCTTTTCCTCGACGTGGTATGTGAATACTATATGGCAGTAGTATCGTCTGATCGGTCTGATTTCAGTCTGGTTCTAGATTTCAGACAGGGTCAAACACTTTCTCACTTTCGAGTTCGTGTGCGTGGGTTTGTCGACATACTCGAAAGTGAGACAGTGACCCTGTCTAAAATCTGGAACCAGACTGAAATCAGACCGATTCAGAGGCAATCATGCATACACACCCTGCATGATTCAAAGTCTGCGCTAACAAGTCTGCTTGGGGTGGAATGGCAGGGAGGGGGGTGGGGGTGGGGGTGGAGGTGTTTATCACCGCGTGAAAGGTTGTGAAAAAAAAAGAAAAAAGGCTTGACTTCAACGGCAGCTGCGTCGTAGGGCCTTTATCAAAAGACGACACGAACGAGTTTGGGCACATCCACGTCTGGTGATAATGCAGAACCTTCTCGATGACGAGCAGCCGGTTTTCTAATAGTTAGCCATGCCAGCTCTGATGATACGCTCGAACGAGGTTGTATACACGTAGGAAAGTAGTCAGTCTAAGCACACACACACACACACACACACACACACACACACACACACACACACACACACACACACACACACACACACACACACACACACTTTAAAATTCTGCTGATCATATTCTCTCTCTCTTTCTCTCTCTCTCTTTCTCTCTCTCTCTCTCTGTTTCTCTCTCTGTGTGTGTGTGTGTGTGTGTGTGTGTGTGTGTGTGTGTGTGTCTCTCTCTCTCTCTCTCTTTCTCTCTCTCTCTCTCTGTCCGACTGTCTGTCTGTCTCTCTCTCTCACACACACACACACACACACACACACACACACACACACACACACACACACACACACACACACACACACACACACACAGAGTTTTTTTTTTAAATCTGCGGATCAAATATTCTCTCTCTCTCTCTCTCTCTCTCTCTCTCTCTCTCTCACACACACACACTGACACACACACACACACACACACACACACACACACACACACACACACACACACACACAGTTTTTAAAAATCTGCAGATCAAATACTCTCTCTCTCTCTCTCTTTACACACACACACACACACACACACACACACACACACACACACACACACACACACACACACACACACGCTCTATAAACTTCAAGTGCGCGATATAATCTTAATTTACTGCGCCGCTAATGCGTTATTCAATACAGCCAGCGATACAGCAGCGCCGTACAACACAACGGCTATATTATAAAGCAGCAACTATTGCAACACTCTGAGTCACCGCAACACACCAAGGAAATTTTCCATGTCCTTCAAAACTCTCTCAAGCGGTATGTTTTGTTGGTAGAAATTTCTCCGCAACTGAGGACACAGGGCGCATATGGATAAGATACAACAGTGGCACTGTTTTGGTCTATTTGTACTTGCAGTGATTAATTTTTTTTAAAGTATTCATTTTTGAGCATACTCAGCAAGACTCTTGGGTCTGATGCAAGGGACGGAAGCAAGTATAGAAGAAGTCCGAGACAGGCTTGACTAAACTCAGTTCGTATGCTACAAACTGTGTAGACTACAGTTTGTAGCACACTACTGGGACGGTGACTTAGTAGGGCTTCGTACGGAGAACTTCGCTGAGCAGCGTAACCCACTTGCATGTAAATTAGGCACGTTACGGGTACCATTAGCTAATCGCAGCGCGTTAGCAGCTCGCGGCCTCTGCCGTGTGAGCCTAATTTACATGTAAATGGGTTACGCTGCTCAACGAAGTCCTCCGTACGAAATCCTACTAAGTCTCATTATCTGTCCGTGGCGCATTCAAGTTCGTGCAGCAGAGAGCAACAAAAGCAAAACTAAAACGAAGAAGAACCTAAAAAGGAATACGACTTACTGTTGACAAATTGTTTACGCGCGAGTAAATGAGTGCTTCAAACGTTGATTTACGATCTTACGGTGAAAATTTCGTACCCGCCACCATCAGTACACCGTACAGTCCCCTTTCGTTGTCTCGGATTTCCCACACAAGTCTTTGTCGACCTGTCGGACGACACAGAAAACGTTCAGCGACTTCGTTCGGGATTTCTAACGGTTGCATTGTCACGGTAGGGTCTTATAGTTGTCACATCTTTGATTCCAACCCGAGTTGCCACCCAACCGACACACATTCAAAATCGCCGCCGTCCCACAATGCTCCAAACAGCCTTTGTGAATGTAGGAATCTGACTTAGGCCTGTGAATGCGGGAATCTGACTTAGGCCTCAGATGAATCGGACTAGACTAAACCGAGACTGAAGGATTAGTACAAGATGCATAAACGGAGACTAAGGCAAGTTTAGGCAAAGGACTAAACGGTAATGACACACACTTGTGATTGTACCGACGTACCAAGGCTAAGACTAGAGCTGTCTTAGAATAGTCTGGTCTGTTTTAATGCATCCGGCCGCTGACGTGCATAGAAAAATTGTGTCACCATGAAAAGTGACAAGGAAATTGTGTCACCATGTAAAGTGACAAGGACATTGTGTCACCATAAAAAGTGACAAGGAAATTGTGTCACCACGTAAAGTGACACAAGCGTTACGAGTGCGTCAGGTGACAAAGGTACACAGTATCTGAACCGGAAGACAATGTTTGCCTTTCTCGTGCAGCCGCACCTGCCCACAACACACGCATTAATCAGCAAAGAAGGCACACAGCAGCTGAGACATCAGCGGTGACATAAAATGCAAATTAGCATTGTCACGGTTAAGGTTACGCACTGGAGTGAACTTCAGAAGCAGCCGAATTTAATTTCATTGTTGTTTCGCTCAAGTTTCACAAACCGGCCGAAAATAATAAATAACAGAATGAACGAGTCATAATCACATAATGTTCCATCGTTAGTACGCTACTGACAAAGAATCAGGGGCCTAATCCATGAAGGAAGACTGAGGCGTAAGACTAACTTTACTACGCTGCCACTAAAAAAATTAGTACGAGATGCGCGAGCGTTGACTGTGGCCGGCAAGTAGAGCTGTGAACCGGTTCAAAAATCCAAACCGGTTTTAACCGGTTTTTTAACTTCAAACCGGTTTTTTAAACCGGTGTTTTTTTCCGGTTCAGTCATCACCAAAAGGTGTTTGAGTTCTGCACAAAATATTGGCGTTTTATGCGATGCATATTCATATATATGTGTGTGTGTTCAAGTGCATCAGCGATCAGGCTGCAGTAAACTGATTGCTAGTCGTCAAAATAAATCCTGGCTAAACAAACAAACACACAAAACGAACAAACAAACAAGAAAAAAGAGGAGGAGGAGGAGGAGAAGAAGAAGTGCGGAAAAAATGTCAACAACATTACCCCCCCCCCCCCCCCACTCCTCCTCCTCCCGCAACCCCAGCTTAGGTTACAGAGTAGGATACAGACGAGACTACAAGATCTGCAGATACGTTACAAGAATTCCAGCGGCCGCCAAGAAGAAATTAGAAGAAACAAGGAGGAACGGCCCCGTCGTACAAAGTTGTTTCTCCAAACTTCATTTTATTTTGTCTGTTTTGTTGTCGGTTCTCCCCTCTCCAAGTTCTACCAATGACACTAGATCCTCTACGACCTCGACCGATTAGCCACGTGACTGGGGGTGGGGGGTGGGGCCGGGTGGGGGAAGAAGGGAGAGAGAGAGAGAGAGAGGCAGAGAGAGAGGTTGGGTGGGTGGGTGTTTAGGAGTTAAACGTCCTTTTCCACCACATAACGGTGATATCAAAGACGGGGCAACGAGAAAAAGGCCAGCACAAATATTTGGCCCCAGCGGCCGGGATTCGAACTCTCGGCCCAAGCATTGAAAGTCCAACGCTCTACCATTCGGCCACCCTGGCTCCCCAGAGAGAGAGAGAGAGAGAGACGGAGACGTCAGTTCCGTGAACTAAACATTTGACGTCAGCCTCAGGCAGATCGTCATACAGAGAGAGAGAGAGAGAGAGATGACGTCAATTCCGTGAACTAAACTTTTGACGTCAGCCTCTAGCACTGAGATCGTCTGAGGATGCCTGTTCATGTCTTGTGATTTCCCTGTTGGCTTTGTGACTTCTCCGACTGAATTATTTTTCACATGAAATCTGGAAGATCTACTAGAGGGCTGATGAAAGATCGGAAGCAGTGACGATACTTGCAGATTTTGTCTGTGAACCAAACATTTGACGTCAGCCTCACGCTGCTCGTCTGACAGATGCTACTTCTGCATATCTTGTGATTTCCTTGTTGCTTTTGTGACTTCCGTTACTGAATTAATTTTGACATAAAATCTGGAAGATCTAGAGAGCTGATGAAACGTGGACTTAAGTGCCTTGAATTGTACTTACGAAATTGCAGTATTGGAACTTTTTTGACCGGCGCGTCTCGCATAAACATGAAAAAAATGTGTTTATCTAAAAGCTCTGTTATTCTTAATACTAAAGCTATAATAGTGCAGTAGTTCACGTCATATGTGCAGTTGGCACAAGTGACAAAAATACCGGAACGATGAGTAATTTGAAGGAGTCTTTTAATAGATATTTGGCCTTATGTGCAAACCACCCCTACCTCGGAAACATTTTTCTTACACAAAACCTGTCAGAGCTACAGAGCTGTGCTACGAAAACAGGCAGTATAATTGGATGATCTTCGCAATTTCAGAAAATGAAGCCATTTGAACATTTTTTCCAAAAAATTCGTAACATGACCGATTTTTTTAAATCGGCGATAACTCCTTTGAAAATGCCGCAGGATAAAATTCGTGAAAGGTAGGTCTGAAAAAAGGTGAATTCCCATTTTATTTCAAAGTAAAAAGGCCTCCAACGAGGTGGTTTAGGAGATAGCCATCATTACATCCGTACACACACACACACACACACACACACACACACACACACACACACACACACACACACACACACACACACACACACACACGTCAACTCCCGCCAAAAAGAACGCAGCAGCATAGTGTGCACGTCGAGTGTCTATGACGCATATTTCGTTGTCACTGTGTGCGTGAAAGTAAGTATTGTGTGGAGAAACGTCACAGTCTTGTTTTGTATCACTGAAACTTGCTGCTGCGCGTAGCAAAATCTTCCCCGTCTCATAAAGTTGTTTCTCTATTGAGAAACAACTTAAAAAGATGACTTAAAGTAACTTTAGTACACGTACTATAGTCTATGACCAAAACACCGGTTCGCGGCAACTCGAACCGGTTCGGCGAACCGGTTCAAATGGGAACCGGTTTTAACCGGTAAACCGGTTAACCGCGGCAGCTCTACCGGCAAGTCAGTGACACGCTAAACAGTAATACACGCTGATGACGGTCCCGACGTAGTAAGTCTGAAACACTAGTGGAGCTTGTCAGTCAGTATAGTCTCTGACTTTTAAATTTCATTGATATCACTTTCTAATGAACGCAGCAACTGCATAGGTCTAAAGACAATTTTTTGTTTGAAAATGTTATAGTTTAAAACAGACAATAAAGTCTTTCTGGATTGAATTGAATTGAAATCTCTCTTCGTGCATCAGACCCCCAGGGCATTTTTAGTCACTCCGGCCACAGACAAACAAAGCTTGCACCGGCGACCGAGGCGAAACGAAACGTAGTTCACTGGTTCACACTTTTAAATTTCACTGACATCTAGTGCAGACCTGCAGTAATCCGTCTTACCCTCTGTCCGGCTTCAGCACAAAGTTGATACACACACTCAGTGACGCTGTCCCGGCGCCGAACGTCAATGCACACCTGACTGAAAGTGAACACTGAGCCGGCAATGCAGCTGACACCGTCACAGTTATATATTATGTCAGGTTGCTCAACCGTCAAAAACAGCACTTGACGCTTGCGGTAAACGTTGCCGCCGTGTTCAGAATACAATACAAGTGAGACAGAGCGACTGAGCTGGTGGTCCGGCGGGCCGCCAGACTGACTGACTGCACCAGCACTGAACTGAGCCACGATGGCACTTGTATGAATTCAGCCCCGATATCAGTCTCTCTTGGCAGGCATTGTTCAGAGAGAGAGAGAGAGTTCTGCAGTCTGAGTGGGACACAGAAAGCTATCAGGACATGTACGGGGACAAAAGAGGCGAACCGGATCCATTGCTAGTTTCGCTTCTGATTCGCTCGTATCAAACCGGTGTATACGCTAGATTTAGCCCCCAAGCGATATTTGGGTTCGCTGTTCTTACGTAAAATCTGCATGTGCTGCAGACCATTGCAGTTTAGTTGCAGACTGACTCATGACTGTTTGGAAGACACTAATCATACTATTTTGTCTTCCAAGGAAAGCCAAGCGTATAATTATATCGGTTCGACAAGCGCCAAGCCAAGGTAAACTTGAAGAGGTATTTTGGAACAGTACAAGTTCATTAGTTGAAATTATTGATAACATTTTCCGTAAACAATTGAAGTTTTCATCTGTGTGTGTTTCGTCGCCATACAGACATAATAATAATAATAATAATAAGTATTCAAGTCAGTATAGGTGCTTTACCCAATTTCTCGAAAGCGCCGCGAACTCAACCCAACACGCACGCTCACGTGAACCACACGCATTCTCTTACACACTGGACGAGTAAACATATTACAAACACGTGGTGCGAAGGGTCAGCTCAGATATTTAAGTTTCGGAATTTTCAGTTGCATTTATTTTCAAATTTTGTGGGCTGAACCGCGGCCATTTCCAAAGCAGAAAGACGGCTGGGATATCTGAAGAACAATACTGAAGCACTCAGTTGCCGCCAGAAGAGATAAAATACTGGAAGAGGCTCTCAGTCACATTCCGTCTCAGAGACACGTGACGACCGAATATTCAAGCGCTCTGCTCTTATCGTATCCTTCGCGGCCTCTTTGTGCTGACCGGCGTCTTTCGCTACGCAGATGGCAGGCAAAAACGTGATACGAAAACATTCCGGCAGTCCAAGTAAAAAAACAACAACAAAAAACCGCTTCGATGAAAAGGCTGTGTATACCCCGCCGGGTATTAAACCAGTACACCCACGAATTAAGTTCACGCCGGAATGCAGTACATGTACTCACATGAAGCCAGTTTATTGTTTACTGACTAAGCCAAAAGGGACCACCTTTACATTTCAGCATTGCAGGAGATACGCCCTTTTTCTTTTCAGTTCAGGCGCGATCGATATCAAGAGCACATTGCTGATACTGACATACTGCACATGCATCGATATCGATAAGCAGGTTGAGTCAGACAAAAGAGTTAATCAACACGCAAATTTCGCTACTGAGAAATCATGCAGTGTATCAATGGCTACGATCCATCTACATCAGTCTACATCTGGTGTTCAGCGCAGGAACGACTTTTTCGCGTTCTTTATTTGCACGAGACTGACTTTGTGTATTGCTGCCCAAACTAACTTGAACTGATGCTTTCAGTCAGTCATGCTGAGACTGATCACACACACACACGCACACACACACACACACACACACACACACACACACACACACACACACACACAACTTGAATTGAGCTCACACACGGCTCAGGCTCTCTCTCAGAAAACCACGCGCCCATCCAGGCAGCCAGCCTCCTCTCTGTCTGTCTGTCTGTCTGTCTCTCTCTCTCTCTCTCTCTCTCTCTCACACACACACACACACACACACACACACACACACACACACACACACACACACTGACAATGGTTGGAAGTGATTCTTGCGATGGCGTCAATAATTTCGTGGGTAACATCGAACAGTAGGCGCCGGCTCCAGCTTGTGGCCAATCAGTGGGCTGTGGAGCGGAGCGGAGAGGCGAGGCGAGGCGGGGTGGGGCAAGGTGGGGTGGGGCTAGGTGGAGTGGTGTCGGGCGGGGGGTTGGGTGGGGGGAGTTGAAATCGACACGGTTGTCATCGCATGTCATGCAGCTAGCTGAAGTAGGTAAACAAACACAAAGAAGGAAGAGGCGGACGTGTCCCTTCGTGGTAGGTGCAGCAGTCACTCCGGCAGGGCCGGTGGGAACTTGCTGATGACTTGGCCGTGGAACTTTGCACCACATTGACTAAACTGAAGTAGTTCAAGTGAGGCCTTCCGGAGTGTACCAGGATGTGCGGTCGGCACTAGCTGCACGCGCCGACTTTCGCCTCTCGTCTCGTCTCATCCCTGCTACAGTTGCGGAGAGTCACTACCGGATGGTGCATCACAGTCGAAGCGAGCCGCTGGGTGCAGTCGGTACTGTCCTGGGTTTGAAAAAGGAAAGACTCCACTGAACTACTGCACAATGGGTGGAAAATGTCACCAAAACAAAGACCCCCAACACGGGGCCGTATCAGTTCGGGCGATTTTTTAAATTGTTGTTGTTTGTTTGTTTGTTTGTTGTTGTTGTTGGGGCGTTAGGGTTTTTTTTGTTTTTGTTTGTTTTGTTTTTTATTTATTTTGGGGGTGTGGGGTGGGGAGGGGGGGCGGTGGCGGGAGAGACGGTCGATTTTTCGCTGGGGAATGTTGGGGGGAAGGGGGGGGGTCGATATTTTCACTGAGGGGGTGGGGGGGGGGGACGCTCAGTGTTTTGCTCAGTTGAGGGGGGGGGGGGGCAGACGCTTCATGTCTGTTTCGCAGGCCGGGGTGAAGGAGGGGGGGGGCACAAAGGGAGAACGGGGGGCCAGAGGGGGGTGGGAGAAAGAAAGGCTGTGAGGGGTTGGGCCGGGTGGGGTGGGGGTGGGGAGGGGGTGAGTACCCAAAGTGCATAAATATTGATTTTCGCACGTTCCTGCCTTTTGTTTACGGGAGGGCCGGAGAGTACGACTTCAAGGACATCACGCAGAATTTGCGGCCTCGTCGCTGACCAAAGTGACCCAAGGGGCAGCTTGGGTGTCACAGTCGATGTTCGTCTTGTGGCAGAACTTGTGACCCGACTGATCAGTATATCTGTTCAGTTACTGTCGAAAATCAAGTGACAACTTGATACATACACGGATTTTGTCACACAAACTGAGCAGAAGATTTACAGGGAAAAGAGGTGTACTTACATTACAGTTTGTCAGCTGGTGTCCGTCAGCACCATGTGTGCTTTACTGAGCTTGCCGGACGGATAATGTTATACGGCGCATCCTAGGTGTGCCTGTACAGTAGTAGCTGAAAAGGTCACGCGCAACAGGAGAAAGAATACTGAAGCCGGCCGTACTGGCTAGGTCACACACACACACACACACACACACACACACACACACCGCATGAATTATATGGCATCACTATAATCCTTTACCGTAGAGAATTATGGCACTTTGGTCAGTGTCTGTGTTTCTGTGTCAGTGTTTAAGTCCCATCAAACATAATTTAGGGTTGTCACATCGTGATAAAAATGATGGCTGTACTCAGAACGGAGGACTGATCCTAGAATCATTGTGACGGGGAAAGAAAATCACGGAAAATCGGCGTTTAACGTCCTTTTTCACCAAGTATTGCCAAACACGGAGACTAAAACGAAAGAAGTTCTCCCGGTCACAATTGGTGGCTGTACTGAGTGGGGAAAAAAAAATCTCGGAAAATCGGAGTTTCAAGTTCTTTTCCACCAAGTTTCGCCAAACACGGAGACCAGAAAGCCGCGGCACTTACTCGACATATCACACACCATCGGCCTGCCGGGCAAAGCCGGGTACATCCGCCAGTTCAACTTGGACGTAAGTGAAAGAGGGATAAGATCCGGGAAAACACAAGCGGGCCAGTGACCTTGCTGTAGCCGGACTGAGACTGATTAATTGGTGTCATCAGTGTTGCACTGTGCCAATATTCCTGGTGTGGTACAATGAACATAGCCGATCACCTGGCGCGGCCATGCAGGCGGTGCGCCGCCTTGGGCAAAGCGAGCCAGCTGTTGTCTGGAATTAACGCCGTGTTGTTACACTCACATACTTATCTCGGCAGCTGCAAAATACAGCGGATAGGTCTATAGGGCATTTGAACTGTACTCAGCCGTGATCAAAACAGCATTCCAGCTGTTTTCACTGCCGCAAAGCTTCTATCGATTGTGCCGGCCGCGTGACTGACTGAGCCGGCCTAAAAAAAAGCTCTCTGTGCCGGTTTTCAGTGTGGTGCCGGGCGCCGATCACAGCAGGTGCACTCTGTGACGTATTTGTGACCCACATAGTCTGAATTCAGTTAAGATCAGTTACGGGGATGAAGCCGGGGACAAACTGATACGAAATCGAATGGTTTGTTGTCACAAGTCATGTTGTTGTTCATTTTGTTCAGTTCAGTTCAGTTTTGTTGTTTTTTTGTTCAGTTTTTTTTTTTTTTTTTTTGGGTCATTGCTGTTTCTGGTCAAGTCAGTTGGAGGCGGGTCAGTGGGAGCTCGTTTGATTTTTTCAAACAAACAAACAAACAAACAAAAATCTTCTTAAGTCTTCAAGTTTCAGTTCACTGCGGGTACTGCTATGTCAGTTCCAAACTCAACGCGGCTGAGTGGCCGTGACACTGAGCCGACTCGGACTCAGTCGGGTTAGCAGCTCAGATCAGGGGGCCTGCGGAAAACGGGGCGAGGAATGGGGGTGGGTGCATTGGTGGGGGTGGGGGTTAGGTAGGTGCACGTGACTGGGGTTAGTAGGTATTCCTGAATTCTGTGTTACAAAACTTGTCACAGTCAGGGAGGCCTTGATCCGGGCCTGACACTGAGGAATCAGACAACCGTGGAGGTCTCAGTCAGTAGTGACTGAAAACGCCGTCTGTAAATGAACACTGACACGCCGGATTCACAAGAATCACTGAGTAAAATTAAGAAAATAAATTGGTGAATCCTGCTCACTGGTGCGAGTCAAAATGACAAGTAGATACATAATTCATGCATAATTACAGTAATGGGAAGAGATCTAGCAGAGGAATAGGCATTGGTGTAGGGGACGTAACTGGGGTCAAGACCGCAGGCGCTCTCCAAGAGTAGTCCCTGCGTGTCATGTCGGCGTACCACAACTTTTGGTTTAGAATCTCCCATTCGTCTTCTGTTGTTTCAGGCAAACTATGTTCGGCATCATTGTCTCGGGGCGCTTGGTAAGTCGATCAATTAAGTTTTACTTTAAACTGCATGGCTTTTGATCGGGGATGTGATTCTTTCGCAGGAAAAGCTATATCGACTCAAGAAGAAGAAGAAAACAAAAAGGGCACCGCATAAAGTATTCGTCATCGTGATTCGGGCGAACTGTATTTACAGTAACATCAGTTCTTTCAGCTTGTTCGGTAAAACCTTGCTTCAGTTTAGGTATAACAAGGAGACTTTTTAGTTTTTAGGAGGACGTATCAGTGCCCTGGATTCGATGGCTTTGTTTACAGACAGGATAATATATATATGCACATAGACTTTAGAAATCTTGTTTTAACGTTGAGTTCTACTGGGGTTGAAATATATATGCATGTGGTGGTTACTGTGCTGGTCCATGACAGGTGCAGACAGATGCACAGCAGGTTAACGAGAACCAGTTCTTGTTCAACATCCCAGAGGCAGATAACATCAACCATGTAGTGGTCTTCATGACGGGTCAGATGCCGTTTCCTGATGGTCTTGGAGGAGCAGGTGAACCTTTTGTGCCTACAAACGTTTTGTTCAACGCCACATATTCTACATATGTACATCCTGCTTTTTAGCTTTTGCTTCAAAGTACAAACACAATTTCTGCAAGTGTGCTTATGATCAATATGGTATCAAAAGTGTTTGATGAAAAGTGCATCACAGGCTGAAGTCTGTATAACTCTTGTTCGCTTGACACTGAGGACGCCCATTGTAGTACGTACAGCTTGACCAGGATTTGGTGCATTTGGTCTTTTTCTTCTGTACTCTGCCCCGTAGAGACTGTTTCTGTTTAAACTGCCGTTCCCGTAACACTAACCTGTTCTTGAGCTAGTCATCACTTAGAATAAAGTTAAACCTGATGTGTTTTGCTGTCAGCATACTGTACAACTACAATGACCTCTGACATGTATTGATGCTTTCAATGTTCCCAATTATGCAAAGGTGTGCGTATTTGTACGCACAAAACTCTCACACTGATGCACAAATATGAGAACAGCGCGTCAAAAGGGATGTATGTTTTTGGTCTCACCGTGACAAACAGTATTTTAATTTTCCAACATTCTCCTGGAAACTCTATGAACAAAACGCAACCTGTAACTAGCAGCAGACACTTGCAGCATCACAATTCCGCTGAGCCATTGTGCATAATAGACAGAATCTGACTGGCTTAAACGCTCCGGGACACTTCTTGTCCAATCATAATGCTGTATTGGGTAAAGCATGCGGGTTCCTTAGCCTGCCGATTTACTATGACTGACATGCTACAATTCACATACATCTGTTTTACTCCAGCTCCTGCAACAACAACAAAAAATGGTTTTGACTTTCAGACTTTTGTACCAAAAGTCCATGGACCCTCAAAGTTTACAAAAAGGACTCTGAAAACTATGGAGAGAGGGATTCCATGGATCCTTGTATTTTCGAATGACAGGCTTGGACAGGACACTGTCACAGCAAAATGGAAAAAGAAAACAGAAAACAGGACTGACATGTAATTTTCTTGTGTTGCAGTTTATTTTTCATGGCCCAGACCGGAGGGTCCAGTGTGGCTGCTGCTGGGTCACATCACCAACCAGAAGCCCAGCGCCATCTTCAAGATAGCTAATCTGAAAACAGGTGGGCTAGTAAGGAGAAAGAAAAAGCGTATAGAATCATGATGTTTGTAGTTGTGTGTCTTTAATCTTGTAAATCTGCCCAATAGGCCTGGCACCAACCCCACACCACCTTACCCCCCCCCCCCCCCCCACACACACACACAGAAGCATTCCCCCCCCCCCCCCCCCAAACTGCTTGCGAAATAGGCAATTCTGCCTATTGTCAGCTGACCCAGACAGGGAAACCCAAGATGTTTGGTCATTCAGACTTTTTCATGCTGAGCTCAGTGATTGCTATTAAAATGATGATAATTTTAAAAGGAGTCAGCTAGAATTACTTTGTGGTTTCACGTGGTATAATTACACAATGTGTGTGTGCGCACTCACATTTTTGCGCTGTAGCTATTAGCAAGATATATATTCTCTCTGCTTATTTTTTTTCTTGGTGCGGCAGAATACTGACAAGTGTTGAAAAATACTGTCATTTGTGCGAAATAGTACTGTCAGACACTTTTGGGGGTTGGCACCTTTGGTTACAGGTGGGGAGGATACCCAAGGACAGGTCCACTTCGGCCTTCTGGCGTCCCAGCAGTCTCACCTGGCCCAGATCGGCATCTCTGTGGAGCCACTGGCCCAGCTGGCTCAACAGACGCCCATCACAACAAGCAGTGACACCTCCATCGCTCCATTTGTGGAGTTCTGCGGCAAGATGCTGGAGAATTTCTTCAACTACGCGTCCTCGTTTGCCGTAAGACAAGCTGAGATGGTGCCAAACCCTTCAGAGACGTTTGTGCCACTCAGCACCCTCCAGAAATGGTTTGAGAATTTTCAGAGACGATTACAGCAGAATCCAAACTTCTGGAAGTCGTGAGGGAGAGGGTTTGCTTGAAGTGAAGTTCATGTAACAGCACTCAGCCAACTTATTGTCACTGCGAAATGTTTGTCACTGCGAAATGATTGTAATTTTTTTTTTGGTGTGGTGTTGCTGCAGTTGTGTCAAAAGAACAACCCAGTGCAAGCCATTGCCACAGAGTTTTATATTGTTAGGCTGAACTAACTGTTTGCCAGCCCCCCCGCTTTTCACCCGAGTCCTCGAGGCCTGCTTAACTGTCTTCAGTGGGAACAAGAAACATTCAGATTACTCATCCAGATGGGAAATTTGTATTTGAATGTGTATATGTCCTGTTAGGCCAAATATATTTTTATTCATATGTGTGCTTGTGTGCGTGCGTGTGTGTGTGTGTGTGTGTGTGTGTGTGTGTGTGTGTGTGTGTGTGTGTGTGTGAGAGAGAGAGAGAGAGAGATTTCTGGACAAATGTATTTCACATGTTTGTCAGATACATGTAACTGATTTCAAACCTTCACTACACTTGGTGCTTGAATGGGGGACTACTTCAGAACAGCACATACATGGGCACCCGTGCGATTCAGTACTAGTCTCCCTTATAATGTGTGGCACACTGCATGCTATGTGTCTACTACGTGTGCAGTAATTGGTGTGCAGTTGCTCAAGAGGTACATTGCGCTGTGGTTGTCACATTGTTGTTTTGCCTTGTCCATGTTATGTATTTGATCGTTGGGTGTGCTTTGACTGTTCTGCATTTATTGTGCAGGTGCATGTACTTTCTTGAGATCAGTCATGACAAGGCAATCACTTTATCACTTTGATGCAAATTTGTATGTACATTGTATTGATTCTTACGAGTAGTGAGACAAGCTCCAGGTTGTTTGCTAGTTTAGGAATACATGTACTACACTGTAGTCGACACTAGTTGCCAGAAAACCTGAAAACTGGAATTCCATACTTTCTGCATTAGCTATGGAAACTTTTGGAGGGTGGAGGCAGCCAATTTGCCTTATAGGGGAATTAAAAAAACCAAAAACGAAACACCAAAGATGGACATGTTAAAATTGTCCTTTTAAATTTGAATGGATTTGCGTGACTTTTTCATCAGAGCAGCATCTTAGCAGATGTTTTGCATCTGGTTCTGCATCTATGAAAGTTCAGTTCTATTTCACCTTTGGGTCAAAAGGTTAGAGTAGATGAGCTGCAGAATCCATGTGTTACAGCGTGCCATGTGCACCTGCTTCAGATGAGCTCACATTACTTCAGAAGACATTTTTGTCATGGCCAGTCCAACACTCTTCCTCCTTGTACCAGAGAAGAAGGAATATGTTTTGCTATGTGACTGTGCATTGCAAGGGCTGGGGGGAGGTGTGGGGGGGGGAGGGGGAACATAGGGGGGCAGCTTACATAACAAACACTTTATGAAAGGGGTGTTGTAATGTCTCCAGTATTCCATCTTTTTGTGCAGTTTGGTGTCTGTGTACTTGATATTCATGCTGATACAATCATGCAGTATTTTACTTTTTTCACACGTTATGTTACAGGGTCCCCCGTCCCCCCCCCCCCTCTCCAATCTTGCGGTCCTACAACAGCAGCATTTGTGCCCAACTTAATGGCCTGTCTTCTTTTGCGCTATTATTGGAATTCGATTCAGAGGGTTACTTAAGTTTTTTTTTGGTTTTTTTTGTTTTGTTTCCATTTTCTTTTTTTTCTTTTTTTCTTTTTTTTTTGGGGGGGGGGGGTGTGCAGGGGGGAGGGGAGGGGGGGGGGGGTTGAGCATGTGGGTGGTGGTGGTGATGGTGGTGGGCTTGTTCATTTTGGGGGGGGGGGCGGGAGGAGGGGGGGTCTTATTTTTCCGTACTGATACATCCTAGAAGCCAGATGGATGCTTTGCTGGTTTTGTGTTCAAATTACCTGTGTATTTGAATATCCGATTTGAATTACCGTAGCTTTTTGTGTAAGTGGCAAGATAATGTTTGTTCACATTGTTGTAAGTGAGCTGTTAGTTCTAATCGTGCTTTTTTTTTCTTTTTTTTTAAAATCACGTTCAAGCATTGAAAACAAAATGAAGACCTGAATAAAACGTTGCTTTTTTAAACTTGCTTGTTATGAGTCTCACACTGTGATGATGCTGATGGTTCTCAAAAGGCAAATCTCCTTTCATGGCAATGTTTGTGAATTTGCTGAACAGTCACACAGAACAGACTTGTAGAAGCCTACACTATTTTAGGGTGTTAGAAAAAAAAAGTGATGAAGTTTTTTTGTGTGAAGCCAGTTCGAAGATTGTTTTGAGGATGGAATGATTTGGACTGGTTGAATTTCAGATAACTCAAACAAAAATCAATTCCCGTCTTACAGTTGGCGGATACGTGTTCAGCTGTGTCAAGCAGCACTTACACTTTAAGTGCTTCCTCAATTACACACAGTTTTCCCCTCCACATTTTAAAGATGGAGACAAAGCGTTTATCTTGCTGGTATAACAACGATACCAAAGTCACAGGTTTAAGAACCAGTCGTTGCTCTAAAGCGGAAGAAAACTTCTGCTGGGCCAATACTTGTCACATAAATTTTGACATGATGTTTCTTTTAACAGTTAACAGCTGTGTGTGTGTGTGTGTGTGTGTGTGTGTGTGTGTGTGTGTGTGTGTGTGAGGTACTTGCCACCCTGCCACAGAATCAGTGATCTTGGCATTGAATGCAGGGTAGTTGTTTTGATTGTTGGCTGTTTTGGGAATGTACACAGAAAGTTAGTGAGTCTCGCAGGCATACCCTTTGCTAGTATGCATGGTAAAGCCATATTGATCTAAATACTGTTCAGTCAGTGCCGCCATGATCGGATCGAAAATAATCTGGAAGCAAATAAGTAAAGACACTTAAACTGATGTAACTCTAAGAGATAATGTTATTGTCCTCCTGTAATCGCAGTGTGTGTGTGTGTGTGTGTGTGTGTGTGTGTGTGTGTGTGTGTGTGTGTTATTTAAAAGCTTTGCAATATGCCAGTGTAGTTATCTATGCATGCTTTGATTGCAAACGGACGTGGCATCTGTGCCGAGGCCCCATGGTAACCTGATTGTGTTCTTACTAAAGTGTTCTCTTTTGAACGGTATTGTGTGTATAATAAGAGAATAAAGTCCTGTTGATGTGTGTGTGTGTGTGTGTGTGTGTGTGTGTGTGTGTGTGTGTGTGTGTGTGAGGGGGACTGGGGGGGGGGGGGGGGGGGGATTGTACTGAGCAAGTTAGAAAAAATCGTCCACTGAAGTTCGAAGTTTGGTAAATTCCTGGGCCCCCTCCCTCCCATCCCAGATTCCCGCACCAGGAAAAAATCCACACGCACCGTACTATGTTAGGGCTGCACTCGGCTGAAATTAGCGGATGCAGAAAGGTAGAAAAAACAGACCGGGAGAAGATCAGTCACCGAGGTAAGCGGAAGGTGCGAAAATTAAACCAGTCTTCTGGCAGACGGCTGAGGCGCCTTTTCCTGAAGCGATGCGGACGGTTGTAAGCACTGTGTTGTCTCCAGGTGGGAGTTAAGACCATGCGGAGTGGCATTTCACTGTGACGCCGGGTGAAGTTTGAAGTAAATTGCGTTTTTCGCGGCTTAAGTGCGCCAGTGAGCGGTTTGCCTGAAATATTGTGATAGACAGAGCGAAACTTGAAAAACCTCGACCGGCCGTAAGGAAAACCGTTTTATAGCCCAACGGCAACAATCACACACACACACACACACACACACACACACACACACACACACACACACACACACACACACACACACACACACACACACACACACGCACGCACGCACGCACACACACACACTGGCACACACACATACTGGCACACACACATATACACACACACACACGCACAAACAAACACACGGACACACACACACACACACACACACACACACACACACACACACACACACACTGACTGCACGCGCACGCACGCACACACACTGTACCATACACAAGCCTTCATGTCAGTCCGACTGCTTCTCTCTTACAAAGGCGGATAATGTGTCCTGTAAGTTCTGCCCGGTACTGACGTATGACAGCCGGCATACAACAGCGTGTGGAAAACTTTTCATCGAACTAGTCAGTCTGCTTCATCTGTGCATCAGAATCAGGCACTTGGGTCGCTCACAACACAGCACCCGAAACCACTGTTGTGACTCTGGTCGGAGTACATGTATCTAGTGTGTTGCTCTAGAATGGTACCGCGTACTGAGCAGACGACGTTATTTGGTTGCCGTGCTATACGACGTTAATTGGTGGCCATTTTCTTCTGATTTTTCGAGTCCCAGTCAGCAACGGACCAAAGAAAGTCATATTTCTCTACTATTAGAAGTCGTGAAAACACCGGCCCCCTTAGTGTAGTGGTTAGCACTTCGGGCCATGGACCGGGAGACCCGGGTTCGAATCCCAGCCGAGACAAGCGGGATTTTTCCTACCTAGGTCGGCTCCTACCCAGAGCGGGTGTGTTATGGGCCCGATGGGGAGGCTGTTGCCACACAGCCGAGATTCACCCACTTCACGGGTGCGACTTTGGGGGTGCTTCCCTTGGTATGACACGTCTTATGGTGTGGATGATTACACGGCCGGCACCGCAGGTGCCGTAGTTCCCGGGCCTGGTGAACGCCGGGATATTTATGACAGGAAGCGTGGAATGCGGCCCTGTCCCGCAGTCCCAAACCACATGGACCTCCATAGCATCATCTTATCATCATCCTCATCTCCATCATCATGCATAATAATAATTGCCCCAGCCTTCGAGCCCTCCGTGGATTCCACCCATGACCATGGAGGAACACCACTGGAGCTGGCAAAAAGAGTTGGGGCAGCAAAAAAAAAAAAAAAAAAGTCATGAAAACGGTCGCGATGGCCAAATTAAAGATCCTTCTCTCCGACAAACAGCATCAGAGCTTCAAAAGCAGCAGTATTCCATCTCAGTGGCGTTAGGAACATAGAGGTTTTCACGGTCAGCTGGGACATTTGTCCTGTTATAATTTCACAGGAAAAGAAGCCCTTTGCATACGTACACACGAGCACTGTGACACACACACACACACACATGACACACACACACACACACGAAATGTCACTTAGTTTTGCTAGTTGTGGCACCAACAGCGGTTTATAATTTCGTAATTTTGGCGCATTAGTTAAGAAAAAACACGTTTGTCATCTTATCTAATATTGATTAGGCATCTACGCAGGATCGGTGGATGGGTGGGTGTTTGGGAGTTTACGTCCTTTACCACCACATATGGGTGATATCAAAGGCGGGGCAAAAAGAAAGAAAGAAAAAAAAAAGAAAAAGAAAAAAAGGCCAGCACAAATATTTGCCCCAGCCGGGATTTGAACTCACGACCCGAACGTATGTGTGCAGGAGCCAGTCTCCGTCAGTGCATTCTTACGAAAATGGCGGTTACAAGCCTTTCGCCCCGTGTCTTACCCCGACCATCCTATATCTGGCCGCTGCAAAGCGTGTTTAGGGTGTAGCCCTCTTCCCTGCTAATGTATTAATACTAGCGTTGCCAACAATAACGGCTGATAGAACAGAACAGCTATTTTCAGGCCTGCTCGGCTCACCTCTCCTGGGTTGAAACGCTAACAATTCTTATCGCGGAGATAACAAGCTTATCAAGTTAAAGAAGAGAATATTATATGGGTTCATTTTGTTTTCGGCAGTGTTTCTTACCGTCCGCCAAAACCACAGCTTAATTAGTGTAAGTGCAGACCCATCCGTTTGGAGTCGGTGGCATCGGTAGTTCAGTCTGACTCTGACTGGCAACTAGAGCAGAGCTGAAAGTTAATCACACGTGAAAGAAGAAAATAGATTTCGCTTAAGCGCGTTATTTATATGTTTACTAGGCTTTAAAGAAGCCAACTTGTGGTTTGGATTGGTTTCGAATTCGCCGCTTATAAGCCAACACTCCTTCTGTGAGATCACGAGCTTGCTTGTTTACTTATCGGTGAAGCCGAACACAGATTTCCTTTTATGGACAATGAAGTAATCAAGTGTAATCTGAAATCTGTAAATCTAAATTCTCCTACTGCTCGGCTGACCGTGCTGAGAACTTGAACCTCTCGCTCAGTCCTTGTCTTAGCCGCGTCATTGTGTACCCTTCTGCTGGCTTCAGTTAGTGCCAGCCTTTCAGATATTGTCACTCACTGCGCGGGTGGTGTGATGCTAGGCGTCACCAAAACAGCTCAGAACTGTGACGACCGGTAAGTGTAAAAATCTTAAAAACGGGTCTTTAAATTCTGGTGCGTGCTCCTTGAAGCGCTTCAGTGAAGAATTCGTAGTGAGGCCGGGATAGCTTACACTGTGGTGTCTGCAAAGACTAACGTGCTCTTTTCCATGGCCTTGGGTGTAGAGAGTCTAGGTCTGACAGGTGGAATGAACCATATGCCAAGTGATCTTTCTAGTTCCGTTCACCCCAAGGAAATATATCGAACTGACGGTTACCAGCCAGGCCATATGAGTTCGCTTCCAGCAGGGTCAGTCAGTTCCCTGTCACCTTACACAGCTGGTGAAAAACTGAAGCCAGTGCCCAAGAACACGGCTGAAACTGAGGACCCCCTCCCCCCCCCCACACTCCCCACACACCTCCCCTCACCCCCAGTCACGTGGCTAAACGTCGAGGCCGTAACTTCAGCCACGATCCTCAAACAGGTTTTTGGGCGAAGGCGGAGAACTGTGCTGGCGAGCTGTTTGAGATTGTAGTTGTTTGTTACGTGCTTTGACCCCGAAATATTGGGGACAAATGGCGTTTCGAGGCTGGCGAGTGGCGCTATTTAAGCCCAGATGCCAAAAATCGTTCAATTTCGCAAATTAACCTTCGTTTCGAATTAGAGGTGCACGATTTTATCGATACATATCGGTATCGCGATTCAAAGGAATACTGATACGATATATCCATACGGTTTCCACATATCGAGTACCCAGAAGTAACACTACAGTGATCTTCCTGAAAAAGAATATGAAGTAACTGACATGCCATGATCAGTTGATTAACTTGCTTCGGCTTCAGGAGACAATAGCAATAAGGCGACTGCAAAACTGTTTTGAACTGTTTACACATCTTGGGGGGGGGGGGGGGGACAAGAAGAGAATCACTCCATACATTTATCTTTTTTTCCGTTTGTTTGTTTATTCATGACCCATTTTACTCTCTATATGTTTCATAAAAAAGAAACTCATTTTCCATGGCGGTTTATTTCTCACTGTAAGTTTTGTCTGAAAGTTGAGCAGCTGCTGTCGAGAAGACATGATGATCGAGGGCGTTGCTTTGATTGCCTCCTTTTTGAGTTTTATAACGTACAGACATACGTACAAAATAAACGTTTTTATTTCAAGGGTTAACCAAAGAGTCTCTCTCTCTCTCTCTGCATGGTGTGACTGTGTAGGCATTCACATTTTTGTGACTGTGCACTAAAATTGATCACTTGGTGGAAGCTTTTGCAGATGCCGATATATCGATTAAAAATATCGATACAAAACAAAAATATCGCGATAATATCGATACGACTTTTTGTATCGATATGCATCTCTGTTTCGAATCTGTCACCAAAGACCACGCCCCTACCTCTGCATAATATGTCCCTACGCCGTGTGTGGGACGACCAAGACAAGTCACAAATGGCGGCATTTTTTGCAACCCTCCGGAGCAGCGTTTTCTTTTTCGATGGAAAATGGAGTAATATTTGCATAGCTGACATTTACAAGAAATGTTTGCGTGCTGTGCAATGACGTCAGGTATGTGACTGTACAATTGCTGGCTTTCTTTAGTGGAAGCATACGTAGACAATAACTGAACTTCTTTTCTGTGAAGAGAAGTACGTTGCAAACTGGTGACTGCTGTGTGGCAGTTTGTAGGCCTGGCACAAATTTTCGTCCGTTAGGTCAAAGTTTCGAGTTTGTTTACCTGTACAAGGCCCCGTGTTTGGATGTAGGTGAATCACGGGCTTGCCCCCCGACCGTGCGACACACACCGTATTCACAACATGTCTTTTTTATATTCTGTTTTGGACCCTGGACATGAATGTGCAACATTCAGATGTCACTATATACTATCGGAAATGCCGAATATACTTGAAATGTGCCGGGGGACGCCATGGAGTCCTTTTTATTTTGAAATCAGTATTTTTTCGTCATGGTTCACTGGTCACCCCGAGGATGGAAGCTTTACCGGTGATAGATAAATGGAATAAAAATGGAATTTGGTTGAGTGCCCGAGTCAGATACACTTTTTCTGCTGACAGTGTTCAAGGGAAGTGTATCGTTTGCTGGAAACCGGCGGAAAAAACACCTACATTTTTTTCGGCAAACGGACTATTCAGTTCCGTTTGCCCTTTTCAGTCAGCTGTGGCTGTCTGCCCAGACGGCATCACAACCAAGGCAGACGTATCATAGGGATTTGTTGTCTTGTTGCCTAACTGATTCAAAGCCGTCTGGAAGTTTATGTGGTCTTGTCGAGCTGAAGTGGACACGAAATGAGCGAGGCTAGATACGAACAGAACGGGTGGTAAACAAGATGTCACTTCACTGACGATAGGCCCAGCGCACTGCATGCGGCTGGCTGTGCCGGTGTCATGAAGTTGTTAGACCCCCAGGAATTGGACCCCCCCTCCCCCATGATCTATTAACTTTCACGTCATTGGACCTCCTCCATAATTATTTTCATCATTTCTGGCGTCTTAGATTATATTGGGCTTGTGTATAATTCTGTTTTGGAATCTGATATATAAATTCTGATATATAAACAAATAATCAACCAAAACCCTCTTTTTTTCATAAATAAAGTTGTTTTACAAGTGAAAATACATATCCCAAGGGACATAACTGTGCTGTGAAGATAATTGCAAATACAGTTGCCGTTTTCTGTCACATTTCTTCGCAAAAACAGATGTGTGTGTGTGGGGGGGGGGGGGGACACAAAACAACAACTGGAAAGCCGGAAGCATATCAAACAAGGAAAGCTACTTACACTATGATAAGCACATTGTAGTTTTCTGTCTTATACCGCTTGGACCGCTGAATCTACGAACGACGTCTCCCGTCAGGAAAGAGTTAACTTGAATCCCTCTTCGAAATTCGACTCATCCGTCGTCCATGGATAAGTCAAACTTCGCATGGGTCGAACAAAAATCAAGGGGAGGCGGACGGGACCTACCATCCTACCGCTGAATAACTCACCATTCACAGGATACTGTTGAAAATGACAGGTATTCTGTGTGCAGTAAAGCGTATGTAGTGCTTGTTGTCAGTGACGCCCTGTACGATTTGACCAAATGTGACCCGTGACGTATCATTGACCCGCATCCTGTTTGCTCATATCCAGACGCTTTTATTTCCGCGTCTTTCGTTGCTAGGATAAGCTTTTTCTGTTTTCTGTATCACAAAAGCAACAGTCTCGCTTTGAAACTTTCAAAAAATTACACGTATTCTTGAGCAGTAAAGCGTACTTAGAGCTTATTGTCAGTGACGCGTTGTACAGTTGGACAAAATGTCACGTGACGTGGACCCAGAGCCTACTTAACTGGCGGCCACGGATAAATTTTAGTGAAATATGCTCAAGAATAACCAGAAACAAAATTGATGCTTTTGTGTGTAACGATTTTTTCCCCTAAGCCACCGTATTTATTCTGTGTGTTTTTGCTGACACAGCTGCGATAGCACGATGAAAGGAATGAGACAGATACAAAACAGCACGATGCAAATAAGTTGCCACGATTTCGTCAAGCGAATATGCAGGAGCGGTCGGATGTGTTTATGTGACACAGTATTAATAACAAGATGAAAAGAAACTGCACCCTTTGATGTCAACGAGAGATACATTTATGAAACAATTCAGTTGTCACGGTTTCATGAATACGAACAGAGGAAACGCAGTCTTTCAGAAATGCATGAACAGATCGAGACAGTGTAGTAGTAGTAGTAGTAGTAGTAGTAGTAGTAATTGTGTATTGTGTGGGTGATTTACCCATTTTTGTTTCCATAGTAATGGAAACAACATCATAGGACGGGCTAAATTGTCCACGTTCATAGTAATACCGTCTGTGGTACAAACGCCCGTCACTGCCTATCTCAGAGACGATTTTGCAAGTGTAGCTCTGACCGTGCAATGACGTAAGAAAACGTGCGTCATCGATGCTGACGTGTATGATGCAGCGAACGCACTTTTCCGCCCCAGTGAGTGCCGTGTGTGTGTGTGTGTGTGTGTGTGTGTGTGTGTGTGTGTGTGTGTGTGTGTGTGTGTGTGTGTGTGTGTGTGATAAGACCCTTTTACCAAAGACCGTACAGATAATATTATTATCTACGGTCTTTGCTTTTACAGAGCCCATTCACACCGACACCGGAACTCTAAACCACTGCGTGCTATCTTGTTTTACGAGTTTGACGAACAACATTAAATGTGAAGATGACACTGTTGAAACAAATTGCTAACACAGTGATTCAACCATGAAAGAATAATTTCAAAGTTTACAACCTGCGTGGCCATATTCTTGCGCTAAATGCATACTAACTCGTGCACCAAGCCAATGATAAATCTTGGCTAGAGGTACGACCTCGACCGATTAGCCATGTGACTGGGGTTAAATGCATACATGTAAGCCTATAGAATAGCCGCAAGTCGAGCCGCGTCAGCCCTTGCGAAGGGGGCAAAAAGCGTATGCATGGGCAGATTCAAAAACATGCGACATGTGATGCAGCGATATAAAAGCGCCAGGTTTCACTTGGTTCACGTTGTGAAAGCCATATCTTCGAATTTTTCATCACGGTAGGCAGAAAACAGTTGTTCGTCTGCTCATGTGTTGCCTTTTCGTCTGCTCGTGTGTCGTGTGTGTGCTCGACTCGTCTCCTTCCCGGGGTTTTGTGGAGATATTGGTGGCTGTCTGTCTTGTTTACACGTATCCGGGTAGCGTTTGGTTTATAGTTTTACTGTTCTTTGCATTGTATTTCCAAATGCAGTCAACATCACCTCATTCTTTTTAAAAGTCCATGTTCAGCGTTATTAGCAGAGGGTCAGAAATCTCTATTTCAAGGCCACTGGCCGATAACGTAACTGGAGTGTGTTTTTTTGTGAACTCGTATATCACTGAGTGGGTTATGGAAAGTCATAACTCACACTTTCACTCCCCGTTTCCTTACTGTTTTCGGACGTAAAGCACTCGAAGTTAACTCACTGAAAAATTGCATTGGCGAGTGGTGTAAAATCTTAATATTAGGGCCTTTCACTTTGTTGCATGGTAGATGTACCGGTACGTTACATGTGTGTTACACATGTCTTGTGGAATTTTACAGCTTTTTATGAAACTCAACAAATATGGAAAGAAATACTTTGCTTCTGAGGAAGAATAACAGTGTTGTATGGGCCTGTGTTAGTGCTATTTGCGTGTATTTCCTTGTGTTCGATTACCGGTTGGGAGCCAGAACTGTTATCGTGGCTTTTTCCTCGTTGTCCCGTCTCTGATATCACCCTCATGTGGTGGAAAAAGACGTTAAACACTTAACCAACCAACCAGCCAGCTAGCATTTTCTCTGTTCCTTAATTCACAGGCATAAGGACAAAAACTGAGCGTGTGGTCATGTGCGGAGTTGATTTGAATGGCCCTGTCTGGCGACTGTGCGAGTTTGTAGTGATATTTGTTGTCACGAAAAAAGCGTGATCTTCGTGATTTTTGTTTGTTAGTCAAGGTGCATGCGAGGGGGGCTGCAACAAGAGGCTGTGACTTTTTTGCGCGTAAGTCGGGCAAAGTTGACGAGCGGATTTGAGTGGCTTGCCGCTTTCTGGCCTAAACAGAAAGCAGACTTGCAGTACTCCTGAGTCCTGAGTGGAAGGGAGACGTTCAAAGGTGTGTACACACCTGTTAGGTGCGTGCACTTGAATGGTCAGTGCATGGTAATCTTTATTTCTAGACTGATGGCATTTTTAAGGGTGACAATGATGCCTGAGGCTAATAGAAAATGTGTAGGCGTTTTGAGGTCTCGTGCGTTTGTATTCTTTGACCACAGTGCTGGTTTTTCACCAGAAATACCCAGTTCATGTATTATGCACACTTTATGTACACTGATATCAGTAGTCTACTGTCAGTAGTAATGCTATGTTTTATGTTTCAGCTGACAAACACTATTTCTATTCCAAACCCTTTTTTCGCCACCCAGTCTGTGTTGGACACCACAAGTTTCATGATGCTGCTTATGTTGACGGCCTTCGTATCATGCGCGATGATGACTTCCGTCATGCCCGAGAAATTGATTGACCTGGTCGCGTCCATTCCGGCACAGGATGAGTTCCTGATTTACGATATCCGCGGAGACCTGTCCAGCGATGACGTCCTGGCTGCCTTCAGCGGTTTTAACGTCCCCTACAAGTTCAAGGTGTGTAAAACTTGGGACGTTGCCTTCCTGTCTTTCTTTGTGATTCAGAAGAAAAACTAAATCGCCGAGTTTTTACAGACTTTTGTACAAAAATCAACAATTTCTTTTAACTTCTTGCGTAATAGTGGCTTGCCATGGCTCATACTGGTGTGCAATGGCTTGTTCTTTTTAACCAGTCGGATCATATAGCGGACGTGGATGGTCGGGCTCGGGCTCTTAAGAGTTAACCGTATTAATGACTTTCACAAATGCACCAGATCAAGAGAATGGTTTGAACTACGATCAGTTCTGTATTTCCAGACGCTGAGTGGACGCCGCTTCGTAGTAGGTAAGAACATCGCTATAAATTGCTCTCTCTCTCTCTCTCTCTCTCTCTCTCTCTCTCTCTGGAGCCGGGATGGCCGAATGGTAGAGCGTTGGGCTTTCAATGCTCGGGTCGTGAGTTCGAATCCTGGCGGGGGCCAAATATTGTGCTGGCCTTTTACTCGTTGCCCCGTCTTTGATATCACCCTTACGTGGTGGAAAAGGACGTTAAACTCCCAAACACCCCCACCCCACCCCACCCCCACTCTCTCTCTCTCTCTCTCTCTTAGTTTAACTTACTTAGTTGTAGCTTAGCAAGGACAAGATGTAAGACAGGTCTGTGCACCTAATCTTTTATCCTTGTAAAATAAAGTTTCGTTCGTTCGTTCGTTCGTTCTCTCTCTCTCTCTCTCTCGGGTGGGTAGGTGGGGGTTTAACGTCCTTTTCCACCACGTACGGGTGATATCAAAGACGGGGCAACGATGAAAAAGCCAGCACAAATATTTGGCCCCAGCCGGGATACGAACCCGAACAATAGTAAAACCGTTACATACACAGTCATACAATACATTCTTACAAACGTTATGATCATGATGATGGCGATACACGTATGAAACGCGAGTACTTGTATGATACATTAGTACACACATGTACACACACATATATACATACATAGATACATACAAACATACATACAGACTGAAAACATAAGTGATAAGATGATCACTCCTTATTGGGAGAGGTCTCAGAGTCCTGTGTACTCGTGGTAACATGGCCTCACCATGGATTTCCGGTGGATTCCAGGCCTGTTGATTTATTCACAACAATTGATTGAAAACAACCCCGGAATATTGGAATTTGCTTAAATTTGCCCCGCACATAAGTCTTTAGCTGCTGGATGCTTGTGATTTTTTTTTTTTTTTTTTTTTTTTGGGGGGGGGGTGCGGATTTTAAACATTTCTAGGGTGTCCATGCGCAGTGTTATGTTGAATAGGAATACCAGTATAGAGTTTCTGTGAAATCCTGTCTGTGTTACGTAGCCTGTATACTGTATTGTACAGTGGTGATGAAGGAGAGCAGTAACCACACGAAGTACGCCAGCCTGTCCTTCCCGGGAGCCAGTCAAGTCGACGTGTACCCAGCAGAACACATCAGCGACTATTACGAGTATTATGGGGCTGGCGGTTTTCATGACAATAGCGTTATCGCCCTGCCCGATGACAATCTTTACTTCGCCGACTACACCATTCTTGAACAAGGTCAGCGTCTGTCTTACTGTCTGTCTGTCTGTCTTAGTGTCTGTCTGTCTCAATGTCTGTCTGCCTCTCTCTGTGCGCTACATGCGTGCCATCCAGAGGCCACAGCCAGTCCGACTACAGCAAAATAATAATAAGAATAATAAATCTCATTTATACACGCAATCCTTCTAAAATACATCAACTCATCGCGCATTACACATTACTCACAGTCCCTATGACAAACCATACTTTCTTACTTCTGAACAAGTATAAATCTCTCTACTTCCTTCGACAGCGATGGTCAGTTAATCCCGCTCGCATCTGCTTTCCCGATGTGGTGGAAAAGGACGTTAAACCCCCAAACACCCACCCACCCGCATCTGCTTTCCACGATGCCCAGGCTGTCCGTGCCCTCCCCCCCCCCCACCACCACCACCATCACCCTCCATCACCTACCCTAATCATTCGGTCAGCGTTCCTTCCGTTACAATAGGACCCTATCATTTGGAATCAGCTGCCTTTTTCAGTCATAAACAGCTCAAACAAAGTTCCGCATGAAAACACACCTCTCTCTCCCAGTAGCTGTGCCATGTCGTTCCGCTGGTGAGTGAGTGTGAGCACAGACTATACGTGTATAGTCTTTGGTGTGAGTATGTGTGCGTGTGTGGGTGGGTGGGTGGAGGGGGGGGGGAGTGTTGATTTGTGTTACATCAGTTTTATGTTTCTGTTTCCGGGGTCTCCCTGTGTGCAGCCAACAGTTTTGATTGCGATGTGAGAACTCTGACTTGTGTTTTCTGGTCTCCCTGTTTGGCGATAGGTGGTGGAAAAGGACGTTAAACTGCGATTTTTTTCAAGATTGTTTTCATCCAGAATGATTCCGGGGTCCGCCTGAGTACAGCCGCCAATTTTGATCGCGATGTGAGAACTCAGATTCTATCATGTACAGACAGACAGACAGACAGACTGTTGATTTATACTTATAGGCATAAATATATATACAGCACCCAGAGCTTATGTAAGGTTAGGCGCTATATAAATAGTCGTCTTATTATTACTATTTTTGATTATTACAGGTGTTAACCTGGTCACTTTCAAAGCACACGTAAAGGCCGTGGGAAAGGAGTTTGTCAACTTGGACAACGATATGAAACCCCGCCTGTTTCATGTCACAGCCATGATGCCCACCAAGGTTCAGCACTGCTTTTGTTTCAGTTCCCCTCCCCCCCCCCCCTCCACCTCTCTCTCTCGTTCGAATCCCGACTGGGGCCAAATATGTGCACTGGCCTTTTTCTCGTTGTCCTGTGTTTGATATTACCCATGCGTGATGGAAAAGCACGTTAAACTCTCGAACACCTACCACCACCACCACCTCAGTCTCTCTCTCTTCACACACACACACACACACACACACACACACACACACACACACACACACACACACACACACACACACACACACACACACACACACACACACACACACACACACACACAACAGCTGTTGCCCAGTTCACTGACGTGGAACGCTTATTTCTGCGTGTTATTTGTTAGCATAGGAAACTAGTATTCGGATCAGTTGTAACTCTGTGTGTGTGTGTGTGTGTGTGTGTGTGTGTGTGTGTGTGTCCCAAGCTTTTCGCCTTCGGATCTATCCCTTCCTACATTCTCGATCGTGTCCACGTGGAGGGAGACATCGTCTACAGTGGCCCGTATCAGGCAAGTGTGATCACAACACCCATCGTCAGCATCTAACATCAAAGTTCGACAACGATATATGGTGGTAATAATGCAAATATCTGCGAGCCATCGACGTCACAGACCGCAACGTCAAAATCGATTATGTCCTACGGCTCTAACCCTTTGTGAATTCTTTCAGTAAATGTATTTCTCAAAGCTGACCTTTGCAAGTGTCGTTGACTTTGACATGCTTCTTAAGTCAGGCCGCTAGCATGAGGGTGAGCAAAATTAACGAACAAATAAACGTTATTAAGACATCTCACATTATATCACAAACACTTACAAAAAATGGTCTCAGAAAGACCACATTTCATGCCAGGATGATGAGTAAGTTGAAGGAGTCTTTTCATAGATATTTGGCCTTATCAGTTTGCAAACCAACCCTGCAGTGCCTCAGAATGTATTTATTTATTGTTTTACACAAAATCTGTCAAAGCTGCATAGCTGCGCTGCGGTATAATCGGACGAACTTCCAAAGTCTAGAAAATGAAGAGGTTCTATCAACTTTTTCGCCCGTAAACGTAACATGACTGGTTTCTTTTTAAATGCGGCAAGAGAAAAATCGTGAAAAGTACTTCTGGAGAATGTGACTGCCCAGTTCATCTCAAGCAGTTAGCCCTCCAACGAGGCGATTTAGGAGATTACACACACACACACACACACACACACACGTCGCACAACTCCCGCCCAAAAGAACGCATCAGCATAGTGTCAAAGACCCTACATTACAGTGTGCACTAACCGTAGTCACGTTGCTAAAACTAAACGTCGGGGTGGAACCTTTTAGACAAGCCCAGATTTCTCACTGGCTTGGTTCACGAGTTAAATGTGCACGTAAGGTGTCTATGGCGGAGATTTCGTTATGTCACTCTGTGCGTGGAAGTACGTATTGATTATTGTCTGGAGAAAGGTCATCGTCTTGATGTTTTTCACTGAAATTGGCTGCTGCGCGCAGTTAAATCTGCCCCATCTCATAATTTTTCTGTCTGTCTGTCTGTCTCTCTCTGTATAAGTATACTCTGTGTGTGTGTGTGTGTGTGTGTGTGTGTGTGTGTGTGTGTGTGTGTGTGTGTGTGACAGAGAGAGAGATAGAGAGAGAGACAGACAGACAGACAGACAGGACGGTATTAGTGACCGGTGACAGGTTTACTTACTATGCACCCGATGTTGGAGTATGACAGAGTGTTATTACGATTTGCGTGATATGTACTTGCATGTTTTATTTCCGTTTTTACCGTGACATGTACTGTATGATGTGCCTGACATGTGCCTGTATATTTTATTATTTGTTACTTTGACTATCTTACATGTATGAGTTTTGCGAAATGTACTTGCAGTTTTGCTCTTCTTTTTTTTTCTTTTTTTTTTTAATTCTGTTTTTGGTATATATATATATATGAACGATACAATGACAAGGACAAAGACATTGTGCATGTATAACCGGCATAACTAGAGTATCTTGAAACTAGAGTATAAACTGGAGTAATGCTACAGTCAACTGCCATGAAGGCAGGTTACAAAGTAGGGGCTTATATATCTAAGAAAAAACAAGCAACCAAAAAAACCGACAACAAAAAAACAAAAAATAGGAATGTGGAGCACTGAGGACAACAGGCTTGTGCGCGCTATAACAAAAATTATAATATACATATATGCCTTGCAATGTAGTCTATTTCTAAGGAGTTACAGCCATTTACGCATATATTCCGCACGGAATTGACTAGAGCACAAGGCGCGGTCTCGTGGTCCTTTAACGACTGGTCAATTTCTCTAATATCATTCGTAAAGAGCGTAGACCCTACAAGTACATTTTTTTTTCATGCATGCAGTATACACGCACATACACCCACAGACAAACATATACAGACACAAACACACTCACTCACAAACACGTAAACAAATGGTTGAGTATGCCTACCTGCCCTAATATACTGACAACAGAAGCTAAATTTATATTATAAGCATTTTGTAGGGAAACCAGTCTGATGTAAATTTCTCCATGTTACCAGATATTGTATGGATATAACGTTTAATGGCATATCTATGTTTTAACATCTGTACAAATGCTGCTTTGTTAGGAACAGTATTCTGTAGTTTGGATTTATATATATGGAACTTGGCTAATAAAAGAATCAAATCAAAGATTTTGTCTGTCTTGCACTGTTGCTTAGTACCAAAAATTACCGGGATGTCGGAGAAGACCATGTTCATACAATGTTGACACTTTTCCTGGAGCAAGCACAGCACATCAGCCCAGAATTCTTGGACAAGTGAACAATCCCAAAATAAATGCACAAGGTTTTCTTCTTCCGCATCACAAAATGTACACTTCGCAGAGTCTGAAAGTCTACATAGGTAGAGGTATCTATTTGTTGGTAACAATCTATGCAAGAGTCTGAATTGGAACCATCGAAGTTGTGTGTCCAATGTAGTTCTAATAGGTTTGAGAAAAATATGTTTCCAGTTAAAGTCGCTTAAAAAATGTTGCTCCCACTTCTGAATACACGATGGGGCAGACTGGGCGTTTGTTAAGATTAAGTACACTCGTTTGTTATCACCTTTCATTATCAGGTTCCATACTTTTGAAAAACCAGTATTCTGAACGCCCAAGCCAGCATCCAGGTCACATTTGCACTTAAATTTCTTAATGGCATTAACAATACCATTGTACAAGACGAAGTTCGTTGTTAAACCTGGATATTGAGTCTTAAGTTCCTGGAAACTGAAGAACTCCCCATCGTCATTCACTAGGTCTCCTATCACAAGGATATCTCTCTCCACCCATTCCGCAATATGGACTGTTCTTTTATCTCGAAGAATGTTAATGTTATAATGAATAGGCTCCAACAAAAACTCTTCTACCTTTTTTGGTGCACAAGTGGTACAAAGTTTCTTGTAATGTTTGGCGACATCCCTCAAAAAATTATTTTTACATTTGCTCATAACAAGATTCGCATATTCACTTCCATACTTCGGTAAATGTTTGATTTCAGAGCAAGTGCTAAGTACTAAATCTTTAAGAAGAGACTCCACACCAAACACCCTTCTCAGCCATCCTATCTTCAGACTAGCTATAAAGGAGTAGACATTCAACATTCTTAACCCTCCCTGCTCATAGGCCGAAGACACAACTGACTTCTTTATTTTAGCTCTTTTCCCACCCCACAGGAATTTAAAAAAGCAGTCTTCAAGTTCCTTCAGAAAAATCTGTGGAGGATCTGGGATGTTCATTAATAAATGGACAACTTTAGACATTGCCAAACTTTTGATAACTACTATCTTGCCAAGTGGTGTCAGTTGTCTCCTTGACCATGATGAAAGAATATGTTGAATATCCATCAGCTTGTTTTCATAATTTAAAGTAACAATGTCTTTTATCTGTGTGGAAAAGAAAACCCCAAGAACTTTAAATATTCCCGGGTTCCAGACAAGTCGTAACTGCGGCATGAATATAACAGAACAGTTTTTCTTAGCGCCAATCCAAACCACCTGCGTTTTTTCGAAATTTATTCTCAATCCCGAAATAGAGGAAAAGAAATCTAGACATTTTACGCATTTTTCAAATGAATTCCTGGTACCATCCAAGCATATAGAGGTATCGTCAGCAAACTGAGATAACAGGACTTCTACTTTATCGTTTATTTTGATTCCTTTGATATCCTTGTTATTTCTAATCAGAAGAGACATAATCTCCGCACAAATAAGATAGAGATACGGCGAACAGGGGTCCCCCTGCCTTACGCCTCTTTCTATACTAAACCATGACGTGTACTCGCCTTTCACTGTCACACATGCACTGATATTATTGTAAAAAGATTTTATCCAATTTTTTATGTCAGGACCAAAATTAAAGAAATCTAGTGATTTTTCGATAAATTACCATGCAATACTGTCGAAGGCTTTTTCAAAGTCAATAAGTAATAGAACACCCGGTATATTATGAAACTCCGTATGTACAAGTATGTCATATAACCACCTCATATTTTCACCAATAAATTTCCCCGACATAAACCCTTTCTGGTCTGGATGAATAATTTTTGGTAACACCGACTTTAACCTCTCGGCGATAGATGCCGATGCAATTTTATACGCAGTATTTAAGAGAGTAATTGGTCTCCAGTTACTCAAGAGCATTTTAGACTTTCCCTCTTTGGGAATACATGTTATGACCCCTTGACGCTGAGTCACAGACATCTGTCCTACTAGAAAACCATAATTAATGGATCGTACAAGGAAGTGGCCTAAATCCGACCAGAAGAATTTATAAAACTCTGTGGTATAACCATCAGATCCGGGGCTTTTATTATTTTTCATCCGCTTGAGAGCGGCTAATGCTTCATCTACCGTGATACTACCTTCCAAGGAATCTTTTTCCTCTTCTGACAAAGATGGCCCATTTACTGTATCTACTAAGTTTACCTGACTAATAGAAGCCTCTCTGGAAGCGTAGAGTGAGTGAGTGAGTTTTTAGGGCTTAAAGCCGCGCAAGCCACAAAGACTAATTCGCGGCTGAGTGTGCCTGCACTACATGAAAAAAACAAAAATGTAATGTTGGACAAAGGATGCAAACCGGTCTACGGGGCAATATAAACCTAGGACATGCAGGAGACGCTGCACCTTCATGCTAATTTCTCGAACTCCCGGTTACAAAAAAAGGCGTAGAAAACAAATGACAATTACAACTAGGTAAAACAAAAATAAATACTAAACGCATATACAGCAAATATTGCAACTTATCATCTCCTAGGCGCAATAAACCAATTCGCAGCATATGCCCAACATCACTTATGCCTAACCACTGGTAGTGCAGACGTAAGTGAGGGGTTAAAAAGAAGAAATATAGATGAAAGGGCCGAACTCAGAAATCAGCAGAGAGAAGAGAGGAAGGACAGAGCGGCTAAATTCGGGAGGTTTTAAAGAAAAAGATACAGGTGAATGGGCTGGTGAGGGATAGACAGAGAGGTAGGAAGGAAAATTCCTTAGTTGCCAATGAAGACAACATGCCTGGGAGGCAGTTGGAGAACAGACCGCTCCAACACGGAACCTCCCCGCCGTGAGGCGGTTTGGGAAAACAACGCACCAGAGAGGGGTGCGTTGTGAAGGTCTTCAACATGACGGGTGTTCAGCAGCACCAGCAGGGCGCTGCGAACAAAGCCCGCCAGGGTGAAGACCAGCTGAGGGGAATCCAGTGAAGTCGGCCTTCAGAAATGACCCTCAGATGTCTCACTGGACCAAGAGTCAGCAGACACCCGCTTACTGACCTCCCCCCGGAGGAGACTTTAAGAGAGCAAAAGACAGGTGAATGGACCGAGGGAGGCAGAAATAAGAGTAAAGAAAGAGCAAAAGGGGTGGACAAGCTTGGCGAAATCAGCCCCGCCGCGTGAAGGCGAGCCCATGGGGCCCTCTGGAAGCGTAGAGTTTTTCGTAGAACTGTTTGGTTTCTAATACAATTGAGGCTTGTTCAGAAGTTTCTTCACCGTTATCCTTCTTTAGACAATACATAGTTTTGTCCACAAAATTCCTTTTCTCTAAACTACAAAAATACTTCGAGTTTCTTTCCCCTTCTTGTACCCATTTGGCTCTGGATCTCACAATCATACCATCAATAATTTTTTTCCTTAGGGTTTGCAATTCTTCTTTTTTTCTTTTGAAGTAATAGTCTATTGCCATCATTAACGCATGCTTCTATCTCCTGTATCTCTTTAATTAAAAGATCTTCTTTTTTCCTCTCTTCTTTTTTCTTGTAAGATGCATATGATATTGTTTTCCCCCTAATCTCTAATAACAACATCTCAAAAAGGAGCTGATCATTTATTATCAGCTGTAGTACGTCATTTGGTACATTGCCTATGTTTTGTCTATTATAAACGAATACCCCATATTGTTTTTTAAGATCCAGAATAACCTTTTTAATCTCCTTAACATACGTTCTATCTTTCAACAATGAATTATTAAATTTCCAATAAGTCAGAGTCTTATGGTCAGTGTTTGCTTTAAACTCTAAGAGAATCATGCTGTGATCCGATCTATAGCCCTGTTTTATTAGCGGTTTATTTATATCCGTCATTAAGCTACCAGACACTAGGAAGTAATCAAGACGTCCTTGCTGACAAGAATTAAAACGTCGCCAGGTATACTGCTTCTTATCAGGGTTAAATTCTCTAAAAACATCCACTAAATTCCATGCGGACATAATGTGGTACAACATTTTCCTAGCCTGTGGGCGACTGATGGATGAGTATCTAAACGCATCAAGTTTTGGATCTATGACAACATTCCAATCACCCCCCACGATAATATGCTCGTTATCAAACTTGTCCACATCTTTCATGAGAGCTTCGAAAAATGAGGGTGAATCTGTACCGCTCTCTTTTTTTCTTTTTTTTTTTTCTTATAGTAGGTGAGTGAGATGTACTAGCATGTTTTATCATTTTTACTGTGACTTTCTCAAACTGATATGTGACTTGTTCCAGATGTCCTTGCGTGTGTTTACTTTCTTTACCGTGTCTGTCCTAAGAGACATGAAAGATGCGTTGAACGAGATGAAAATCATGGATCAGTAATTTCCCGAAATCCCTGGTTCTTCAAGTTAACACGTTCGCCGCCACAGTCGCAAAATTACATGAATGACAGCTGTCAAACTAGTTGAAAATGCAGTGCTTTGAGACGCTGAAGAAAACTCTAAAGGCAGGACAACTTTCTCATCCGTGTTAACACCATGTGATTTGAAGGGGTCCTGTCTGTGAGTGACACGTAATGTGTGTGGCAGTGAAAGTATTAAAGAAAAAGTGTCGAAGTCAAAGAAACAAGCAAAGACGGGTCGGCATGGAGAAATGCAACATTTACTGACAGAATCCAGGCAACGTTAGCGCTGTAGTGAATAACCGTATTTGACTTTGCAGCCAGCGGCGTCCATGGGTCGTGCCCACCATATTCAGGGCCGGATCAGTTACGCCGGATTTGAAAGGGGAGGGGAAGGCGGGCAGGGGGGAGAGGCGGGGGTGGAGGGAGGGCGGTGGGAGGGGTTGAGGCATTTCGGGGGGAGGGGGATTAATCAGTGAACGCTCGATGTGTCGCTCAGTGGGTAGGGTGCGATGCGGGGTGGGGGTGGGTGTGGGGGTTTGGGCTCGGCGGCAAACGTTTGAATGCTTTTTGTGCTTTTAAAAAAAAATGGAGGGCGGGCGGGAATGCTTGACGCCCCCCCCCCCTCCCTCCGGAAAACCCAGCTATGGTAGGTCGTGGTGGTCAGTAGATATTGACGATGGGTGTAGTGACTGATTCTGCCTGATACGGGCCACTGAAGATCACTAGTCCCTCCAAGCCAAGACGACCGAGAACGTAGGAAGGGATAGATCCGAAGGCAACGATCTTGAGACACACACACACACACACACACACACACACACACACACACACACAATCAGCCAAAACATCTTTCTGCCCCCCTCCCCCCTCGAAATATAGTTTTTCTTGTCACTGTGACATTACTTTCGTGGTATTGGGATCAGACGGGCAAGTATTTCGCTATTTTTATGATGAACATTTTCGCTCCACAACTCGTACAGGGCATAAGGCGTTGAACGACTCTCACTCCCTCCCTCTTTACCCGCATTCTGAATAAATTTGGCATTTCTACGACTGAACTGAACCACTGTTTACTCACGTTCAGTGTGTGCGCGTACTCAGTCTGTGTGTGTGTGTGTGTGTGTGTGTGTGTGTGTGTGTGTGTGTGTGTGTGTGTGTGTGTGTTGGTTAGGAACTGAAACAGAAGCAGTGCTGAACCTTGAGGGGCATCATGGCTGTGACATGAAAGATCCGAAAGTTCATAGCGTTGTTTGACTTGATGAATTCTTTTCCCAGGGCCTTCATTTGTGCTTTGTACGTGGCCAGATCAACACCTGTAACAACGGTTACAATGGGGAGGTTTAGTTATTGACGGAGAAAAGGCAATACGGAGAGGTCAGACGTACAAAAAAGAGTGTGTTTGTGAAGAGGTCAGGTCAGCACCTGTAATAATGGTATGGACCTCTAACTGCATGACGGAAGACTGTTTACAGACTTACAGAAACACGCACTTGCACATTGACAGACCATCCCCGTCTGTTAAGATCTTCCGGCAAGCGAGTTGAGTCTTTTATGTTTTGTTTTATGGTTTGTTAAGTTTTGTTTTGCTTTGTTTTCTGTGTACAGAATTCTTCTAGATGGTTCGCAGATAATTTTTTTTTTTTTTTTTCAGAAGGAACCCGTTTTTGTGGGGGGAAGGGGGGGGGGCGAGGTGGGGCGGAAGCGGGGGGGGGGGGGGGGGTGGGCATTTCTGTAGTGCGGGGAATTCGGGCTGCGAGAGAGAGAGAGAGAGATGCTAACCTTGTTCAAGAAAGGTGACCTGAGCGAGGTACAGATCATCATCAGGCATGGCGATGATGCTACTGTCATTTGAACCGCTGGCCCCATAATAATCGTAAAAGTCGCCCAAGCGTTCCGCTGGGTACACGTCGACTTGACTGGCTCCCGGGAAGGACAGGCTGGCGTACTTCGTGTGGTTACTGCTCTCCTTCATCACCACTGTACAATACAATCCAAAAGAAATTCGTAGCAGCAAAAGGAAGAGGCACTTGCTGCGACAGACGCTGAGAGCCTGCGGAGACTTCGTTCGCTCGCCGAACGGCTTTTCCGTTCACGCGCTGAGAGCGTGCAGTGGGCGAACAGTAGTGCTGTAAACCGGTTCGGAAGTCAAACCGGTTTGCGAACCGCGGTTTCGTGACGAAACCGGTTTATTTTAAACCGGTTGACCGTGTGCCGCATGGTAGTATTACTTGGTCTATGATATCATCTGGCACAAAGAGGCTTATGTCGTACACGAACATTTTGCGATGTTATATTTTCAAAAACAGCAGTGTTCCCAGTTAACTTGATCGAAGAACGGTGATTGCAGGTTGAAAATTGAGATGTCGGGTGGTCAGTGGCGGCGCATATGATAAGATAAGATAAGATAAAATAGATTTATTGCTTCTTAGTTACCATTAAGAAGAATTTGCTTTGCTCCTCTTGATAAAAAACAAAATTGATATACAGAAACATACCATAGAAGTACATATGAGACCGGGTCATACCCGGCCCCTATTTACTGATACTTTGTTTACAACGTGTGTACTGCTGTATTCCCCTCTTTGTTCTTCTTAGTCCCGCTGTCCCTCTAGCCACCCGTTCTACCCTTCCCCGGCCACCCCTGTACACTAGCCTTGGTTCCCTAGCCGGCCCTGTCCACTAGCCACGCGCACGCAGTGTTCCGTATCCGCGATGGCGCGCGTGTCAATTAGTTGTGTTTGTTTGTGTCTGTTTAGTGTCAAATTTCTCCGTAGTCCCTTCACTTAGAATAATTCTATAAACTGCAGTAGTTTCATGACAGTTTGTACATTTTAACCATGTTTTGTTGTTAGCGCTGTTTTGTAGTTCAACAGGCGTATTTTGCGATTTTCACCACTTTTCAGATGCGTGGTCCCTGTCTTTACGCTCTTTAATCGGCGATAGAAAATTGTCTGTGTTTTGATGAGATCTTAAACTATTATAGTCTTAAAGTACTTTTCACGCTCTTTTAGATGCACTTTGTTTGAAGTTTCTAGCTATTATGTAACGCCCGCTGTGGTTCGTTTTCCATGTGTTAACAAACACAAATTTCGCTGTGGCTGGCCCTCGCGGTCTGCTTTTTGCTGCACTTGGGGCAGTGCTGCCTTTGCGGCCCGCGCTGGGCACATAAGTAGCCGCGGGCTACGCCTCACTACACAGTCGCCAGCCAGCCCTGCCGCGAGTCACTGCACGTGTCTACGAATTGTCTGCCATTTGTTGCTGTTTTCACGAAATAAACTCATGTCATAGCGACCTCTGTGTTTGGTCTCCCTGCCTGCATGAACCGGACCCCTGACACCCGGTTACACATATACACATTCATATGTGTATGTTGAGACAGGTTCGATGTCCCCCCTCCTAGTTTGATTTTCACCTTGCATTCTTTACACACAGCTTCCCTTCAACCACCTTCCCTCCTACCTCCTTCACAACAGAATGCTTCCAGATTTGGGACTTTTCCTTTGGATTATCGATCGGACGTTCTGCCATATTGTGATTGTTGATATACTGACTCGAGTTATACCCCTCGTGTTCGTCAGTTTCCGGAAAGGCCCGAGAGTTGCCGAGCGAACCGCGGTTCAGCAATCAAACAGGTTTACCGAACCGCCAAAAATTCAAACCGGTCTGAACCGGTTTTCGGTTTTTTTTGGTACACCACTAAGCGAACTGCGCCGCCGGCCTGGCGCTGGACAATACAAACAGTGCGATAACGCTCGGTCAGTGGCGATTGACTGGCGTGGCGAGGAAAAAATAGGACCGTGTAGTGTTCACTAGCCAGCCGACGGCGGTGCGCGTCAATGCCCCTGGCGATCCGATTTAATTGACTGGCAGTGCATTTTACCGCTGGTTGGCGAGAAAAATCGCCACGTCTGATGTAGCTTTTAAAAACGGCATCTCTTCATGTAGTGTCAGACTATAGTTGTGACTATGATCTCGCGATGGCATCTTTGTCACAGACAATCTTGTAAAAACTAGGCCCGAAATGAACTCATCCCGAATAATCCAACTCAAAACTGAAGTGCCTCGCATGCTGCGCAACTGAAGTGGAATTAGGCGTGAGCGTAACGCTTAGAATCAGCCGGAGATCCCCATCATGGTCAGGCCACTCATCACGAGACTTCTTACAATGAGTAGTGATCACAGGGATGTGCAAGAGCCTCCTAGACTACATCGTCACCGCCTCTGTGCTCCTATTTGACCCAGGCCACTGATGCATATCACACACACACACACACACACACACACACACACACACACACAGAGAGAGAGAGAGAGAGAGAGCAATTTATAGCGATGTTCTTACCTACTACAAAGCGGTGTCCACTCAGCGTCTGGAAATACAGAACTGATCGTAGTTCAAACCATTCTTTTGCTCCGAGTCTGGTGAAAATCGTTAGTTTACAGCTATAGAAGTTGAACGGATACCCAAAGAGATTACTGAGTTTTGTACAGCCGGAATTCTGTAACAAGTCGGCGGTTTAGTTTTTTTCTTTTTTTTTCTGAATCACAAATAAAGAAAGACAACGTTTACGCACCTTGAACTTGTAGGGGGCGTTAAAACCACTGAAGGCAGCCAGGACGTCATCGCTGGACAGGTCTCCCCGGATGTCGTAAATCAGGAACTCATCCTGTGGGGGAATGGACTTGACCAGGTCAATCAATTCCTTTGGCATAACGGAAGCCATCATTGCGCATGACAGGAAGGCCGTCAACATAAGCAGCATCATGAAAACTGTGGTGTCCAACACAGAATAACCGTTCTTTGAGTGGCAGAAAAGTGTTTGGAGTAGAAATAGCTTTTGTCGGCTGAAACATAAAACATAGCATTACTGACAACTGATAGTTGTATGAGTAAAGTGCACGAAACACAGTGAACTGGATATTTCTGGTGAAAAACTAGCACTGTAAATAAAAGCTTCTGTGACTTATGGACCTAAAGCCGCTAAATTGCCCCTTTCGAAGCTCTCATGCAGATAGAAGGATGTTTCATTTGGCCATTGCGACCGTTTTCGGACTTTGTGTCCTCTACTATTAGAGAAATTCCACTTTCTTTGAGCATGCGATTCATTCTTGAAGAGACTGGGATTCCAAATATCTTTTAAAAAAATAGCCACCAGTAGCGCCTGGTCCTCAGTCCTCAACTGAATAAGATGGTCTGCTCAGTGCGCGGTACACTTGCAGGACAACATATACGCCGGCCAGAGTCCCCACAATGGTTTCAGATGTTATATTGTGAAGTAGATGACTGATTGTGATGTACAGAGTCAGAACACTCGATGAACAGTTTTCCACACCGGCGCTGTTCTATGCCTGTCTACGTATTGAAACTTTAAGGAACAAAGAAAATGCTGACCGGCTGGCTGGCTACCGACTAACAATACAAAGTAACATACACGTTTCATTTCTCTTGTTTCAACGAATTCACTCGTGTATTCTCGATCAAATTGGTTTTCGACTACTTTCCGTAAGCAGCACATCTCCGGCCCACGAGTCCTGACAGTGTTCCCGATTACGCACAGGTGTGCGTGTACAGACTCTTAAATTGACGCACAAATTTGAGAACGGCCTTTCAGTGGGGACGCACGTTTTTTGTATCGCTGTGACAAACAGCACTCAGGGAACACTGAGTCCATTTTGTGAGTACATGTACTGAGCACCTGTTTGCGTTTAACATTACCTTCTGTGCTTGTCGTGTTCAGACAGTCTTCAGCTTCTGTTGGAAGGTTGCTGCTGCGTCAGCTGCACATCACTGTCACGGGAGAATTTATATACAGTGTAGTTATATTAACCCTTTCGGTGCCACAACATTTCATGAATTACACATGTAGCGGTAAAGAAGTAAATACGATGAAACACGATTAAATCGAATGTGCAGGGAAAATGGATTTTTGTTTGAGTCATCCGAAGTCTTGATTTATCCGTGGATTACGGATGAGTCGTACTTTGAAAAAGACTTCGAGTGAAGCCAGTTTCCGGGGGGGGGGGGGGGGGAGTTTTTATCCCAGGAAAACAGGTTGTCAGGCACGCACGTCCATCTTGCAAACCTGCCCTTGCTACATAATGCACGTGAAGCTTACATCTACACAGTGATAATGGATAAAAGGTTATCAGCAATTAAACATGAACAGAATTCCGCGGCCGTCACCGCTGTCTTTGCTAAGCGTGGGTTCGAGCCCAGGTCGAGCTCGTGATATGTGATACCGGTTGTTCTTGGCTACCAGGCTGCTGATCGGGAGTTTCTCTCTGGGTTATCCGGCTTTCCTCCCACAGGAGGTATTGGGTGGCGCTGCACCGCGGCGATGCTCTTCCCCTGGGGGAAGCAGTCTGAATTTCCCCGAAAGGGATAATAAAGTAGTAGAGCAACAACAACAACCAGAAACATGTATGTAGTCAAGAACAAGCTAACACACACACACACACACACACACACACACACACACACATAGAGGAGGCTGGCCTGGATGGGCGTGTGGTTTTTCTGAATAAACTGAATGTACATAATTATGCGTGTATGATAAGAAATTGTAATGAGATCATAAAATGAAAACGTCTTGCGGCAATAGTATCTAATTTCTCATCGGATCAGTTCCTGTTTATTTGCCGTCTAATACATGCATCTGACTTAAACCGCCAGATTAGCATCATTCTCCGTTACTAGGCTTCAGTAATGACTTAAAACAGTTAATTAGTGTTGCCTGACATCCTGTGGGACGTCCTCCAACAGACGTGTATATTTTTCCATTACATGGGCGATCAATACAGGTATGCCATGTATCATGATTCTGCTTGTTTTCCTGACACAGCTGTTGTAACACGATGAAAGGAGTGAGAAAGATACAAAACAGCAAGTAATAAACAATGATTTCGTCAGGCGAATATATATGCATGAGTGGTTTTATGCGTCAGCCTGCTGCAATATCAACAATGCTATGAAATGTAACACTGCGCTGAATCTGTACGACAGAATCACTACATGCAGCAGTAAAATAGTAAATACAGCCCAACATACTAACATGCAGTGATATGCAGGGGTAGGTCGTAAATAAACAGGATAAATAGCAATGGGCCTAAGCAGGATAAATAGCAATGGGCCTAAGATGGACCCCTGTGATACCCCATAACGAACATGCCCATCGGCGGAGTATTTACCATTGATATAGACACTCTGCTTTCTATCATCTAGATATGAGCGGAAGAACGAGAGTGCACTTTTGTCTATTTGATAGACTTCAAGCTTTTTTTAAAAGAATGGCGTGATCCACCAAATCAAAGGCCTTACGTAGATCTTGGAAAACAGTGCCAGACATTAGGTTTTTATTGACTGCAGATAGCCATTTGTCAGTTATACCTGCCAACACAGTATGACATGAATGGTTTGGTCTGAACCCAGACTGGCTAATACTGAGGAAGTTATTTTGTTCAAGAAATTCAAGCAAATGAGTGTGAACATGCCTCTCCAATGGCTTTGACAAAGCCGACAGTACTGAGATGGGACGATAATTGTTGATATTGTTCAGATCTTTAGACTTCGTAATTGGTACTACTTTTGCTTTCTTAAGCAGATTTGGGAAGCAACCTTGATCGATACGAAGGTTGAAGATAAACGTTAGAGAATCGATAGTGTGTGGTAACGACATTTTTAAGGCTTCGCTGTTGATTCCATAAATTCCAGTTAATTTTTTTGTTTGGCATGCTTTGAATGTACCTCATGTATGGGATGTGAAATGTTTTAGAAATATGTTTAGCCTTTAGAGAGATACTGACAGAATTCTGGAGCAAGCAAATGATAAGAGAACGCATAGAAAGGGCGCAAACGTTTCGCAGATGACCACGAAAAACTGCCCAGACAACGAAACAAACATTTCACGTACATACCAATATCAAAGAAGCCAAGGGAAAATTTCAAGCGGAAGCCGCTATTCCCCGATTTCATGTGAAGCGACGTTTGCACCAAACCGGTTTGTAGCTGTGCACCAAAGCTAAAGCTTGGTTTTACAACTAAGCTTTACGCAAATCTCGGCTTTAAGAACTAAGGTTAATCATTAAGGTAGGTTTAATAAACTGAGATGACAGCTTCAGAGCAGTTTCGTACGTGCAAAACGCGCAGATAATGCAGCGATACATGTAATGTTCAACAACGAGCTTCATACTGAGGCGCGCTTCGTCCAAATGGCGCCTCATAGATTTATTCTGTAAGCAAAGCTAGCTGTTAGCCGTTTCCGAAATATTGGTTTTAAACTTCAGTTTTCAGGATGGACATGAAAACAAAACTAGGGCCGTACCCCCCCCCCCCCAAAAAAAAAAAAACAACAACAAAAAAACAAAAACAAAAAAAAAACAACAACAAACAAACCAGCCTACAATAGTATAATGTCTTTCGGCAATAAAATCTAATTTCTCCTAGGTTCAGTTCCTGTTTATTTGCCGTGTAATGTATGCACATGCACCTGACTTAAATCGCCAGATCAGCATCATTCTTCATTACAAGGCTTCACAAATGAGTTAGAACAGTTAATTAGTATTGCCTGACACTCTGTGGGACGGGATGTCTCCTTCATGTGGACCCTCCAACAGATGCGTATATGATTATGTTTTTACATGGCGATCAATACATGCCGTGCCATGCTCATGATTCTGCTTGTTTTCCTGACACAGCTGTAGTAACATGATGAAAGGAATGAGAGAGATACAAAACAGCCTGATGCAAATAATAAACAATGATTTGGAGAAGCGAATATATATGCATGAGTGGTTTGATGTGTCTACCTGCTGCAATATCAATAATACATGTATAATGAAATGTAATACAGCACTGTGTGATGTCAACAAGAGGGTAGGTGGGTAGGTGTTTTGGAGTTTGGTGTTTTTGGCCATCGTATAAGTTGTTGTAGAAGTGTACCGCGTACTGAGCAGGCGACGTTATTTGGTTGCGGACTGACAACAAGCTAGACGGCGCTGATTGGTTGTTAAGATCTATGACTGATAGTGTTATTATGATTTGTGTGAGATGTACTTGTATGTTTTATTTCCGTTTTACCGTGACATGTACTGTATGAGTTGCGTGAGATGTGCTTGCATATTGTATGATTTGTTTTCTGTGGCTTACATGTATGAGTTTCGCGAAATGTACTTGCATGGGGTTTTTGTTGTTGTTGTTTGTTTGTTTGTTGTTTTTTGTTTGTTTGGTTGGTATTCTTTTTCTTTTTTGCTGTGGCTATCTTATAGGCAGAGTGAGATGTACTTGCACGTTTTATTATTTTCATGTGACTTTCTCAAATGTGTGGGGAGCCGGGGCGGCCGAATGGTAGAGCGTTGGGCTTCTAATGCTCGGCTCGTGAGATCGTATCTCGGCAGGGCCGGGCCAAATATTTATACTGGCTTTTTCATCGTTGCCCCGTACGTGCTGGAAAAGGACGTTAAACCCCCAAACACCCACCCCTCACCCCTCACCCCCCACCCTTCTCAAATATGCGACTTGTTCCAGATGTGCCTGCATGTGTTTGCTTTCTTTACTGTTGTATTTTACTTCTGCTATGTCGCGCTCTCGGTGCACTCGCAGAGGAGACACGGCATACAACAGGATAGAACTCGAGTACTTTATTCATTGTCACGGGAGAATTTACTATGATATACAGTGTAGTTATATTAACCCTTTCGGTGCCTCAAAATGTCCTGAATTACACCTGTAGCGGTAAAGAAGCAAATATAGAAATGAAAATAGGAATGAAGCTGTTCAAAGCTTTCTGTACGGATGTTTTATACACCGGAGAGGGTAAATATTCATTGTGTAAAAGTAGTTAACCATTAATTTGATTCTGATCACAAAAAAAATGTGTCAGTAAACAGAATGGACCTTAAAATTATGTTTGATTACGGATGAGTCGAATTTTGAAAAGGAAAGTACACGTGTATCTGCATGTATCATGATATTTTCGTGTAGAGGGCTCAGTGATACCTCGCCACATACAAACTGCTTTTTTGGTACTCACGGCTTGGCGGCGATGCTTCAGACGAGGACAAATCCACCAGTGCCAGTAACTGCTTCGACTGACTTATCCGAGTTGGACTGCGAACGGTGGGCAATTTTATTTGACAGACAACCGAAGTCTGACTGATCAAGTTCATGTTGGAGTACTTGTTCGACTTATCCGTGGAACATTTTAGTCGTACAAACTTGAGCTCAAGTCAGTTTGGCCCCGAAAAATGCTTTGCTTCGACTCAGTCATCCGAAGTTTCGCTTAAGCGTGTTCGACCTGACGTAGTGCGTGTGTATACTAAGGCATTAGGTATTGAGATACAGCAGGAGATTAGTCTGTTGCTGTCAGTGATACGTGTAATAACATTGAACCACATGTATCAGTTGTAGTCAGCACAGTATCTGTGAACCTCAGTTGGCAGTACATTAGTCAAGCGTTGACTGATGGCTCCCAGTGTACCAAGCGACTCACTGCTTGTTTGTCAGTGATCAGTCAAGCCGAGGAAAGCTCAGTGTAGGTTTTGGCAAGGGTACATAACCCGGCCATAACCAAGGGCGTGTAAAAGGGCGTGTATTGAAACATTGACTGCCGTTCCACTGTATGAGGTCGGCTGAATCTTCGGCCACGATCTATGTTCTCGAAGCCTCGAGACTCGCTAGAGATTTTAACGAGATTTTACCATAAATTACCATACCGATCAGCGGATTATGAGAAATTATGCGCCGTCTCGGTTTCAAAGGAAGCCAGGTCAGTTCAAGTTTGTTAATTTCCACATGGCATTTTAAATTTCAGTCGGTTTATTTTTCGTTTTTTTTTTTTGGGGGGGGGGGGGGAGGGCCGGGGGGGAGGGGTTAATGGTATTTTTGAAACTATTTCAGGAGAGATACTGATGTGAAAGGACTATTTTACTAGGATACACCGTGACCGTAGCGGATCACGCCATCCGTTCATGTAACCGGCCTGCCCGGTTTAAGTTCAGAGCACCAGTGGCCGGGAAAAAAAATGTAATAATTATAAATGTAACGAACTTCAGAGAACTCTCTGTGGCGACATCACATTAATATCATGCTAGCAGTCTGATGAATGTCCAGTCATGATCATATAATTAATTATTCAGTTTCAAAGACTAAGGCGGCGCTGCACTGAGTAGACAAAACTGAAAAGATTGTCACTGATCAGAGCTTAAACACTTCACGTATAGGCTCCTCATAAATCATGTGTATTATTATTATTAATGAGTATCCGGCGTTGCTAGTCGGTACTGATGACTGAACACACACACACACACACACACACACACACACACACACACACACACACACACACACACTACTTCAGTCATCCATCAGTAATTCCCTCGACACGTATGCAGCACAAACATTTGTCTTATTAATTTTATCTTTCTTTACATCCCATTAAAGAAGAAAATAAATTCTGTTACGGCCTGTCATAAAGTTTGGGGGTGGATATGATAGCTTCGTTAACACATGTCTAAGTTTTCGATAAAGCAAGAGCAAGGTTTTATTATTCCAAACCGTGTCAGCTGACGCCTGGACCTCACGGACAAGATGCGCTGGATGACATAGAACTTATCTTCTCCGACAACCGACTTCAACAAATCTTTTATTATCCTTGAAAAGTTCACACCTAAAACCTTCCTTTTCCTTGAAATCAGATATTTTTACATTCTGGTAAGCAGCGTATACTGTGACGGTGTGACTTCCCGAGAACCCAACCAAACAACCTGAGATTTTTCGAGACCTGATATGCGGGGAAAATACTGAAGGCTCGAATGACTTTTTTTTTTACAGCCATCTTAAAGTAATCGCCATCAGCAAACTGTGGACGACATGTTTATCATTTACCTTTATTTTTTACGAATGATTGAGGAGGAAAATCCTGCACATATTCACCGAACACTCCATGCCGAACATCGACCCCCCCCCCCCTCCCCTCACACACACACACTGACACACACCGTGCACACACACACACACCGTGCACACACACACACACACACACACACACACACGCTGGACCGGCGGCTCAGTGAAATCGTATAATATTCCGGCATTCGTACCGGCCACTGATATTGATGACTGATTGGGCACTGAGTCACTGAGCCGCTCAGTTGGAGCGGCCGGTGTAGTCGAAAAATAACACTGCGGGAAAAAACTTGAACACAACAGGAGTGTTTTTTCCCCAGTAAAATAACACTGGGAGTGTTATTTTTCTAGGAAGATTACACTCCTGCAGTGTTTCTTTCCCAGGAAAAATACACTCCCAGTGTTTTTTCTCCTGGAAGTCTTTTTTGCCTCCTTTAGTCGAAAAATAGTGCAGTCAGTTCAAAAGACATGGCGACTTTCCAAAGAAACTGTGTACTCTTGTATCTCTTTCCCTGCACCAGCGTCCGTGTTCTTTTCGTTATGCATTCACAAACGCTCATTCGATGGCAACTGTCAGTTCTGGCGCCAGGGCAAGCGGAGATATTACCGGTAACACCCACCAAGGCACCACGGTGGCTCACATGTATCGTGCGTGCAGCAGTCAGCGGGCTCGGCGCCAGCTCCTTGCTGCAGAACCAGCCACCCGCCCCTCTGGTTTTTTTTTTTTTTTTTTTAGTTCTAGTTGTTGTCTTCTGCATTTGTTCCCGCTTTCTTTTTTTTTTCAGTTTTCTTCCCTTTTTACTGAGTTTAAACTGCCGGCTTAGTGGTAACATACCAGTCCGCTGCTCGATAATTCACTCAGTAACCGATTTTTTCTTAAACTGCGCTGGGTCACTGACACCGCCCTTTTTCGTGTGCATAACAACCCCCGCTCTCTCTGTATTCGTGTGCGCGGCTATTAATGTCAGTGTGTGTGTGTGTGTGTGTGTGTGTGTGTGTATAATTTCATCGTTGCCCCGTCTTTGATATCACCCGTACGTGGTGGAAAAGGACGTTAAACCCCCCACCCACCCACCCTCGTGTATGTAAAGCTCGGCTCGTACTACTGAGTAGTCAGTGTTTGTGAGGTATCAGTGATGACTGATGACTTAAGTTCCCCGGCGGCCCCGTTTCAAGATATCAAGTGGGGTGGGATGGGGGCGGGGTGTGTGTGTGGGGAGGGGGGGGGGGAGGGGTGTAATAAAAATGGACGACTTTTTCCATTGCTATGCCGCGGCTTCAAATGTTTCGACGATCGCTCTGATTTAAAGCCGTAACTTATTTTAAAACTGACACGAGTGTCTTTAGACTGTAGTAATGTATTAGTATTGACTGACAAGTCGGTTTCTGGCTCAGTGGTAAATGGCCCCTTTCAGCCAGTTGTTCTGATCGTAAACTGAAAATCCAAAGTCGTCACGGTTTTTCCAGACGGTACTGTGGCGTTTTGAACTGATTTGGCCCGGAAACACGCGGAGCTATAGCGTAGGGACCCACTGATTGACGGTGCGGCCGGCCGGCATACTAGCACCGGAAAAAACGCCCGTCCATTTTGTTTCACCCCCATGGAAACTGTGAAGCGCCGTGAGCCCAGTTTGTTAGGAAACTGCGCTATATAAGATTATTAGTATCGGTAGTAGTAGTAGTAAGTCAGTAATCTCCACAGTCACTGAACTTGGTTACTCAGTGCTCATCCGGCGCTGACCCCGGCGGCGGATCGCGGGCTGACAAAAACACATGGGCACTGACCAGAGCCGGAGTGAGAGGTCTAAACTGGGGCTCAGGCAGAACTGACATGCCCGGCTGTTTCGTCATACACTCAGCATCAGCACTTCTTATTAAGTCCCAGCTTCTACTGACTCGACTGACATGACCATCAAGTTTACCCATGTGTGCATAAACACACGCAGAGACTGGCAGACCTACACACGCATGCGCCGAGCGGTCCCAGGCCTGCCTTTCCAGTAAGCAGACGACCCAGAACTGACTGACACGCTGTTTTCGAAGTCAGTTTCAGGTCTACAGGTAATCCTCTCGTTACCTACTGTACCCGCCGGCTGCCAGGTGTCAGCCCGCGGAGAAGCGCGAGCGTGCGCGAGCGGCGCGTTGGCACCAGGTTCTCAGTGCTTACAAAGCTCCTCTGAAAGTCTTTCCTGTTTGTAAGGAACTGGCGTCTCTTCCAAGGCCGGATGGGTGAATTGCCTTGGTGTAGTTCTTACCTGCGCGTGCACGGCTTGTGCAAGTGCGCCGGCCATTGGCTGACGGGGCGGCCTTTATATGGAAAGCCTCTTCTGCACTGCCACGCGCGTGTGCCAACACTGACGAGGCCACCCCCCTCCCCCACCATCACCACCCCCAGCCCCCCTACTGGCACCGGCGTGTATTTTTATTGAGAAGGTGCGCGTGCGACCAGAGTTACATATATGGCGCGCGGCAAGTCGGGATAGGGTTTCTGCCTAGAGTTATCCCGCTCGACACGAGCATTTTTTGCGTGCTTGTCATAGCTGCAGCCCTAGCAGCGCATGGTTGCACCACTACGCGCTATAGCTCTGCCTTTGCTTTCGCCACCTTCTCAAGCAGCGCCTTTCTGTAGGGTCTGGGCCCCGCTACCTTTCTTTCTAGGTAGGTGCCTCCGTCAGTCTTTGAATGGAACCCTCCCCTCGTATTGTTTGACCCCTTATCCCTCTCTCCTGGAATATTTTCCTAACTCTCTCTGCCCTGCTAACTTCTTGGTGTCCGTCGGTTTGTTGAAGGAAATCGCCGTTTGTGAAAGTCTGATGTGAATGCCGTCTTGGTCTGGTTTTGCGTCGTCTGCTGTGATTGTGTACCGGAAGTGTACCGGCGGCTTCCGGTGGCTGCGCGCGCTTTCTCTGTAGAACGTCAGTGCTGGATTTGGACGCCGGACGGCTGGGTTCTTGGGTATGGGCTGGGGTTTCCCACCTTGCAAAAAGCTCGTGGGTCCCGCCCCCGACATGTTGTGGCAGCAAATAATTCTATCAAGCACTGAGCCGGGTAGATCCTTTGTTTCAGTCCAGTCTAGTCACCCTTCTAATCAGAACTGGACTTGGTCGGACTCACTAGTGTAACTCGATCTTATTTTGCGGCATAGGACCGTGGGCTCGGGGGTCAGTTGACTGAAAGACATTTTACTAGTAGCGATAGCCGGTCTTGACAAAATTAACAGCAACACAATTATAGAAATAACCACACAAAAAAACAGAAAAAAAACATAGTCATCACCAACAACCACAACAACAACAATAATATAATAATAATATAGTGAAACCTCTGTGACATAAAGTACTGACTGAATAGCGTTGTCACGGTCCTGTTCGACTTCAAGTTCAAACTTTGCGCCAGGCAGGTGAGCCGGTTCAGTCAGTCAGTCTTTAGCATGCCGCTAAGCAAGCAAGTTATTTCTTGTCCCTGCCAGTTTACTTCAGCTCTGTTTTCAAGATCAGTGTGGTAAGTTTCTGGATGCTAAGTGGGCACTGAACTTGAACGGAACTGGTTTGTTGGTTTTCAGTTTTCGGCAGTTTTCACTGAGTTGGATTTGGTGGCACTACGCCACAGGTAATATTTTTTTTTTTTTAAACGGGACAAATTTCTCTTTGTTAGCATGCTCAGGCCTCAAGAAATCTGTTTGGGGGGAAGAAATCGAGACTTAGTGGACGGTGTGGGAAGAAAGTATATTTCCGGTATAAAAGTAGGGGTCAACCTTAAATGCAGTCGGCTTGCACACCATGCATTGTACACAACCGCAGCCAGGAGTATAATCATGCACTTACTCCAGTACACAGCGGGCAGACGGCCTGAGCATTTTGGCCGCGTTGTCTTATCATGGTCAGAATGCGACCACTCTAAGGACTGGTGCAAGTAAAGGGAGGGGGGATCGTTGGGGAAGGGGGGAGGGGCACCGGTCATACAGTGACCTGTGCCTGTACTTAAACCCTGACCGCATGTGGTGCCCTCATACCTGACACGGATGCAGACGGACTAGACACGGCAGACACTTTCTGGCTTGGCCACTCTTGTTGGTGGCCTAGCGTTCCTTCTTTGTAACTGACACTGTTTTGTCCGTTAGAAAGTACGACTAGAGGTCACAGAATATAGTTGTTTTTTCTGCTCTTTGGCTCCTACTAATGTTAGACAGCACACTTCCTTCAAAACAATTTTGCCCACTAAAACAGACGATGGTTTCCACTGCCACTGAGACGCAAGACGTGTCAACAGGGTGCATGCCAAAAATGAAGCCTCGAAACCGTTATTTTGATAGTCTGCTGAAGAAATGGCTTAAAACTGTCTTATTCATACCCTGCACATTCCGAAGGATATGCTTAAAACAGCCGGTCACTGATCAAGTTACGTCTGCCATTTATCAACACTGACTGACATCAAATTATACCTCCGGCTTTTCACCAAAACCCCAAAATCCCAAAACCTCTCACTTTTAACAACAGTGAACAATCAAGGAAAACAAGGGAAATTCACTGTAATAATGCCAGTCCTCTTACTCCCTAACCTGCCTCATTTGCATTGTGCCGTGCTGTGACCTACAAAAGGTTTATTAATTGGTGAAGACCATCATAGCCCATTACGAAACTGGGGTGGGATATAGAGGGGTACAATCAGTAAGGTACAGCAGAACAACTTGAACCAGTTGAAAGCGAATGCTATTGCCGAAACCTGACGTCTCTAACAAGGTTTAGCAATATGTGACCATCCATCACGAAACGAGTGGCTTTGCACCTGACCTCATTTTGGCTGGCGGCCTGAAATAGGCAGGTCAGGCTGGATCGGTCGATTTTGAAGTTTTACTGGATTTGGACTTTTCAGCTGTTCTTCTGTCTTGGTCAGATTAAGCGTAGAACTGCTTTATTTTTGCCTGATACTCGCTGCTACGGAACACTTTTAAAGCAGTGTTTTCTCAAGTTTGTTCTCGTTTTCTGGGAGAATGTGATCTGGTGGGTACCTGTCTCAGAAGTACTGTAATTTTGCCAAAAATCAGAGTTAGGAAGAACCAGTTATACCACTGGAAAGCGCAATTCTTCTACTTTCTGTTGATACCAATATCATACAGTCTTGAAAGAACCAAAAGGTGACTTGCGACTCATATCGTTGTGTACGGTCACATATTTGTCTTTGTTAATGGATGAGACTCCATACACCAGTTACTTATCGTGGCTGTCAGAAAGTTCGGGGGGGGGGGGGGGGGGATGGGGGTGGGGGGAGGAGGTGAGGGGGGGGAGAGAGAAAGAGAGAGAGAGATGGTAGTACGTGATGGCGACTAACCGTCTGCCTACTGAAGCTATCAAAGCATCAGAGAAAGGTCAGGGAGAACCGTTGTCAGATGTCAATCGACCTTCACGTCTATCTACTGCATCCAGCGACACAACTGAACGATAGGCAGTGGTTGGGGGTTGAAGGTCAGGGTCACGGTCACCGGAAGTTTTGCTGCAAGCAGCAAGCTTCCACTGCTTCGTCCTCCAGCCCTGCGGCGCCTTTAGCGTCTCAGAAGGGACGGATAATGTTCACCGAGGAAAAGTTATACCATGCCATACCATGTACCATAGACAAAGGCAGTGCCAGGTTCCCGACAGCTGCAATAATCGATAATATATTTGTTTACAAAGCGGTGATGTCCCCTATCGGCCTGAGCAGGGAATGTGTGGGTGAAGTTCCTCTTGCAACAATCCTGTTCCGGGTCCGTCGATAACTCTATGCCCCTGCGACGACGGCCAAGTCGGGCTAACCGAGACCGAGCCAAGCTAAGTGATACCTAAGAAGGAAAAAACAAAAATACTCGCTGACAAGGATAGTGGACAGTTGCGAACAACTTTGAGGTCCCCGTGTTATTTCACAGTGTGCACAGAAACGGTGAAAACTGTCGCATTCACCAGCACAGTACATTCTCAGCCTGTTTCGAGATTATTGCCTACATGAGTTGTCTCCCTTGCCGCAACAAGCACGCATTTTTCGTGGCAGAGCACAAAGCTGCCACGAAAAATGCATGCATGCTGCGGGGTCTGTGTATGCACGGGGGACAACTCATGCAGGCAATAATCTCGAAACACCGAATATTTTTGTTTTTTTTCCTTCTTAGGTATCACTTAGCTCGGCTCGGTCTCGGTTAGCCCAACTTGGCCGTCGTCGCAGGGCCTAGAGTTATCGACGGTCCCGGAACAGGGTTGCTCTTGCTATAGAGATGAAGCTGTGAGTAGTGTCTGCCTTATCGTACTAGCGATAACTCCGTATTGGTAATCGACTAGTGACTGACAGCAAGCACTGCTCAGCCTTTGACTCAAGCTGTTGCATAGTGGTAAACCCGCACAACGGCTTTAACATAAATGCCGCCTCATTCGATCTAAGTCGGCTGAAGGTGTTTATCGTCAGTCACACTTTTTTAATATTGCAGATGCTACCTTACCTCGGACAATGGTTTATGTGGCTAAAGTTTCGCACGATTTACAGTGCCCCCCCCCCCCCCCCCCCCGGCCTTTTGTTGTTTATGTTCGACAAAATTGATAACACGACAAAACTGACAACACGACAAAACTGACAACACGACAAAACTGATAACACGACAAAACTGATAACACGAACTGGTAAAACATTAGCAGTGCTCGGATCTTGATTTGATGCAGAATTTCAAAGGAATACAAGCGTACCTTCTTGTGTTCGAAAGAATATTGATTATTTTTCTATGAAGTGCTGGGCAACTAACACGGCTCATGAAGGTAAACAAAGACTGAGGAGAAGACTGTCCACAGAGAGAGAGAGAGAGAGAGAGAGTACGTGTGTGTTGGTGGGTGTTTGGGACTTTAACGTGCTTTTCCGCCACGCGTGGGTAATACACGTATACTGAAGACGTGGCAACGAGAAAACGCCAGCACAAATATTTGGCCCCAGTCGGATTCGAACTCACGACCCGAGCATTGAAAGTCAAACGATCTACCCGTCGGCTATCCCGGCTTCCAGAGAGTGAGAGAGAGAGGGGTGGGGGGAGGGGAGACGGAGAGGGAGAGATGAATGTCTGAAACGGTAAAAGTTGATTGCTAAAATAAACCTTTTCCCAGATGTGCCAGATTCTGGCGCTGTGGCATATCACTTTTTTTTATATTATACTTGAAGCAGTTTTGCCTCGAAGCACGGGCGTATACTTATATCTCCAGCTAGACACACGTGCCAAGCCTGCTTCCCGTCATGCCTCACTGCCGTCAGAGGCGATTGCACGTGCAGCTCGTCGGTGTGACGTCAGAATGTGCCAACATTTCAGCACGCCAGATCAGTCACGACTTCTGGTCTATTTTCTCATTCTACAGGAACACAGTCTGGGGGGGGGGGGGGGGGCGCCTTTGGCAGTGTTACCTACAGGCAGAAAATGATTATTTACAGCTTTAAGAAAGACATGATGTCTTCTCCTGTGCGAGAAACAAATGGTTCCTGGAGCATTTGTCTCCGCTGAGCTTGAACACTGCAGGTTTTAGCTGAACCTTTTTTGCAGCGCAAAAATACTTTAAGTGGTTTTAGAAGTTGGCGGCTGAACCGACCCTGCCGTACCTACCTGGGCGGAAACACGCTAATTGTGGACGAGCAAACCTCCCGGGTTTTTTTTTCTTTTTCTTGTTTTTTCGTTTCTTTTTGAGTCGTTACATGTTGGTCTGTTGCAGTGTTTGGCATGAGAAACAATGACTCTTCGATTTTTTGGTTGTTGTTGGTTTTTTTGAGTTTGTAGCTGTTGCAGTCTTTGGCACGTGAAACTAACTCTCTCTCTCTCTCTCCCCCCTGCCCATCCATTTTGCCAAACCCGTGTTTGTGGAACCGTTTGCGTGCAGTATATTCAGTCAGATCTTTGCTAACCTTTCTCAGTGTTGTTTCTGGCCCACGAGGAAGGGCTCTCTGTGCGGTCACGTGATAGACATGCATGTACATGGTGACCGTGACATCACCCATTTGTGGTGAAAACACCCCCCCCCCCCAAAAAAAAAAAAAAAAACAAACAAAAAAACAAAAAAAACCCCGCCAAATCTTCAACCAAGTAAGCAAGCAACCAACTTCCATGTGTACTACCTATGTTTTGGAATAGTTTCGCTCGTGCGATCGAAGCACTCTATCTTGATGATTAGTACAGCTCTTAATGCAGTACAATGCACTTGCATGAGCGGTCGCCGAACATTCAAATTCTATGACTGAGAAGTTGGTGTTGCTACAACACACCCGCTTAGTGTGTTGGCCGCGTCACTGAGTACGCTTCTCTTGGCTGAGTACCAGCATTTGAGATGCTGTCACTGCCCAGGCGTCGAAGTGGTGTGATGCTAGACAGTAGACACTACGAAAACAGCTCAGAACGATCTGTGAGCACAACAGTCTGAAATACCGGGCCTTGAAACGAGCACTTGAGTTAAATCGCGGATGTACCCGCCATAATTAAACGGCTCTGATGGCAACAGGTACAAGCCTCTTGTGATGAGGCTGGCAGGGGTTCAATTATAAGGTGCATCATCTCAATCGCACCTCCATGTTCTGCTGCGGCGGAGACGAAAGCCGACACTGCACATAACACTTGTTTCCAGACATAAAACGCATTGCCGCTCATACGGGCCAACGCTTGTTCAAAGGCCCACTAATGCGTTTCTCGTGATTTCAAAGTGTGAAGAACGCTATGATGTGAACGTCTGTATTGATTTACATTAATGCTGACAAACTGACTCCGAGCCTGCCGTTCTCTCTCTCTCTCTCTCTCTCTCTCTCTCTCTCTCTCTCTCTCATATTAGAAAGATGAAACTGCGCATGTTGAGTTTGAAGGAAAATTTTTGTTGATAGCTGCTTTTTGAATCATGTGCAAGTGTGCAAGACGCATTTATCCTGGCATTTCGCCCCCACCTCCCCCCCCAGAGCCCCCCCCCCCCCCCCCCCCCCCCCCCACACACACACGTGGTATGTTGGAGTCAGTTTTAGAAGTCACCTTGCGAAGTTCTGGCAGTATGTAGACTGAAACACCTGCCAGTAGACTTGAAGAAAGACTCAAATATACGAATTTTTCATTGGAACGTGCACCTTTCTTCTTGACGCTGTCTTTTTCTCCTCCTACTGCTTCTTCGGCGGGGATCCGGGGTGGCCGAGCGTTGGACTTCTAATGCTCGGGGTCGTGAGTTCGTATCCCGGCTGGGGCCAAATATTTGTACTGGCTCTTTCATCGTTGCCCTGTCTTTGACATCACCCGTATGTGGTGGAAAAGGACGTTAAACCCCGAGACACCCACCCGCACCCACCCCGCTTCTGCAGCTTTCGACTGTTGTTACCGGCGGGGAACCGGGATGGCCAAATTGTTGAGCGCTGGGACTTTCAATGCTTGGGTCGTGAGTTCGAATCCCTGCTGGGGGGGGGGGGGGGGGGGGGGGGGGGAAATGAACATTTGTGGTGGCTTTTCCTCGTTGCCCCGTCTTTGATATCACCCGTATAGCGTCTGTAATGCTGGCACTGAGCCGGCCAAGAGAAGCGTTCTCGATGACGCGGCGACCACACTTAACGCCCCAGTAGTGTAACAAGGGTCGTGGGATATTAATGTTCGACAGCTCGCGCAAAATGTAAACAACATTGTATCGCATTAAGAGCTGTACTAATCATCAAGAAGAGTGTTTCGAGCGTACAGGCGCACTCACGAGCGAAACTGTTCGAAAACTTGATAAGTTGGCTCAGCAAAGATGGAGTTATCCCGTTTACTGAATACAGAATTACAACTACACGCTACTAAATACGGTAGATGCCGGCTGGGTCGAGTTGTCAGTATTGGGGGAGGAGGCCGGGTAGCGGTGGGATTGTTAAGATGCCGACCACGTCAAAGAAGCACTCTGATCGTGTACGTAACACGTAATAATAATATTAATAATAATAATAAATTTCATTTATATAGCGCACTTCTCCGACACAGTGACTCATTGCGCTAACACACGTCACTCATACACATTCATACCATACAGACCAGCACGTCAATCAATACATGGAGACACATCAGTTGAAGGCCTGTTGAAATAAGTGGGTTTTCAGTGCAGATCTAAAGGCTGATAAGGATGGTGGTTGTCTCAACCCCATGGGCAGAGAGTTCCAGACTGTAGGGGTGGCGAACTGGAAACATCGTTCGCCTGTCACGTACAACTCTATGACGTCAGTGAACCCGTGATAGATTGGGTACAAAATACTAACAGCTTCCAGGGCATGTCAGTAAGAATTCTGCTAAATATAGTACAGAATCTTTTCCCCTTTTTAAATTTGTGTGCAGAATAGAAAATGGCAATCTGGGGCTGTTTGTTGGCTTTGTAAATACGTTTCATGCCATTTGATAGTGAAAAACAGTGAAAATGAGCCTGGCGTGTGGATTATTTGTATTCATGCGCGGCTGACACAAGAGCAAGCAGACGACAGAGGAATGAGGGGGTAAGTGGTCGCTGTTAGCATTGCAAAAAAAAAAAAAGTAGAATAATTATTGGAATTTGCTGAAGTTTATCCTATTTTATCCTATGCGTCAAGTTATGTTTCATACAAATATATAGCATTTTCTTTGAAATTCGTATCTATACTGTGTAGCCTGCTTTGGCCAACATATGCCGGCCAGGCAGAAAGCTGGAGCCTACACTCCCGCCCGCCTGTGTATTGTGAGAAGGACCTGGGATCATTATGACTGCGGCTCCTCTGGGGTTCATCGACGTGGGGGCCACCGGTAACGCGGTCCAGGTGCACGAGCTGCTGATCACGTGACTGAGATGGGTCGACACGGCGCCGTGTCGGCTTTGCGCGGCCTGCATGCACATGCCAGCCTTGGAACCTTCCGAGTTACGTCATGTCGTTCGTTAGACCTACCGCACACGCTACGAGCCTGCGGAGCCTTCGCACGCTGGTCGAACGGCTTTTCTGTTCACACACTGCGAGCGTATAGTGAGCGGACTGTGCCGCCGGCCTGATGCTGGACATGAATACACAAAGAGCGAAAGCGCGTGGTCAGCGGCGATTGACGGGCGTGGCGAGGGAAAAAAAATGACGGGCGAGCCGACGGCTTGGCGCTTCAGTGCCACTGGTGAGCCGATTTAATTGGCTGGGAGTGCATTTTACCGCTGGCGTGAAAAAAATCGCCACGTCTGACGGAGCCCTTACGACGCGGTTTCTGGTTGCTTCGGTACTTCCCCGCTGGTAGAATTTGACTGATTTGGTTTTGAAGACTGCTTCAGGTTACTGATCTTTGTCCACTGCTCACCCAAGAGAGAATATGGACAAGAAATTAAATCTTACACGCTATTTGCCCACGAAGTAGAAGACACCACTTGGTCGGAGGGAAGCCGAGATAGCCGCATGGTAGTCCGAGTTGTTGGACTTTCAATGCTTGGGTCAGGAGTTCGAATCCCAGCCGAGCCACGCAAAACATATTTTGTGCAGGCCTCTTTATCTTTGCCCCGTCTTTGATATCAGCCATACCTGGTGGAAAATGACGTTAACTCTGAAAGAGACCGAGTCCGACCATCCCCTGCCCACCCGGCGTATGATAAGACTGGTTAACAAGAACAAGCCACTACACACCAGTAGGAGCCACTTCAAACCACTATTACGCAAGACGTGGGCCTTCCCCGCTAGGTCCGAGTCCGCTCACGCTGCAGATTGCACAATAGTTGCTTGGAGTGGCTCCTAGTGATCTAAGTAAGATTTCAAGTATGTTGTATTTTGCATGGACTTTTACGAGTTATACTGCCCGGCAAACACCCGCCCACCCACTCAGTCAGGCTAAACTACCTGTAACATTTACATATTCCCGTACAATTTGTGTTGCAACCAGCACTTACACTGTTCACTGCTACCGTGCCACTGCTTCAACGCCACATCTGGCGCACAGGTGCGCGGTGGATCCACGTGAAACAAAGTGACGCGCTTCCTTGAAATGTCTTTGCAAGAGCGCCAGACAGGAACAGTCAGCACTTTCTGTCCTCTTCATGCTTGTTGTTGCATCCTGTGAGGGACGGTAACGGACCTACGTTGGGGAGTCGTTTCCCGCCAGCAGCCGCTTGCTGTCGTATGCAGCTTGAGAAACGTGACGTCAATTCGATGCAGGTGGTTTAAACGCTAACCGTCCAAGATTTCTAGAGTCACAAATCGTTCTGAGCTGCCCGGGTAGTGGTTTGATCTGTCCGGGTGGTATTCTAAGTTGTCCGGGTGGCGCCGGCTCTGAGCTGTCCGGGCGGTGTTCTGAGTTGTCCGGGTGGTGTTCTGAGCTGTCTGGGTTGTATCGTTCTGAGCTGTCCGGGTGGTGTTCTGAACTGTCCGGGTGGTGTTTTGAGCTGTCAGGGTGGTGTTCTGAGCTGTCAGGGTGGTGTTCTGAGCTGTCAGGGTGGTATTCTGAACTGTCCGGGTGGTGTTCTGAAGTGTCCGGGTGGTGTTCTGAGCTGTCCGGGTGGCGTTGTTCTGAACTGTCCGGGTGGTGTTCTGAGCTGTCTGGGTGATGTGGTTCTGATCTGTCCGGGTGGTATCGTCATGAGCTGTCCGGGAGGAGTCGTTCTGAACTGTCCAAATGGCGTCGTTCTGAGCTGTCCTGGTCCGACTTTATATTTGTTGTTACTGTTTTGTTGTTTTTGAACTCAAACATTGGAACAGATTTTGCGTTTCTTATTGTCGTACGAGCAAAATGTTCGTTGCACACATGTTAACGTCTGCGTTTGGCACCATGACTCGCACTTCCGCTAAAAAAAACAAAACAAAAACTCGGACTCCAGGCCAAGATTACGTATTTAACCCGTCGCTAACTGACACGACTCAACCTTAATTTTTGCTAACCAGTTACATATTACGCGCTTTCATCGGTTGATCGCAGTTTGCTGGCAGGAGCAAAAACGGCTTTCGTCAAGTAAGATTCAGCCAAAGTCACCCAACATCATGTGCATGTGTGTGAGGAAGCTCGTGAAAGATTTAATTTTCTGCTGCAACTTTCACCCGTCGCTTCCATGATGAGTCGAGGGAGAGAAGGAGATAGATTGGCGCACGTGCGAAAGTGAAAGTAAAGTTACATCTTCGAGGTCAGATTGAAATCATTTGACAACTATTTGTCTCCGTCAGCCTCCGCCCACTCTTACTACTTGGCTGGTCCTGTCAAGGTCTTATGTTGTACGTGATAAGGCTTGTGGGGTCGTGATCGCCATCTCAGTGAAGAAAGTTTCCAACATTAAAATTGTAACATTCTTTACTGGAGTATTCCCAACATCACGGCAACATCAAGGTCTTATATTGTGCGTATTACTGCTTATGGGGTCATGGTCGCCATCTGAAATTTGAAAAAGTGTTAAAATTGTAACCTTCTTGTCTTGATCATTCCAAGGGAACTGTATTGGGACAAATGTCCTAGCTGACCGTAAAAGTATAGGACACTTTGACCTAGATATTGTCAACTGTGACGCAGAAGTGATGGGACATACGTCATTGGAAATTTGGAGAGTGAATCGGCCTATGATGCGGATTTGAAGCCCTGTTAGACACGTTTTGTATGTCCGTTAAGTCGGAAAAATTAATGATCCACTTTTGGCGTGGTCAGTCAAAAAGGCCGAGCACCCAGAATTCAGCCAATCGCGTTCCGCGGCATAATGAGCACAACACATGGCATGGTCTGGCAAACTTTTTGCCAGACACTACAAAGAGGGAAGCACGTGTAGTTTGATATGACCGGGCTGAAACATGGAAAGACAGCAGTAAGTCCATTGACGTCATTTGAGGAAAAAGACCATTACGTCAATCTCTTTCATCTTGAAATCACCCCTTTTTTTCCGTAAAATGACGTGTTGGACGTACTGTGTTTTGGCAATGGACACGGCAGAGTTGTGGGGGAGGCTTTGGCCTCGGGGCGTGCCGAGTGGAGTCGTCTGTTATCACCACTCAGCGAAGCCTCCGGATCTCGGGTCGGTTAGTATAGGTGACCCCATAAACCATGCTAGTCATGGCTGCTCCGTTATTAAGTTACCAGTTTTCTCATCGAAAATCCGTCTGAGTGTAGGTTACACGACACTAATAGCTTCCGGGGCATGTACTGAGAATTCCGATAAATATAGTACAGAGTTTTTGCCCCTTTTTAAATGTGTGTGCAGAGTAAAAAATGGCTATCTGGGGCTGTTTGTTGGCTTTGTAGATAGGTTTCATGCCACGTAATAGTAAAAACAGTGATAAACGAGCCTGGCATGTGGACTATTCGTATTCATGCGCGGCTGGCACAAGAGCTTGCAGACGACAGAGAAATCAGGCGGTATGGGGTCGCTGCTAGCATTGCAAAAAAGTGGAATATTGGACTGAATTTGTTCAGATTTATCCTACACAAGAGTCTGTGGCTGCTGGAATTTTGTGTTTTTTGGGAGTTTTTTCTGTCGGTGAATTGTAAAGCATTTCTAGGGTGTCATGCGCAGCAATATGTTTAATAGGAATATATAGCACTGATTTTCTTCGCAATCTGTATTGTGTAGCCTGTGTTAGAACCGCATGGACAATGACCCCAGAAGCCCTTCCCATGCTGCCCCAGTGTCAGTTTGTGAATGAAAATTCTAGTAGTGAGTAGGCTTTCTTCAGCTGATACCCGAATTTCAGTGTATAATTCCTGGCCCGGGCTGGAACTCGGAAGAATTGGGACAGGTGCCGCAGCCATGACGCCATGTTCACACCGACCCGGCGCTCGTGCGCGGAATTGTCTGATTGGCTGTAAATCTCGCTCAAACATCGCTCACACGTGCAGTTGCCGCACTCCGCCGCGCAGATACTTCACCACGTTGAGTGCCCTGATAGAAGTCAGTCGTGATGCGGAGGAGTTTGGTGTGATTACAGGTGTGTGCAGGGCTTGCATTCCTCCCGGAGAGTTTGCCAGTAGCTTTTGTTTTTAAACGACAGCGTGTCACGGGGCCGCGTGATTGACTCTGGTCCTGGCGGCAATTTTTAGAAAGGTCTTGTAAATTTTGTGCGGCGCTTCTGGTCTCAGTGCCAGTGACTGCCTAGGCCCCGGAGTGGGACTTAACTCTGTTTGTGAGATTGGTATACATCCAGACCCTCTCTCTCTCTCTCTCTCTCTCTGCTTTATTGTTTCTTTTGGAAAATTCGGGCTACTTCCATCAAATAGCTACACTGTTTTTCAAGTTTGGTGGGGGACGAAAGTCGGATAACCCGGAGAGAAACCCCCAATGAGCATCCCGGTAGCCAGGATCAATCTACCAGTATCACATAATTATCACGAGCTCGACCTGGACATGAATCCACGCTTCATCGCCGTGACAGCGGTGACGGCCGTTCAGTAGCGCAGCGGTGTGTGTGTGTGTGTGTGTGTGTGTGTGTGTAGTTATAATGGATGTATTAGTTTTAGCAACAGTAGATACGTAAACTGGCTATGTGAACAATGTCCATGATTCATTTCATCTCTGTCTGCCACGCTTTCAGTCTGTCTGTCTGTCTCATTGTCTGTCTGTCTCAATGTGTGTGTGTGTGTGTGTGTGTGTGTGTGTGTGTGTGTGTGTGTGTGTGTGTGTGTGTGTGTGACAAACCAGGTAAATGTGATTGGAACGTCGCTTCATCACTGTCAGTCTCTGTGGAATGTCACCGACTCAGCAGTTCGCTGGTGTCAGGTAGGTACTGCCGGACTGCCAAGCCGCGTACCGACTTCGCGCCGGGCGTACGAGACACAGTTCAGTCAGTCTGCCGCCCTGCTAGTGTCTGCTGTACTCAGTGTTGTTGATGAATCAACATTTCCCACTAAAAAGTATATTATCGGATCCATAATTGATACAAATCGACGGAGACGACCCAGGGTGCGCCACTGTCGGAATTATAGTATAATTAGGCCGGACTGTTGTGGGCGGCCTGTGTGTAATCAGCAGTCAGTAAACGGCTTTTCTGCAAGTTGCTTTTCTATAGAGCAGCTTTATGGCCGGTTGGGGCAGATTTTGCTGCACTCAGCAGCAAGTTCCAGAGATAAACAAGATGGCACTGGGAAGGCCGGATCATCCCGTGAAGCTGTTTCTCCGCCAAAGAACTGCAAGTACTAGTATACACTACACTGAGGGTCCCTAGCAACCTATCCTAAAAAGCAGCCTTTGGGATGCTGTCGCTGTGCAGGGGCCGTATGTACAAGTCGAGGTTAATTTAACCCACGGCTACGAGCCTAACCCAGACTAGGACAAAAGAAACCCAAAAGCAAAATTCAAATACAAAAGGAAGTGAAGAAAGGAAAAAAAAAATCCTTTCAATAATGCCGGGCTTAGGCACCTTGCTGGAATGGGCCCGCTTCTTGATTTAAAACAAAAAAACAACAGATAATTTAACCCTAGAGCTAGTTTAGTTCGACGTTAGACTCTAACCCGGGGCTAAACTTGAAGCCCTAATCTCAACTATTACATACGGGCCCTGGTGTCTAAGTGGTATGATGCTATACAGCTCAGAACGATATGTCAGCATGAAAGTCTTAGACTGATACTGGGCCTTTCATCAGAAAGAACAGAATTTCAATGATTCACTTGAATTCACCATGACACCAATCAGTGACTCGGCACTCACCTGAACCATACACGTGCTAAACATGGCCGATCTGCGGCAGGTACTACATCGCGAAATCACGACTTATGTTTTATCCTTGACAGAAACTAATCATCTACCTGCCGAGGTGTATCAAAGTCTCCCGGTGTTTTTCCCCGACATTAATGTGTTGGCCCAGCTTCTTTTTCGGTCAATAGGTCAGCGCCCATCCGGGTCTAATCAAGGGTGGTGGTGCTTCCTGTACGGGTCTATCGAGTCCCAGTTACGCTGCACTGCAGGATCGGAATGGCTGCACACTGTGGAATATCGTCAGCACCCCGCTGGTTTTGTTGGGGAGTGGGTGGATGGGGAAGGGGGGGGGGGGGGGGTGTGTGTGTGTGTGTGTGTGTGTGTGTGTGTGTGCCAGGTTGAATGTTAGATTGATCACGCACGCCGCGATACTAGTATACACGAAATACACAATATAGACTGACTTTAATGTTATCCATTCACTGGTTACGGCCCAGTTATGGATCTATCCCGAACACTCTACCTCAGTCCTGAGTGAGATAACCTGCGCACTGTCCGGGCCCTGTAATCCGGCCGTGTTGTGCAATAGAGAGCACGTGACTTCACTGAGTCTCGGCTTAGCCGCACGACTGACTCAGTGTACCGGAAAAAGGACGGTTGGATGGTTGACTGGTTGGGTGTTCAGTCTATGAGCACGCGCGCGCGCGCGCACACACACACACACACACACACACACACACACACACACTGGCACACACACTGACACACACCAGGGGGAAAAAAAAGAAAGAAAAAACGCAACAGAAAACAGCCACAGTGTTACACACAACAAATCAGTTCATGCAGGAAAAAGGGTGCAGGCCGGAATTAGAACTAAGCAGTTAAAAATCAGACTGCATTTTCCCAAACAAAAGCCAACAAGAGGTGACAGAGAGGAGTGCAATGCAAAAATGTTATCGATAAACAACTGTTCCTTAAACTCGAACTTTTTTGTTTTTTGTACGCGTTACGTGCGCAGTAGGGCAAGCGATTTATCATGCGATTGATAATGAAACCCATCTTGTTTGGAACGAGGTTGGCATGTCACGTGACTCGGCTGCCGTGACTTGAAGAATGTGTCTATGGCTTCTCTGATAACCTCCGTCCGACGCCTTAAAACTTTTTGTTTGTTTTTGGTGGTGTTGTCTTTTTCTCCCCCCTGATAGATGAATGATGAAGTTGGCAAGACAACATCACAGGGGGTCCTTGAAACTATGAAAAGCGCGTTTAACAGAGAAGTGATGCTGTCATTTAACCTGTTTTCGTCAAATTTTATCGTGTTATGGCGGAGCTCAACATTCGGCCGTCAGTAGAATTACACTACACCCATTTCTAATACTTCTCGAACGGGTTGTGGAGACTGAGAAACAGACGACGACCTTCGACGATAAAACTGTTTATTCTTTCAGCCGGCAGCTCGCGGCGTTTTCATTCAAGAGCTAATTTCATTCAGTCCAGGAAGAGATAGGACATACCATAAATAGCACCGCTGTTGGCAAAAACATATCACTAATTTTAATAGACAGTATAGCGCTCCCACCTTGCAACAGTTACATTTCCCTCTCAGTTCAGTATGGGTTATCCGAGATTCTGTCGACCAGTCAGAGGCATGAATAGGAAAGAGAGTTGAAACCCAAACACTTTTAAGTCATTTGTTTACTACGTAACAGTACGTAACGTAACGTAACAGAAACATAACATAACGTAACGCAACAAAATAACGTAACGTTACGTAACAGCAACGGTACGTAACGTAACATAACATAAGAGAAGCGTAAGAGAAACATAACATAACATAACATGGGTGGGTGGGTGTTTAGGAGTTTAACGTCCTTTTTCACCACGTAAGGGTGATATCAAGGACGGGGCAACGAGAAAAAGGCCAGCACAATATTTGGCCCCAGCCGGGATTCGAACTCACGACCCGAGCATTGAAAGTCCAACGCTCTACCATTCGGCTATCCCGGCTTCCACTAACATAACATAACATAACATAACATAACATAACATAACATAACATAACATAACATAACATAACAACTGCATTTTCAGACAAGATTTATTTTCATCAACACCGAAATGTTTATGAAAAGAACTAATACAACAAGAAATGGTTGTTACCTCCTTTAACCATCCCAAGATCCACCGGCCGTGAAACTAGAACCCAGCGCGTTTTCACGCGGTCTCGCCCGATTTCATTTGGAACGAGAGTTCACCGAGAACTGCCGGGATACTACGAATTACGAAATTTGGACGATTTTTCAGATTACGTACAACAGGTTAAACGGGTTTATCTTATCTTTGCTAAGCCAACTTAAATTTTAGAACAGTTTCGCTCGTGAGGGCGCTCGAAATACTCTATCTTGATGATTAGTACAGCTCTTAATGGGGCGCTTTGAGCGAAATATTTGGGATGAAGCGCCTACACTGATGCGATTATTATTATTATTATTATTAATGAGATACAATGTTGTTTGCACTTTGCGCGAGCGGTCGAATATTCAAATTCTACGACTGTTGTTACACCACTGGAACGCTCAGTGTGGTCGCTGCGTCATCGAGTACGCTTTTGTTGGTTCAGTGCCAGCATTACAGACGCTGTCACTCTTGAGGTGGCTAAGTGGTGTAATAATAGGTACCACGAAAACAGCTCTGTCACTGTGAACGATCTGTGAGCATAAAAATGGTAGCGTTAGCCCCTTTAACTCTTAAAAGCCCAAAAGCAAAAATCGCGCTTTTTCTTGAAGTCTTCCTATCACTAGAAGCCACTTGAAGCCACTATTATGCAACCTGCAGCGGTCTCGGGCCTAGCGGGGAAGGCCGACACCTTGTGTAATAGTGGCTTGAAGTGGCTGCTACTGGTGTGCAGTGGCTTTTTAACCAGTCTTATGATACAGTGAGCAAAGGGGGATCGGGTTTGTGCTCTTAGGGGTTAAATGGGGCTTGAAATCACGACTTCTCACTTCCACATCAGTAATTTTTTACTGGGGGAATAAACGACATTTCTTCCTTTTTTCTCTAAAGCTATCACACGTGTCAGTGTTTAGGTGATCATTTGCTACTTCAAACAGACCCGAGGGTGTCGACACACCTACGGAAGTTCAGTGTAGGAAAGTGTAGAGAGAAACTTTAATGGAACAGTGGCAAGGAACTCTCAGGAACCTCAGCAGACAATGTAGAGGGGAAAGACAAATAAGCAAGTGGCAGCTCCACATTTTACCTCAGGCGTTCAGTTTCTCTCTCTCTCTCTCTCTCTCTTAGGTGATATCATTTGTATTCGCAAAGGTCGCACGTTTGTGTGTGAATGCGTTTGGACCTGATGGGTGGTTGTCTCTGTGATGTTGTTTCTTGTAGTTTAGTGCATAATTTTCTGTCTTGATTTTTTTTTTTTTTGGCTGCCCCAACTCTTTGTCAGCTCCAGTGGTGTTCCTCCCAGGTCATGGGTGGAATCCACGGAGGACTCGGAAGCTGGGACAATTTTTTTTTTATTATGCATGATGATGGAGATGAGGATGATAGTAAGATGATGCTATGGAGGTCCATGTGGTTTGGGACTGCGGGACAGGGCCGCATTCCACGCTTCCTGTCATAAATATCCCGGCATTAACCAGGCCCGGGAACTGCGGCACCTGCGGTGCCGGCCGTGTAATCATCCACATCATAAGACGTGTCATACCAAGGGAAGCACCCCCAAAGTCGCACCCGTGAAGTGGGTGAAACTCGGCTGTGTGGCAACAGCCTCCCCATCGGGACCATTGCACACCCGCTCTGGGTAGGAGCCGACCTAGGTAGGAAAAACCCCGCTTGCCTCGGCTGGGACTCGAACCCGGGTCTCCCGGTCCATGGTCCGAAGTGCTAACCACTACACTACGGGGGCCGGGGTTTTTTTTTTGGTCATTTTAGTAGATAGTCTCTGTAGTTTTAGAGACGGCAAGTTTAGAAACTGGTGAATTTCTGTCAAAACTTCAATCTTTGAGAAATAAAGTTTCACAAATAAATTATCATCATCATCTCTCTCTCTCTCTCTCGTCCTCTGTGTGTGTGTGTGTGTGTGTGTGTGTGTGTGTGTGTGTGTGTGTGTGTGTGTGTGTGTGTGTGTGTGTGTGTGTTCCTTACCTCACTTCTGCTTTTTAAAGTAGTCTAGAAACGGCAAGGTTGCAAACTGGCCTTTTGCCCAAAACCTACCGTTGAATGATAAAGGATTGTTATTCTATCTCTCTCTCTCTCTCTCTCTGGCAAACCATTTGCCAGACACTACAACGAGGGAAGCACATGTAGTTTGATATGACTGAAATCGACATGGACAGAAACGTAGAAAAAAAGCACTGAGTAAATCCACTGATTAACGTCATTTGAGGAAAAGGGTCATTACGTCAATCTCTTTCATCTTGAAATCACCACTTTTTCCACACAATGACGCCATGGACGTACTATGTTTTGCCAATACACAGCAGACTCGGAGTAAAGGGGCAGGGCTTTAGCCTCGGGGCTTGCCGAGTGGAGTCAATCGTCTATTACTGTGTCATCATGATTTGCACTACAATGAGTCAGTACTAAACACACGTCAGTTACTTCAGTGAAAGACTAGACTGACAGACACGTTCGTCAAAGCCAGCAAACTACGCTGCTGGTAGGTCAAACCGTGTCAGTCACTGTGCAAGGAGCACGTGCGACTGGTAAACACTTGTGCCCGGCACATTCTGGAACACTCCATGGGTAGAATATACACACCACGGCGCCGTTTTCGGCTAGTGTCTGTGTAAACAGCCACAAGAATACATAATGCCTGCTTTTCCCTAGCAAACAGCAATAAATTTGCACCTGTAGAGGTTCCAGATGCGAAGTCTAAAGGAGGGCCAACGCGGCAGTTCACCTGTGATGCGCTGTGTCAGGCTGCCAGGTAGGCTCCCTCCACGGCACCACCCTGAGGCCCAAGCGCGACTGGGCCACCTGTAGAATAGAATCATCTGTCAGGTTTTCAAGTTTTTTTCTTTCTTTCTTTCTTCTGAAGACAGTGAAAGCATTACTACCAAACTCTGATTTCCGTTACCGTCCGCAATTCGTGTGATAGTGTCTGGGTGTTTGGGATGATATGTGGTATGTTGTACATGTATTTAAATTGCTGATAGATTGGCTCTGCCGTTACATCTCTCTTGCCTCCACAAGCGAATTAAGATCAACGTATAGTTTTGGACAGACGCATTGTGCTGTCTGTAAGGTTTATCATTTCTGCTTGAAAGCCTCTGTGTTCCTAACGCCGCTGACTCGGGAGACGCGTTCGAAGCTCTGGGTGGGCGGGTGGGTGTTTACGGGTTTTACGTCCTTTTCCACCACATAGGGTGATATTAAAGACGGGGCAACGATGAAAAAGCCAGCACAATATTTGGCCCCAGCCGGGATCGAACTCGCGACCCGAGCATTAGAAGTCCAACGCTCTACCATTCGACCACCCCGGCTCAGTCCCCGTTCGAAGCTCTAATGCTGTTTGCCAAATAGAAGGATGTTTCATTTGGCCACCGCGCCCGTCACGTTTTCGTGAGTTTGCGGCTTCTACAATTAGACTGAGAAACACGACTTTCTTGGAGCCTACGGTCCATTCCTGAACAGACTGGGACTCGATAACTTTTTTAAAAATAGCCACCAATCAGCGCCGTCAGTCTAGCTGGTCCTCAGTCCGCAACCGAATAACTTCGTCCGCTCGGTACGCGATACACTTCTAGAACAACATTACGCCGGCCAGAGTCACAACAAAGGTTTACATGTGTTACATTGTGAGCGAAGTGGCTGATTCTGCTGTACAGATTTAGGTAAATTCAGTCGATGAAAAGTTTTCCACATGCTGTTGTGTGCCTGTACTGTCATGCGGCGTAGTTGAGACTTTAACAGCCGGCTCGTGCCCGAACTGGAGAGCCGAAGTATTACGTAAAGCCACAATAAGTCATTGTGCCAGCGCAGTATGCAATAATGGGGGGCTGCTGCTCCGTGCACGGTCCTTCTCTTAATCTAATGCACGTGCGGTGCGTACACTAGAGACAGAATAGCTGTCTTCCTGGGTACAGTTAGGCAACAAGGCGCTGTTCTGCCCGCCTCGAACGTCCCAGAAGAGGTGAAACCGAAGGAATGGCGCGATTACCTGTGTACTGTTTGTTTTGGCACGCTCTTCTCCACATTCCTCAGTCCTCAGTTTCGTCTTGAGATCGACTGGCGTGGGCAGAAAAGAAAATTTGGGAAAGCGCTGCGTATTGCGACTGACTGACTGACTTGCTTGCATGCTACGGGATTTTCTGTCGAAGGCATTTTTCCCCCTCTCTCTCTCGCTCTCTCTCCCCTGTCTTTGGGACTTTGCCCTTACTGGTTGACCGACGCCTCAGTTTGTTCATCGCAGGTAGCTCTGTCAGACAAGCCCTCCCCGCCAGGTAAATTAGCTCTTGTCTTCTTCACTGGCTACTGTTTTCGCTCGGCAGAGTTCGGCAGCTTTGGTTTTCTGGCACGGGAAGCCGACTAGAACAAGTCGCCTTCAAGTGGCGTCATGTTACAGTGCTACCCCCTAACTGAACCTGCCCGCCTGTGTTTCTCTCTCTCTCTCTCTCTCTCTCTCTCTGTGACGTAGGGGCGGTGGTGGTGGTGTCTGTCTGCACGAGCGCAACGGGGTAACCCCAACACCCACCGTAAGTAAGTCTGTGGTCCCTACCGCTGGTCGTTCTTACCTCGTGGTCCTGTGGTCTGGCTTCACGGCGCGGGCCGCTGGCAAGTGTTGGCGAGGGGGAGACAGGGTGGTGTGGTTGTGTGCTGTGGGTGCCGGGGTGTACGTGTGTGTCCGCTCCGTACCGGGGGCCGGCTTCTCTACCTGTCCGTGTCTACCTGCCTGCTCTCTTCCTTCTCCAGGCGCCGTTGGTCGCTAGGACTGAGCCCCTGTTTGCGCTCTGTAATACTTTTCGACGTGCTTCCTATGCGTGGATTGGATACTCCTACCTGTGGATAGCCGGTGTGACCGTTACAAGGTAGGAATTGCTCTGAGTCCGTTTTGTTTCTTTTCCTCTGCCAGTTTTGTCCCTTTTGATTGTGAAAACCAACCTGCTTTTAGCCAGCCGTCGTCATTTTTCACCGTGACAACAACTTACAGATCAATCTCCCTGTATCTTTCTTATTGCGTTCGTGGTGGTGTTTGCCGGCGTCTGTCCCGCGGCCCCTGTCTGATTTACTCAGCCGAGTGCCTGAAAGTCAAAACAACGTTGGGAGATAGGATCTCTGGAGCCATTGTAGAATTTTCATTCCGCTTGGCCTTTCGGGTGTTTGTTATGCCATGCTTCCACCGTATCAAGTAATACCGTCTGACAGGGACAGCCATCGTGTGACTAACACGGCGAAATGAACAAAATAATAAATCACAAGTCTGTTCTACTTATAGGTATGCCGCTCGTACGTGAATGGTGTCGACTGTACGCACGGCGAGATGAACAAAATATTAAATCACAAGTCTGTTCTACTTATAGGTATGCCGCTCGTACTTGAATGGCGTCGACTGTACGTACGGCAATAAAGATGATACCCGGCGTCAAAGTCCTTTGGTCGAACATTTCTTGGACTGATTTCTGTGGGTTTTTTTCTGTCAGTGAATTTTGAACACAAGTTTAAGCAGGTCAATTGATGGTCTTTCGAATGAGTTGTAAGGATTGCAAGAAATGTGAACCGCCCCCAGCCTTTCAGCAAATATAAAAAGGATCATTATTCATTTCCTTGACTGAGAATGGAGTGAATGGTGCTCACAGTTGTTGACTGAGAGATAAGAATTTCCGTCTGTATACTCTTTTTCGTATGATTACCTTCATGAAAATCAGTAACAATCGAGAATATCGTTATGGCCGGGCTGTACCTTAAAAGGGATTCTCAAACGATGCCCACCCCCCATATCAAAATCAGTTGCCGCTTAAAAATGCCTCAGAAGTTCCACAGAACTTGATTATCTGCAAGAAACCTCACCAGAACGTGAGCCTGCCGGCCTAACCCAGAACCGTTAGTTGTTACCTGGACACCGACACTGACAGCCTTTCACGAAGACAGTCGGTCCACCTAACTGTATCAACAGTCTCCTGCTGCTGGCCAAATACGCAGAAATGCATGGGATTGAGGACTATGGGGAAAGCGTCCAATGGAGTACACTGAGCACTGAGCCAGCTCCATCCTTGTTTCAGCAACTGGCCTCTGTTTGTGGCTAGTGAGCCTGATAGTGTTTCTTAGGATCATCAGTTTGTAGTTGTCACTCAGTGAAGAAACAAGCTGGTTTCCGTGTTTGTTTTGTTTTGTCTTATTTTGTGTTTCTGGTATAGTGACTTATCCCACTGCAAGCATGCATGTATCATGTACTGCTTCAGTGGCGGTTTTGTACGTAATCTCCGGAAACGTCGTATGTTGTGGGGTATGGGGGTGGGGGGGAGGGGGGGTAGTGAAGAGGGCCGGTGTGAGCCGGGGAAGGAGGGAGGGGGAGGGTCAGTTTTGAGGGTGTAGGAACAGTAACTGGACCGCTAGATAGTTGCAGATAGCACAAAATTAAAGCTAAAAGTGTGCTCACGCAATGGCCTACGATGGTCAATGACTTTTCTTTTCTCGTTTTCTCTGTGTCATTTTTCGGGTCTTTTCACCATTATTTACTGGTGCTTTTAGTATTTACCATCATTAATTATCTTTTTAGGTTCTCGGCTAGAACATCTTGATTCAGATTTTTCAGTCTTTCTTTCTTTAGTTGATTATCTCATTTTTCTAGGTCTGATATTGTTCAACCGTGTCCAGTCTTGAATTTTGGACGTCAGTGCGGCCAGGCACAACGAGAAGTGAGTTCTCCACTTACAAATGACTTTTAAAAAAAATCAGTTTCTTCCTAACCGTGATTCGGACAGTCAGCACTTTCGATGTATTAGTTATCTATCAGGCAGACTTTGCCACAATGTCTTAGCTCACAGCGACATTCGGAATCCAATCCGGAGGCGTCATCGGCCGGTCGCTTTACCGCACGCAAAATCGTCGGCGTATTTTACTTCCTTACGGGGGTGAGTGAGTGTGATTTTAGAGCTGAACGCCGCGCAAGTAAGAAAGACTAATTCGCGGCTAGGTGTGTCTGCACTACGTGAAAAACAAAACAAAAATGTAACGTTGGACAAATGATGCAAACTAGTAGTCTACGGGGCAGTATAAACCTAGGACATGCAGGAGACGCTGCACCTTCATGCTAATCTATCGAGCTGTCGATTACAAAAAATCATAGAAAACAAATAGCAATTAGAACTAGGTAAAACAAACATAAATACTTAGCGCATATACAGCAAATATTGAACCGTATCATCTCCTAGGCGCAGTAAACCCAGCATCAGTATGCCCAGCATTATTTATTCCTAACCACTGGTAGTGCAGACGTTAGTGAGGGGTTAAAACAGTGATGACTTCTTTACGGACGCGGATCGTCAGTATCAGGTGAATTTCTCGTTCTTGCGCCGGTGTCTTTATCTGGTTCTCAGAAGTAATCGTTATCGTGTTCCAGTTTCGTCCAACCTGCTTCGGCATCCGAAACTTTATTTCCCTATAAACGCTTACCCTGCCGGTGTTCAACGTAAATCTCAATAGTGTAGGGCTTCTCCTGATGGACATCGGCCAGGAAACTGACTCAACCAATCACAGTACAGTTGTCGTGACCTTGCCCTTGTGCAATCAGTCATGGCGGCGAGACCAGAGCTGGGTTTATTACTTAAGTGCTACTGCTGACTGAGGGCCGCCTTACGACGTACATGTGGAAACTGCTCACGTGTTGTAACAGCGGATGTTGGATGTTGTACAGTCAGGCCTGAACTATGATGTGCACCAGTGCCATCCTCCCCCTAGTAATTGGGAATCTTACGTAGCGGATCTGGCCGGCTGTCTTATTTGCCGGTCTTTGAGAGCTACGCAGGCACAAAGCCAACACAAAGTTCGGTGGTTCGCTGGGGCAGTCAAGCATGGTTGTGCGAGAGGCTATGCCAAGGTTCTGGTGCGCCTTCATTACGAAAAGGGTTGAGGATGGGGCAAATAGCAGAAGACTTAACATTCAGTGTTGCATGATAGTGAGTGAAATGTCTTACCCTTTGTATTTCAAGTCTAGGTGTTTCTGGGGGCTATGGAAGTGTCTTTGTCGGTAGGTTAGATAAGATGTTCATGCAATTTGCCCCGTACACCTCTAGAGGCTTATACGGGCGCTGTGGATTGCATTCTGTGTGGTTTTGTAACCAGGCTTTGTACGTAATTTGTGCTGTCCGGAATTTGCTAGGTTTGCAAAACAGCATGCCGACCTCTTTACTGAATGTGGCTGTGTCCGTATGACAAAACACACAGCTCAGATACACAAGTAACCCCTGTTCGCTGTATACTTGAAGAGAGGATGAAAATGATCTGATGATCTGCGAAGCCGGCTTCCTTCATCAGTGCACCCTTTCTTTCAAAGAGTACACTCACCAAACCTCAAAGCTGCAAATCCTGTGTAACAAGCCAGATGTATTTCCATGCTCGTTTGACCGGCGCACTTCCAGCCTCAAGCTGTTTAGACCCGGGGCACCTCGAGCATTAAGCTGTTCAGACCGAGGGGTACTTCATCCTCAAGCTATTAAGACCTTGGGCACCTCTCGCCCCAAGCTGCATTGACCCGGGGCTATTCCCGCTTCAAGCTGTCTAGACCCGGGGCACTTCTCGCCCCAAGCTGCATTGACCCGGGGCTTTCCTCGCTTCTAGCTGTTCAGACCTGGGGCACTTCCGGGTTCCAGCCTCAAGCTGTTTAGACCCGGGGCACTTCCAACTTCGAGCTGTTTAAACCCGTGGCATTTCCAGCCTCAACCTGTTTAGACACGGGGCACTTCCAGCCTTAGCCTGTTTAGACCCGGGGCATTTCCAGCCTCAGCATGTTTAGACCCGGGGCACTTCCAGCCTTAGCCTGTTTAGACCCGGGGCACTTCCAGCCTTAGCCTGTTTAGACCCGGGGCACTTCCAGCTTCAAGCTGCTTAGACCTGGGGCACTTCACGCTGGGGAGTGCATCCCGCGTTTAACAGGACCTGATGATGTTCCCTGCGTAAAAATAAGCTTAAAATAAAAAAAAATTGATGTCATGTCACATACAGTGTCACGTCCGGTTTAAAAAAAAATTATCATTACTATAAATTACGCTGTTCTTGTCTGTCTCTTCTGCGCCGCGGACTAGTCTTTGCGGCGTAGTTCGTAAGAGCTATATACTGCCACCCTGCCAAAATGTGTAACAACGGGGGTCGGTGTTCAGAGGCCTGAGACTGACAGAAACAGAGGATAGGAGAAACACAGTTCTGAGCCTTCCTCACTCGGGAAGCATTATCAGATTTTCCTCGAATGCTTATCCGATAATTGGTAAATTCCTTCCCTGCTGGCCAAAAGGTCGAAAGTGAACCTCGGGGCAGCCCGACATGGCGGGTTGAGGGGCATGTAGTTATGCAAACCGCATACGCCGATTTCGTCTATCGTCTCGCAGCTGAGACATCTGTATTGCCAACTACACGGAAAAGGACACCGGGAGATGAAATGACGCGTTTTGATGACGTAAATTTTCCAAACTGTGGTTAAGACTAGAGGGTTGTGATGTCACAGTCGAAGCGGGCTGTGTGGTAGTTATAGAAACTGCATCAACTCACGTCACAGAAAGCGATCAAACTTACACAGCATGTAATTTATCCGGTTAAAACGTACTCTCTGGTGTCTTTCGAGTTATACACACGTCTTATGGTGAAGAGTGAGGGACCGTGAAAACAATTACACGATAATTCAGTGAAGTCTCCTGTGTTTCGGTTTCGGGAAGCCCAAACTCAAAATCGGTTTCCGGCAGCCGTAAGGAAAAGTGATCAAGGGACAAAACTCCTGTTTTCAGCATCAGTCTGATTACGACATTTTAAATATTGCTCTGTAATTAATTGCAAATTTCTTTCTTTTATTAGACGTGACTCTATGCTATATCAAACATAATTATGACACTTGGTACAAAATTATAGCACGTTTGAGACGGATGCAGCCGATCTACAGTCAGATTAGTAGATTACTGTCAGTCACTTACTTCGTCCGTTATTATTTTGTACGTCGGGTTTAACTGGTTGGTTTCATCCTTTTAACTCAGTTCCTACCAAGTTTTGGGTTGTGGCCTCACTAAAAAAAAAAGATAATTAATAGATCTGTCTGCATAGATCTAAATTTGGCTTATTGGGAGTGTTGTACTTTGATTTTACTTGTGTTTGTTGCAGTTCAGGAACCGTTAATCTTGCCTGATTATCGCATACCGGGCCGAAACCGAAAAAGCCGCATTTCACGCCCACGTTCAGATATTGATCTTTGTCTTAATCATATTATGGTCTTGAGTTTATAGCCAAGGGCAATGTCCATCTTGTGAATAGTACAAATGACAACAGCGAAACCCAGAGAGAGGGGGAGAGAGAGAGGTTTGGTCTCCATTGCAGACTTGCGTCTCCCTTGTTTTACCTAGCTACGGGGATAAATAAAGTATTTTGACTTGACTTGACTTGACTTGACTAGCTAAAGGTCGAGGTCGCACGCTGGAGTGTGGCTGGCGCCAGGTCTCAAACCATCATCACATCTCGATTTGACACAGTTGAGTATAACCACCTGTGCCACTCTGAACAGTTATTATGGGAGAAAAGCTAAACTGAACATTAAAATTTAAAAATGACTAAATAAAATCATGCAACAGAAAATGTGTTTTTGGTATTGCCGGCGGGGAGGGGGAGTAGGGGATGGGATCTTTGGTTCTGTTAGTGTTGCTGAGTAGCGGAAAGTCGAGTTAACACTGCTGATCCGTTTCCAACAGTAAAGAATCCGTCCACCGGTAGTAATCCCGAAAGGAGTGAAGACTGACTTTGGTCCTCAATAGTCACACACACAACAAACAAACATTTTCCGTTGTTTCCATTTTTTCCGGGGATTTTAGATGACTGATTTAGCTTTTCCTAAGTTTTCCTCGCATGCTCGCGAATAATTACACCTGCCTCGCACTGTTTGGCCGGTCCTTCAATGCTTATGACCGTGCTTCTCGTGCTTCACGCTGCGAGGTTACCGTCCCGCGTACGCTGACACTGCACTGACAGGCTTGGTGAGCATATTCCGTCGGTTTGGGACTGCCAGGCCAGTGGGCTCTTCACCAACACTGGTCTGATTACACGGCTCTCTAATTACGCTGACAAAAAGATGTTATCTCCTAGCAACCTCCCTCTGGTCTTCTGCCCGAAAAGCTGCAGCTTTACAGCTGAAATCTACCTCGCTGCTCCTTGTCTTTCTGCCTCGAACGGTGAGTGTGTGTGTGTGTGTGTTGCTCGTCCTTACCTGACGCTTGTGCCAAGAACAGCAATGACGCATGAGGCCTAGGAAGCCCCAGACACCGCGTCTTTGACGCGCACCCTGTCTGTTAATCTCATTCTCTGGCATTGAAAATGCGTGCAAGCAACATGTTGGAATGAGTCAGTGTGCGCGTTGCACATTCCTAGAGATGTGTATGTGGCAGGTAGAAGCGAGGCCGGGAAAGAAAAGGAAAATACTAGTCAGTATTGGTGCCTGTGAACGTTTACCCGTTGAGTCACACAGACGGTGGGAACTGTGTAGATATCGACTGAGATGGCTATCGCTAGCACTCCTCAGTGGCGAGAATGATGGGAGAATGGTTTGTCAGATCTGCTTGTCGCATCTTGTGATTTATTCTGATTCACAGTGACTTTCAAAGGCATACACCGTGATGCTGGCTGACGTTACTGTCTGTTTGTGGCCCAAGAAATGCTTTACTGATCGCACCCAGCGATACGGCGAATTTCCCATTTCTTTCCATGAGTGATTGCGCCCCTTGCATAGGTTTTTGTTTTGTTTTGTTTTGTTTTCATTCACGTCATGCAGTGCATGCAAAACACTGTATCTGGAAAGGGCTGTTATGAGAAACTGTTCACCGTCGACACCAGAGAAAACTTTATAGTGATCACGGCAAACAGTTCCGTGCTGATCGTGCTAATAATTCTTTACTAATCACGCCAAATAATGCTTTATGCCTACCTCCAAAATAATGCTCTAATGATCACACCGAACGATGCTTTTCTGTATATATACCGGCCAAACCGCAGTGCTGATCGCGTAAAACCGTGTTTTACTGATAACACGAAACTGTGGTTTATTGTTAACGCGAACCTGTGTTTTATTGATGACGCGAACCTGTGTTTTATTGATAACAGGAAACTGTGTTTTACTGATCATACCGTGCATGGCTTCACTCATCTCACCAGAGGATGCTTTTCTAATCACACAAACAGCGCTTTACTGATCACGCCTAACTATGTTTTATTGATCGTACCATATATTGCTCCACTGCGGATCACGCCAATCGCCGAATGA